>ML994713.1:0-332122 GCA_010093925.1 Zopfia rhizophila CBS 207.26
TAATAATAATAATAATAATAATAATAATAATAATAATAATAATAATAATAATAATAATAATAATAATAATAATAATAATAATAATAATAATAATAGACGTTTAACAGCCTCTTTTAGTGTTAACTAAAAACTAGAAACTATTTTTTATAGCTATTAAGCACATGGTTATACACAGTAACGCTTAGAAATATATTAATTTAATATATTATCTATAGAAATAGAGAAGCTTAATATATTTATAAAACTCTTATTAAATAACTTTAGAGTTACTATAACTAGAGATAGTAGTTTAATTTTATAAAACCATAAAACTATATAGCTAAATACGAATTTATTTTATTAAACTAAATAAAAAAACTACTACTATAAGAAAGATAAAATTAATGCTATTAATAAATATATATTTATTATAAGAATCCAGGCCAATGATGGCAATTAGGTATAATAGAGTAAATTTAATAAAAAGTTAACTATATATACTATAGAGACTTAATAGCTACCCTTACTAAGTTACTAAGATTACATAATTATATATAAAGTTAAAGTTAAGATAACTATTTTAGTTAATTATTCTAGACTCTAGCCTATTACATTACTTTTTTTCTTATAGACTAGATAGGGGCTCTTTGGTGAACTGTTTACCCAAAGGCTTTTATAGGCCTATTTTAGGTTCTATTTACTATAGCTTTTCCTAAAGCTCTTATTAGTAGTTTATTAATAAAAGTTTATATCTATTTTTTCACAGAGGCGCTGTATACTCTTTTTAATAGTTTAATATTATTATATCTTCTAGCTAGCTTACTAGCTTTATAGTTATTAATATATAACTTTTTTATTTTACTTTATACTGTAGCTAGTGGCCTTGCTTTTATCTTATTTATATTTTAGTAATAATATCCTACACTATATACTTTTTATAGTTATCTATTTAAATTAATAGCGGTTAAGGGTTGTCTGTAGGCTAGTTTAGTAATAGGTTATTACTTACTAGCTATAATCTATCTATATAAAATATTAGGTTTAGTTTTAAAGGCGTATTTAGCTTTATAGCATATAAGCTAATTATATTTTCTATAGTATATTTAGTATTCTTCTAGTCTAGCTTTTTATTTTCTTGTTTAGTAGAGAGTTGGTTACTAAGCTTTAGCTATACCTTATTTCTAATACATAATTATAAAGCTTTATTCTAATATTAGTTTACTTATCTTTCTTATTTTTACTATACCTTAGTTATAGTTGCTTATGCTAAGTTAATATACTCTTTTAGCTTTTCTATAATTTCTCTAGCGCTAGCTTTTAGGTCTTAAGCTGTTATATTATATCTAGTTCTAATATCTACTTATAGTAGTTCTATATTATATCTGTGCTAAAAAAAGAATAGGTTTATTTCTATTAAAATAGCATCTCTTCTCTTTACTATAATCTTAGCTATTAGGTAAAGCTTTACTTAGTTTACTTAATCCTATATAATAAACACTTAAAGATAGGTCTTAACTATACTATTTATTCTTTTTATTAAACTATCTATTTATAGATAGAACGCTGTCAATAATCGCCTTTTAATTTATAGAATTTTATAAAGCTTAGTTTAGAACTTGCTAATAAATTAGCTACTATAATTAAATATTATAGTGTTAGGAATCTAATAGTAAGTAATAACCTTACAGATAAAAGCCTATATTACTGTTTTAATATCAATATTTAGAAGAGAGTAGAGAGTTATGTTCTTACTTAGTCTATTAGTAATTACTAATAAGACTATACAGCTATTACTTTCTAGTAATCTAGTTATAAAATCTATTAAGATCTTTTTCTAAATATAATTGGAAATAGACAATAGGCGTAACAGCTCTTACTAGTAATCTCTTTATAACTTTATATAGCTATAGATATTATAGTTTTAAATATAACGCCGTATGTGGTTTAACATTCCTGGCTAAAAGTAATCTCTTATTAATATTAGATAAATGCTCTACTATCCTAGGTATCCTATTACTTATAATAAATAAATCTAGTAAATAATTAATATTCTTAATGGCTCTAAGTTAGGCACCTACTTTCTATTCTAATAATAAAAGGTCTTATCTTTATTAATTGTGTATTTAGCCAGCGAAACTTTTAGTTTAAGCTCTAAAGAAAATCTCTGCTTTTAATTATAAAAAACCTGTACTACTCTTATATACATTTTATTATTTAATACTATATTATACTATCTTTATTTAAGCTTGTTATAAGACTCCTAGGTATAAGACTTCTAGGCTTTAGTTATGCTATCTTTTATAATTATTAAAAAACTAATTTAAGCAGAAAAAGCCTATACTGCTTGCCTATTATTATTTAATTTAAACTCTTTTTTCTAATATATAACTACTAGCTTT
Source organism: Zopfia rhizophila CBS 207.26 (assembly GCA_010093925.1). NCBI lineage: Eukaryota > Fungi > Ascomycota > Dothideomycetes > Zopfiaceae > Zopfia > Zopfia rhizophila. The sequence goes on from ML994713.1 coordinate 2,379, forward strand.
AGTAGCTGAATTATATGGCTTTTTAGCCTTTTATTATTTTCTCCACTTAGATAATCCTGTTTGTGTTTTGATAGTATATTAGCTTATATATTTTTTTTCTCTAGCTTATATTAAATCTTTATATTATATTAGCTAAGGAATAACTGCTAGCGCGTGTATCTTTTACTTAATTTTTAAAACCTTATAAAGTACTTAAAATTCTTATAATTAGTAATAACCTGGAATTTTTTAATAGACCATAATTCAGCATCCCATGCCTCTAGGCAATAAATAATTATAAGGAGTTCTTTATTATATATTTTATAATTATATTTTATAGATATATTTTTTTTTAAAAAGTACGTATATAAATGTAGTATACTATTATTACTATATTATAAAAGAACTTCTCTAGTTATATAACCTGAAGAGTTAGCTTCTAAAATAATCTTATAATTAGAATTAAATTAGGCTAGTACTAGTTCTGATATAAAGATTTCTTTTAGCTTATTAAATATTATTTATTTTTTATTAGTCTATTAGAACAGCACGTTGCTTATAAGTCTTATAAATAGAACAGTAATTTCTAAAAAAGACTTAATAAACTAATAATAGAAATTAGTAAATCTAAGAAAGCTTTTGATTTCTTTTATAGTTATTAGAGACTATTACTTAGTAATTACTTTTATCTTAGCAGGATCTATTCAAATTCCTTACCCTATTTTAATAATAAACTCTAGATATTTTATGCTTTTAGTTTTGAATTTGTATTTCTTAATATCTAGATATAAATCTATAGTGCTAAGTTTTTTTAGTACTAAATTAATTTACCAGCAATACTCTTCTAGTAAGCCTAAAAAGTAGATAAGTATATTATTAAAAAAAACTAAACAGAACTTATTAAGATACTTTTATAGAGTTTAGTTTATATACTACTAAAATATACTAAAGGCTTTTACTAGTCTAAAAGGTGTAACTAGCTATTTAAAGAGTCTAAATCTTATATAAAAGGCCGTTAGCTATTTATCTTTTTTTATAATATAAATCTTATAAAAGGCTGCTGAAATATTAAGCTTAGTATACTATTTTACCTTACTAATCTAGCTAAGCATTTTATGAATTAGAGGAAGAGAGTATTACAGATAGTAATAATAAAGTAGCTATATCTAAAAAGCTAAAGGAATTAACTATAATAGTTAATAAAGCTCTAGAATAGAAATATATATTTAAGCTAGAAAGAAAGAATTATAAATAGATATAGAATATACTAGCACAGGCTAAGATATAAGCTAAAAAGTAAAAACAGAAATATAAAACTATACTATAAGATTAGAAGTAGTTATGCACGTGACTAAAAGAGACTTAGTAAATAAATACTAATAAAAATAATAATACTAAAACTAGACTTATTTTTATTATTTTCTTTAGCAGTATCTAATATACTGCCGGTAGGTATATAATATACGTATAAAGAATTTCCTATAAATATAAGACATAGAACAGCTTAGGGATATTTATAATTCTTTATAGTTACTCTAAAATCAAGATCTTCTCTCTAAGTTAAGACTTAAACTTAAGTAAATTAGTTTAATAACTATTTTATTAAATCTATTATATACTCTCTCTCTACCTTGTGATAAAGCATAAACTCTATTTTATTAAACTTAAAGTTATTTATTCCAGATACGGAAAGAGCTAAGAGCTTATTAAGTAATTAATTAAAATAAAATTACTAATATAAAACGTACTATTAAGTTAAAGCAACTCATAACATTATAACTACCCTTTTAAAGTATAGAAAAAGACGTTAGATTAATTCTAATAACAAATTTCTAATTATAGTTTTATAATAACCTATTATAAGGACAAACAGGAACTTTATTTATTAAAAGAGAGTAGTAGTAAAGAAGAAGTTATAGGAAAATCTTTATCTACTATTAAAAGTACATTAAGAGAAAGTAAGAGTGTATAATAAATTATTTAAAAATAAAAAATAGCTATTATAAAGTTACGCGACACCCTAGTTAATCTATAGTAATAAGTAGTAGTAAGTAAGACTAATAGAAAAGAAATAGTAAAAATATAACCTCCTATAAAGTTTAATAGTAATAGAGATAAACTAAAAATCTTTATAGCCATAATAGACCTTTACTATTAGTTTAATTAATCTTTATTTATAACTAACTAAGATTAGATTCTGGTAGCTGGTATAAACATAATAGAAAAAGCTATAAAATAGTTTAAACTACTTATAAAGAATTATCTAGCTAAAGGAGACTCTAACTTAGGACTAGCAAAACTCATAAACTATAATAATAATATTAAAAAAACCTTTAAAAACTATAAGAGCTTTAAGAAGGAAATGATTATAGTCTTTAAAAAAATTAATAAAAAAATAGAGGTAATTTAGAAATTTTAATAGCTTAAATAATACACATTAATAGCTAACTATATAGCAGAATTTAAGTAAATCTAATTTTAACTAAACTAAATAAATTAATCTCTAGTTATAATATACTACGCAGGACTAAAAGATAGGATTAAGAATAAAATTTCCTAAAAAAAATAACCTAGCACACTTCTAGAAATCATTAAATGAGTAGTGATAATTAATAACTATTAGTATTAAAGAGAATAAGAAAAAAAAAACAACGCTAAACTAATAATCTATATACTATAAAAAAATAGAAAAAATAATTAAACCTATAATATAATAGAAATTAATTAAGTATTAATTAAGAACGTATAAGTTAACAGGTAAAAATAAGATAAGTAAATTAAAAAATAAATAGATCAATATACATATAGAGTATGTCTTAGTTATAGAAAAAAAAAACACTTTATTAAAGACTATAAATAATAAAAAGTAGATATTAAATAGGTTTATGTTTAGACTAAGGCGCTAGTTAAGATTACTATAGTCTAAATAAAACTAGCTAAAAACTAAATAACTAAAAAGGCTATTATATAACGAATTTAGAAAGAGTAATATTAGATCTATAGAAAATATATATACCTTAAATAAGAATATGAAATACTATATTAACAGGTTAAGAATTATTTAGCAGGATAGACTAATAATATAATTATTATTATATAAAAAGCTGCTATTAAATAATACTAGGCTAGCTCTATAAAAGAAGCTAACTAATTCTATAAGATAATCTAATAGAAAAGAGAACTTTTTAAAGCAGAGAATTAGAAATTCAGATAATAATAGGATTAAGAGATAATAGAAGGCAAAAAGCTAATATCTATAATAATTAAATAGTAAGTAAGCTAGAAATATTACTAGATTTATAAATTAGAATACTATATAGGAAAATATTATATCACTAAGCACTAGAAAGTTACTTTAAAAAATAGAATATATAAGTACTAATAAGTATTACAGGTAGCTAGTAATAAGTAGTATAAAAAACTTAGTAGATAAAAACTAGCCATATAGATAAATAAGATTTATAGATAAGAACTAATACTATTTATAAGTTATATAATCTATTACCACCCTGTTAAATATCCAGAGTTAGAATAGAATTAGAATAGAAAACTAGAGGAAAAACCTATCTTACTTATTTTATAAATATAAAACAAAGAAGCTGCTGAGAGAACTATATAAAAGAAGTACTAAATATATAAAGAAAAGATATATACTAGATAAGAATATAAATAGACAGCCTATACTATATAAGTTAAAGGACTAATAATAAGATAAATACTAAAATAAATAGTATAGAAATAAAAACTTAACATATAGCAAGAACTGATTTATATGGATTCTAAAGAAAAACTTTAGGACCTAAAGACTAAGAAATATAAATAATTAGACTAAGATAAGTACTAACTAGAATACTAATATTACTAAGCTAAATACTACTAAAATAAATAGTTAGCCACAGAATTACATGCTAAACTAATAACTAAGAAATATTTCTTAAAATAAAAGTACTAAGATTATAAAAAAGAAGTAAAAAATAAGTATAAAATACTACTACAGAACTAATACTAACTCTAGTAATATTCTATTTATAGACTAAAAGAGGAAATACTAAAGAAATGACTGCTACTTAGAAGTTAATAACTAATAAAAAACTAGAAAACTAGTAAGTAATAACTATGCTGCTGGAGAACTAATTTAAGGTTAAAATATAAAAGTTATTACTTAACTATACATAACTTAGATAAAGACACGAAAATAAGCTATATATAAATATATATATTAATAGCTTTTAGATGTAAGCACTTATAGATAGTAGGGCTAGTAAAATACTTATATTAAATAAATAAATATAAAGATACTATATTTTAACTAAAGTTCTAGAGGAACCTGTAAGAGTAGTATATATAAATAATAATCCAGTAATATTCAGAAAAGGTTTAATTAATCTTAAAATAGAGAATATAACTATTAAGGCAGCAAGTTACATAGATAACTACTATATTAAGATTATAAATCTATAAAGGGTGTGGTGTGATATATAATGTTTTTATAAATATATAAACCTTAAGACTTCCTCTTCTTACTAAGTAAAGTTTTAGCTAATAGGAGAGCCTCACTCTTAAGTCTTAGCACTCTATTAAATAAAGTTAATCTTAAGTTTCTATAATCTCTCTAATAATATGTTAGTATAATATTTCTAGGATAGAGCTACAGGCGCTGTAGACGTTTCCTAATAGAAATAAGCCTTTATAATTACTCTCAGAAAAATTAGCGGACGAAAATTCGGTAAAATAGTAGATAATCTAGAGGTCCCTAAGTTAACTATAAGTACTATTTACTATTAAGCTTAAAACTAAGCTAGTAGCGATGATATTCACGTAATATTAGTTTTAATACCTCCTTAATCTAACCGTTCTGGTAAGAAACTAAAGGTGGAGAACGGCAGCGAGCTATCCAGTTAAATACAAAAGATAATAATTAATAAAGAGGACTAGAAAATAGTAGCTATAGTTCACCTAGTTCTTTAAGAAGTTAGTATTAATAAATTTAACTAGAGGTAAATTAAAAACGTTATAAAGGAGCACTAAGATCCTAAACATAACTACGTAATTATTTAAAAAGTACGGCCTAAAAAGAGTAAGTTAGATAAAGAGGATAAGAAATAGTAAGTTAACTACTTATAGTAGTTAATAAATAAGTACAACTTGTATTTCCCTAAGCTTATATTTATCTATTATAATAAGACTTTAAAGCCTTTTAAAGGCACTAATAATTATAGAGGTAAGCAGAAGATCTCCGCGCCTTAAGGTTATAATATTAATTTAAATAACTTTATTATATATATTAATTTTTCTTAGTTCTTTTTTATAATTTATGTTGCTGTATTCTTTTATATTACCTACTTATATAAAAGGCCCTATATTACCTAGGTAGCTGTATTTAAGAATGAGAAAGATTACTTAAAAACTAAAGTTATAGCTACTAATAAAAAAGACTAGTTATACTATAAGTAGTAGTAAAAACAGGCTCTTATTCCTAGCACGCCTGAGTACAAACAATTAGAGGAGATTAATAATAAAATTAAAGCTAAAAACGCTGAATATCGTCGTAAATACCTAGACTATAATAGAAAGAGTCTATATAATAGGAAATCACTAAAGCAGGTCTTTAAGCACGAGATTTTTATATATACTAAAGGTAAAGATATAAACGCGATCTGGTACACTAAAAATATATTAAAGAAACATGTATTTCCGTACTATAAGGCGATTAGGGAAGAGAATTAAGGATTATAGATTTATCTTATAAAGAATAACGTTTATTTTTACCAGACTGCTCGCTGTTACCTCCGCTATATAATTTATAAGAAGGAAATTAAGTTTGCTTTTTATCTACTCTAGTTACTAGATTTACACCTAATTAAGCGCTGTTTTGGCAGGTTAGAAGGATTTATTAATAGCTATACTATAACGTCTTCTTCACAAATAGTAAAGAAAAAAGCAGAGAGGTAAGTAGAGTTAGTTTAGTAGAAAAATTCTATAATAAAGTTATACATAACTAAATATCTCTACCCTGACTACTTTATATAGGTAGTAAAGCTTTGTATTAAATACTAAGATAATAACAATTTCCGCGTATAGAATAAGCCACAAAATCCTAATTATTTGCGCCTATTTTTAATAATTTTTAGTTATTTTTAATGTAAGCTTATTTTGATGAGGTTACTAAAAACAAGCTTATATAGCTTATAAAAACATTATACAACGCGCCGCACCCTTTATAGGTAATAAGAATTTTATATTAGAATAAGACTAGCTAGTATAATAGAATCTACTAATTAACTAAAGAATAAAGTTTATAGGAATTAAGAAAAACTACTATAAATAAATATAAGCTATAATATAGATAAAGAAAACGACTCTTTATAATACCACGTTTATTATATTGAATAAATACTAGAGGGAATTTAGAAAATAGTTCTTTAAAAAAGCTAAAGACTAATTACTAGAATACTAAAACTAGGATTATAAAATTACACTTAAAGAGAGAACGGATTTAAAACTAAGATTATTATACCAACTATCTATTAATTAGCAAGAGAAGTTATGATAATATCTAAATAAAAATTTAAAAAAAAGATATATATAGAAAAGCAAAAGCACTATAGCATCACTAATACTTTTTATACTAAAAAAAAATAGTAAATTAAGGTTATATATTAACTACAAACACCTTAATAAAGCTATAGTAAAAAATTATTATCTTATATTTTTAATATTAGAACTTATAAATAAACTCAGAGAAGCTAAATAGTTTAGCCTTTTTAATATTAAGAATAAATACTATAGAATATAAATAACTAAAGAACACGAATGGATAACTATACTAAAGACAAGATATAGGTTATTTAAATACCTAGTTATACTATTTAGACTCACGAATATACTAGTAATATTCCAGACAATTATTAACTATATGCTAAGAGAATATCTAAACGTATTTATAATAGCATATTTTAATAACGTGCTTATATACATAAATAGGACGCTAAAAAAATATATTAAGTATACTAGAAAGGTACTATAAAAGCTTAAGGAATACAACTTATATATTTAAACAGAGAAATATATATTCCATAGAAAAGAAGTTAAATTCTTAGGGTATCTAATATCTTAAAATGGAATAGTAGTTAACCTAGATAAAGCTAAAAACATTTTATCATAGCCTATACTAATAAATATAAAAGAAGTTTATTCTTTTCTTAGATTTATAGGCTTTTGCTGATAATTTATTAAGAACTATTTAAAAATCACAGCACCTTTAACAGAATTACTTAAAAAGAACTAATAATTTAAGTAGGAAGCTAAGAAAAATAAAGCTTTTATAACTCTAAAAAAGATATTCCAGGAACCACTAATATTAAAGATATTTAATTTATGACTTTAAATAGAGATATATATAAATACATTAAACAGAACTACAAAAGCTATCCTATTATAAATATAAAATAATAAATAAAAACATCTAGTAAACTTCCTATCATATAAACTTATAACTACTAAGTTAAACTATAACATTTATAATAAAAAACTATTAGTAATAGTTTAAGCATTTGAAAAATAGAAACATTACTTAGAAGAAGTTAAGTATTAAATTGTTGTATACTTAGATTATAAGAATCTAACAGCATTCATAATAATAAAAAAGTTAAATTAATAATAAATCAGATAATAGGAATTAGTTTCTATATTTAATTTTTAAATACTTTATAAGGTGGGAAAAGAAAATATAGTAGCTAACACACTCAACTAACAAGCAGACTATATAAGGGATATACTAGAAATCTATAATATAATATTTAAGTAAAGACAGGATGGATTTCTGGGAAGCTTATAAATTAATATTAAATACATAGTCATTATCGAAAACACCTAAGAAAAATAAATAAAAGAATTTAATAATAAATAATTATTATAGAATCTAGACTAAAGGATAATTTATGTACTAGATGAATTATAAACTAAATTAATTAAAAACTAACATTCAGCAGAAATGCACGGATATTAGGAAATTAAGAAAACTATAGAATAAATTAATAGACACTTCTAGATTCCAGGAATCTAGAGTAAGGTTAGGAAAATTCTTTTAAAATATATTAATTATAAAAAGAATAAAGTATTAAGATATAAAGAGTATGGACTTATGTAACCTATATCTTACTAAATCTACTATAAAAATTAGTTATAATAGACTTTATTACGAGAATACTAATAATTACTACCTAAAGAGGTTAATGGTATGACATGATACTGGTTATTATTAATAGACTAATAAAATATACTTACTTTAAACTAACCTATACGGAAATTAAAGCAGATGAACTGGTAATATTACTAATTAAAATTTTAATTACATAATATAGAATACCACGGGAATTTATTATAGATAGAGATAAATTATTTATATTAATATTCTAGAAAACGTTTATAGGGCAACTAGGGGCAGAATATTATCTCTTAATAGTATTTTACTTATAAATAAATAGATAAATAGAATAGACAAACCAAACGTTAGAATAATACCTATAAATATATATTAATAAACTATAAAATAATTAGATTAACTTACTACTAATAGCTGAGTTTATATATAACTCTGTAAAGTTATTAATAATAGGAAAATTACTATTCTATATAAACTATAGTTATAAGCCTACGGCTTATTAAGAACTATAGAAACTAAATAAAGTATTAGAACCTATAAGAAGAAAAGTTAAGGACTTATAACTATTTTATAAGAATATTATATAGAAAATCACTTATAAAAGTAATCTTAGCAAATAAATTAAGAATAAATCTAAAGTTAAGGGACTAATCTTTAAGGAGGGGGATAAAATTTTCTTAAAAAAAGAAAATTTAGAAATAAAACAACCATCACAAAAACTGGATCACGTTAAATTAGGACTATTTAAAGTTAAATAATAAATAGGATTTATAAATTATAAACTATAATTATCTAAAGACATAAGGATTTACCTAGTTTTTTATATCTCTAAACTAGAACTAGCACTATAGGATGCTAAACTATAGATAAAACTTAAACTTAAGAAAGATACTACTAAGTATGAAGTTTAATAGATTTTAGACTACCAACAGTTTAGGCGTTAGTGGAAATATTTAGTTAAATAAAAAGATTATAAACTTAAGGATAATATCTAAGAGCTAATTAGAAACTTAAAGAGTAGTTTAAAGCTAATTAACTAGTATTACTAAAAGAAGCGGTAAAGGCTTGCTCTAGGACTAAGTCTAAGGCATAAAGAGAATACAGAACATTCTATTTAAAACCAGAGAAGAAAGTAATATTAGATACTATAGATTATAGTATACTAAATTAACTCTAATAGATTTTTTTTTTTTTTATTATGTAAACTTTATTAACTGAGGTAAGCTCACACTAGAATATCTTTTTTTTCTAAGAATTTATTTAGGCTAGTTTATAATAGATCTAACGCTCATGAGCTCTTAACTCTTTCTTATAATAATAATAATTAAGGAGATTATCTTAGGCTTTTTTTAGTTAATAGTAAAGACACTTTTTATCATAATCTAACTAGTTTTATTTAAGTGTAATAATAGGCTTAGTCTTTACGCATTATAGTATAAATATAGGTTAATAAAATAAGTTAGCTTTATTTTAGCTATACTAAAATAGAAAGAGAAGAAGTATAAAGAGGGCTTACCTTTAAATAGAGTGGTGTATAGCTTAAGTATAAGCTAGCTATACTCTAAGCTTTATACTAAGTTATAGCTAGTATAGCTAGTTATAATATTATATAGTTTATAATAAGTAAAGTAAGTAGTACTGTTATATTACCCCCCTTTTAAGAGAGACTTATTTTTAAGTCTTTAGGTTATAATCTTCTTCTTACTAATTTCTATACTACTTTTGTTTTTAAAGCTGCCTTATTATTTTTCTCTATTACTTCTAGATTCTCTTTTATTTTATATGCTTTTAATTAGGCGTTTAATTATGCCAACAGTTCTACTTTCTCTAAATAAGTCTTATAATAGTCTCTTATCTTATATAGGGTGTCTATAAAGCCTTAAGTGTTATACTAAACAGGATTTAGGTTATAAGCTAGCTAGAATACTTTATACTATAATTAACTATAGAATAAATAGCTATTAAGAATTTCCTATACTAGCTACTTAAAATACCTATTAACCTTAATAGGCGGTTCCTTAGGTTTAATTTAGCTAGATAGTAGATAAGTAAAAGCCTTTTATAAATAGTCTATATAGAAGATATTAAGCATATATATATATAGTAGCAGCTTAAGGTAATAGAAATATCTCTTTATACTTATAATAGAATAGGGTCTATATATTTACTGGTTTAGCTTTTAGCTAGATTAATTAATAGTAAAGTTCTTAGATATAACGTATATTTTATCTCTTATAAAGAAGTCTAGCTTATAGTGCTTCTTATTAGCCTATTAAGCCTATTACTCTTATACTTAAATAATTTCTTATTAAGCTATCTTTATAGCTAGCTTTATTATATTATAGTAAGCTTTAGCGTAGCTCTGTGCTTCCTCACGTGATATTTATTTATAAACTATAGTAAATACCTTTATACGTTTCTCCCAGTCCTAGTGATAGATTAACTAATAGCTAAACTTAATTTAATAGAGTGATAAGCCTATAGTCTTATATAGTAAAATTACTTAAGTCTAGTCTATATAGGGTAGTAGGTTTAACTAGTTATTCTAATAATAATTAATAAATAAGCATAGACGCTAGTTAATATACTAGTTTAGAACCTTAGTATTTTTATTAGTTTAAAGGTAATATAATATTAAGAGCTTTTACTTAATTCCTATTAGTTAGTATAGCTTATCTATAAATACTGAGGTAAACTAAGAATCATGATTAGAAACTATTAACCTAAGTAGACTAAATACTTACTAGATATAATAATAGTATATATTAGCTATTTAAGTAGCTATAGTAGTCTTATAGTAAGATAGTAAAAAATAGTGCTTACTTAGCTAGTCTATAATAATAAAAATATAGTTATATTCTTTTTTATTTAAAGGGAAGGACTTAAAGTCTATAGAGACATCTTACTATACTCGCTTAGAGATTAGTAGTAATTTAAATAAGTCTAAAGTCTTATTATAAGGTATATAGCTCTATCTATAAGCTTTATATATAGCTATATAATTATCTATATCTTTATTTATATAGCTCTAGTAGTAGTGGTTGCGAAGTAGCTTATTTATTTTTCTCTTACTTAAGTAAGTAGTTACCTAAGTAACATAAATAGCTTAAATAAAATAAGTTTTTAAGAAGTATATAGTAAAGACTACTAGCTTACTATAGTATATAAAAAGGCTTTAGCTAAGTTTTTATGCTAAATAGTTACTAAAAAGGGCGCGCTCTTAAAATAGCTATAAATTCTTATAGCTATAATTCACCTTAATAATATAATTAATTAATAAGTAAGGGTTATTTAGGGGCGGTAAGACTATAAAAGTATTAGTAATAATTACTTTAATTATATTAGTAACTAACATGCTTTTTATTAATAGCATAGCTAGGTTATTACTTATAGTCTTAATAAAGCTAATATTAATTTACTCTACTAAAAAAAAGGCGCGTGTTTAGGCTACTTTATTTTTATCTTTTTAGGTCTTTAGTTTCTTTTACTTATACAAGAGTGTATCAGCTACTATATTAATTATACTAAAATAATAAATAAATATTAGGTAATAATTTACTATACTTATTACTTAGTGTATTTAGTAGGGAGTAAGCTCTTACTTTATAGAGAAATACTCTAGCACGTAATAGTTAATTAGAGTATTAAATAACTTAGTAGTTTATAAGCCTATAAGCTATAAGCGCTATTCTTAGAGGCTATAAATTATAGCTAATATTTTTTTATTATATATATCGTAGTTTATCTAGGGCTTGCTTATAATCTTAAAATAGAAAACTATAAATTACTAAAAGCTATTCTTTTAAAGCTATAATAGTATTTTTATAATAACTTTATTACTTACGTCTATCTCTATGCGTGTCTGATGATAGAGTAAGTAGTAAACTAAAATATTATCTAATAGCATTAAATTCTTAGCTTATTAAAAAACTACTAGTTTATATTTACTAAAGGTATACTATATACCCTTTTTAAGCAGCTTAGTAAGCGGTTAGATAATACGTTTATAATTTCTTAGAAAGGCTTTATAGAAGTTACAGAATTTTAAGAAGGATTATAGGCTTTTAACTAATATAGGTACTAGCTATTTCTATATAGTAGTAACTTTCTTAGAGTCCTTTTAAATCCCTTTTATGCTAATAATAAGGCCTAGGAACTTTATTCTAATAATAGTAAACTTACTCTTCTTAATATTTATTTAAAGATTTATATTTTAAAAATGTTTTAGTACTTAAGTAATATGCTCCTTATACTACAGCAAGTCTTTAAACTAAATTAAAATATTATTAAAATAAGCAGTATAAAAGTTATTAAGTATACTATAAAGTATCTTATTAATATAGTACTAGAATATAGTAGGGCTATTATAGAGACTAAATAGTAGTATATAGTACTTATAGTTACTATACTAAGTATAGAACGTAGTTAGGTTCTCTATATTCTTATTTAAATATATATAATAGAAAGCTTATTATATATTAAGCTTAGTAAATACTCTTGTCTGCGCTAGCCAGATAAGAGTCTCTTAAATCAACAGGATTAGATAAGCGTTTTTTTTTTATAATAGTATTAAGCTTATAGTAGTTAACACAGAAGCGCTATCCTCCTTCTAGCTTTTTAGTAAATAATATTAAAGAAGTATATAAAACGTTACTATAAGTAATAACACCTTATTAAAGGTGGTTATCTAGATAGGTCTTAATAAACTATAATTACTTAAAAAATATACTATATAATAGGCTTACCGTTAGCGTGTTCTTAGCTATTAATTTAATATTATAGTTAATATCTTTATAATACGGAGGCAGCACGTCTGAGTTCTTTTTTAAAAAATAAATCTAAGTTATACTAGCATAACTAAAATAAAGTAACTTTTATTTAATAAGCTACTAAAGTTTCTTTTTTTTTATAAAGTCCTTATTTAATTAATAGAGCTTTTTTAGTAAAGCCTTTACTAAAAGGTCTCTAGAGCTTTAGGAGGAGAGCTTTAGGTCTAATAAACTAAGCTTATCTCTATAATCCTAAATAAACTTATTTACTTTATAAATACTAGTATACTCTAGTATAGTTTCCTTCTACTATATATATATTATAAAGGTAATAACTTTTATAATATTAATTTTAAGGCCTGCCTTAGAGAGGTCTTTGTGTGAGATAGGTTAAAAATAAAAGATTTACTTATTTAGTTCTAGCTACTATTATAAGTAAAGCTACTCTTTTATTTTTTTAATATTTTTTTACTATATTATATACTGAGGTAAGTGCTAAAGTAGCTTATAGATATGTTATAGAATTACTATATTTATCAGCTTATCACATCAGTTAGTATTAGCTTAATATAAGGGATTAATTTTAGTTAATAGATTTTACATTAGAATAATAATATTACGTTTATAGTTAATTAGCTTATTATCTAGCTATTTAAGCATTTACTTTTTATAGTTAATTAAAGTATTTATATCTTTAAACAGCTTACAGCTGATTATAAGGTCGTGACGGCTAGTATTATAAAAAATAAAATAAATTAATAGGTAGTAGTTATCTAGTATTAGATTAACCTAAAAGTACTTATTTATTTATCTATTTAGTCTATTATTATAGCTAGCTAGAGGGATAGATTTTATTTAGTAAGTTTTTATTTTAAGCCCTTTCTTAATAGCGCGTATATGCTTTAGGTATACTAAAATAAAATTACTAATTTTAGTATTAAAAAAGCTGCTTAGCTTAATAGCCAGTCTACTAATAGAAATATAATAGAATAAGATAAAAGCTAGTCTGCTAAATAGTAGTTAGTAAAAGTTAAACTAATTAATAGTTCTAGAAAGTAACTCTAAAAAAAAAACTTCCCTTAAGGTAAGTTTTTTTCTAATAGTTCTTTTATAATAAGCTAAAACTTCTTATTATTACTAGTATCCTAAGGCGTATAAAGCTCTTTATTAGTATTTATAAGCTTAATTACTTTAACTATAGCTTAAGTAAGTAATTAGTAGTTTTTTATAAAATAGCTAGGTTTCCTATAATTATAGTAACTAGCTAGCTTAAAGATAGATATTAGTAGAATAGTAGTAACTACTACATAAGTTAGATACTTAGCTTTTAAGTAAAATTACTAAATTAGTAGTAGCTAAATCTTTTTAGTTTTTTTATTAATCTACTTAGTAACTTTCTTAGTGCTGAGAGTTAGCTCTCTAGTAAAGTCTTAAGCTAAATTTATATACTTATTATATTAATTATAGTACTACTATTAATAAATACCTATCTACGTATATAGAGTGTCTAGGAGCTTTTTATAGAATTCTTTTACTTATTAGTTTATAGGTAGGTTACGTTCTTAAGCTAGATAAAAGAAATTACTTTAGAATATAGTAAAGTTAGTAAGGTCTCTAAGATAAAGCTTTTAAAAGTTATAATAAGTATTAAGTTTCTTATATAAGTTGCTATATATTCTCTTTAGGTAATTTATTATATACTAGTAGCTAACTAGCTACTTACTCTTTCTTATTATATATATAAGTATTAAGAGATACTAGTTAATAGGACTCTCCGTATACGTATATATATAAGAGATAATATTCTCTTAAGTAGCTTACTTACTAGCTCTAGTAAACTAGTCTTAGTTAATATATACTTTATCCTTTAGGATATCCCTCTATTAATTAAAGATAACATCCTTACTATCTTTAAGTATTAGTAGATTAGAGAATTAGGCTAAGTAGCTATTACCTTAATAGCTACCTATAGTAAACGTAACTAGTAAAGTAGCTAGTACGTAGGATAATACTTAAAGAGTTTAGTTACTAAAATCTCTTATATTAAAACTATTGTTAGGTCCTACAGCTATATAGCTAGCTTAATTTTAAAAAGTCTATAGTAGAGCTATAAAGTGTGTTTTCTTTATTAGTATTAATAATAGCACTAAACTAGCCTTTACAGAGAGAAAGAAGTATATATTATGTATAGATTTTTTTATTTATACTTTTAGTGTTTTAATCTTGTTTTCTTAATCTACTACGCGCTTAAGCGTGTTATTTAATAGCTAATAAAGCTTAGTAAGCTTATTTCTAACTTTATTAAGCTTAGTTTTAGCTATATTAAGCGCTTTTTTTAGTATATTAGTATAGTTATAATATATAAATACTTTAAGATAGCTACGCTCTAGCTTACTAGCAATTATTACTTAATTAAGAGTTATTAGAATAAAAAGTGTAATCTCTATCTTCTAAGGTTTATAGATATTAGTTTTCTAAGTAGTACTTTTAATAGTAGCTATAAAAGATTTCTTATTATATCATGCCTGAATATAGAGCTTCTTAATAATATAGTCTTCTCTAATTATATTATTAGAGTAGTATATAGCGGTACACTTAAGCAACTTAGGGATAAGTATATAGTTATTATTAGTAATTATTACTTTAAGATTAACTCTTATCTCTAGCGTAAAAAGCTTTCTTATAGTCCTAATTTATTTATTTTTATATATGTATAGAGCTTCTGGCCTCTAGTAAGATAAAATAATTAACTAATTCTTTAGTATAAAAAAGATAAGCTAGTAGTGCTTATAAGAGTTAGTTTCTCTAGTATAAAGAAAATAAGCTAGTAGTGCTTATAGGGGTCAGTTTCTTTAGTAGAAAGAAAATAATAAAAAAAGAGAATTTACTAAAGCTTTTATAACTCTCTTTTAATCTAATAAATACGTTGTCTACTACTGTAGGTTTTTTAGTTACTTATTAAGTTACTTTTAAGGCCTGCTGTGCAGAGCTTATATAGGCTATTACTTAAAATTTTAATTACCTACTATTATAGAGCTTTCTAGTAGAGATTATATAGTTAATAAACTAATAACTTAACATAGTCATATAATTAATCCTTTAAATATAGTTATTAATAAATTAAACGCTTTTATTAATTATGTAGTTTGATTTTAATATTATGTTACTATTATCTAACTAAGTTAAAGGGATTTTAGTATAATATAATAATAAGCTCAGTCTTCACGTGTTATAGTATAAATATAGGTTAATAAAATAAATTAACTCTATTTTAGCTACACTAAGATAGGAAGAGAAGAAGTATAAAGGGGGCTTATCTTTAAATAGAATAGTATATAGTCTAAGTATAAGCTAGCTATACTCTAAGCTCTATACTAGATTATAGCTAGTATAGTTAGTTATAATATTATATAGTCTATAATAAACAGAACAAGCAGCACCGTCACATTAAGCTAGATTATAACTAGATTATACTTTATATTATAGTTAATACACTTAGAGTAATGCCTAAAGGAGAGATAAACTAAATAGTAATAATTATTATTATAATAGCAAGAATAGAGTGACAGTATGTAATAGAATTTATTATAAATCTAAGAAACTAAATAGTAAGCATATATTAGAGATAACTTAAGACGTATTATCATTAAAAAGCTAAGTAGAAAGAAAAGAGAGTTAAAAGTCTTATAATTTAGAACACTAAATAAAAGACCTACTATCTTTATACTACTTATAGAAAAAAGAAACTATCTTTTAGGACAAAAACTTAAAAGAGAGGGATAGTATTATAAATAGTAATAATAAAATAACTATACTTAAAGAGCTAAGGGAATTAGCTATAATAGCTAATAAAACTTTAAAATAAAAACGTATATTTAAGCTAGAAAGGAAGAATTATAAGTAGATATAGGATATACTAGCATAAGCTAAGGTACAAGCTAAGAAGTAAGAATAGAAATATAGAATTATACTATAAGATTAGAAGTAGTTATGCACGTAACTAAAAGAGACTTAGTAAATAAGTACTAATAAAAGAGATAATACTAAAACTAGATTTATTTTTATTATCTTTTTTAGCAGTATTTAATATACTGCTAATAGGTATATAATATATATATAAAAAGTTTTCTATAAATATAAGACATAAAACAGCTTAGGGATATTTATAATTCTTTATAGTTACTCTAAAATCAAAATCTTCTCTCTAAGTTAAGACTTAAACTTAAGTGAATTAGTTTAATAATTATTTTATTAAATCTATTATATACTCTCTCCCTACCTTGCGATAAAGCATAAACTCTATTTTATTAAACTTAAAGCTATCTATTCTAGATATAGAAAAAGCTAAGAGCTTATTAAGTAATTAGTTAAAGTAAAGTTACTAATATAAAACATACTATTAAATTAAAGTAACTTATAATAGAGAGTATTTATTCTTCTTAAAAATCTTATTAAGCACGTAGTAGTTAACGTAAAAGTAAAGGCCTTTACTAGACTTATATATAAATAGTATTAGAGCTATAGCTAGGGAGTTACTTACATAAATAAAGCTCTTCTCTAGTAATAATATTAACTCTTTTTATAGTACTAGTAATTTCTCTTTTAATATATTATATAGTAGTCCCTATAGGACCTTAGGGTCCTTCTTATTAATCTTTTTAAGTTTAATATAATAGTCTATTCTATAATC
Organism: Zopfia rhizophila CBS 207.26; assembly: GCA_010093925.1. Taxonomy (NCBI): domain Eukaryota; kingdom Fungi; phylum Ascomycota; class Dothideomycetes; family Zopfiaceae; genus Zopfia; species Zopfia rhizophila. The sequence goes on from ML994713.1 coordinate 19,981, forward strand.
TTATAGCGGTGGGAGTTTGTTTACTTTCTTTTCTAAAAACAGCTTTAAGTGCTTCTAATAGGCCTTAAGAAGTAGTATTTTAGAATCTAGCTTTAGTTTAGGCGCTAAGGCCTTTTAAATGTCTACTAGTAATACTATAAAAATATATATCTTACTTGTTTTTTTTAATCTATTTATTTATATTAAAAAAGTAGCTGTGTTAATCTCTATTAGCTTTTGCTAACATAATTTCTTCTCTTTCTTACTATAAACTCTTATTCTTAAAGCATGAATATAGAATAATTTCTTTACTAGCGTGATTGTGATATTATTTTAGTTTATCTAAGATTTACCTAAAATAAGATCAAACCTAAGCGCGTTATTAATAACATATATATAGACTTATTTAATATATCCTTTAATATTAAGGTTAATTTATATAACCTGGATAACCCTTTTAGGTTTCCTATATACTCTAATGATCTCTTATAGGGCTATGTTAATACATGCTAAATAAACTTTAGTAGTAAAGATAAAGCTTATAAAACTATAGCATAAATACCTAGTATTAATTATTATATATATAATATTCGTCTAGTTAATTAATAAGTATATAGTAATAAAGTCTGTGTTTATATATATATTTTAGAACTTCTATTATTCTTTTTATAATACTATTTTATTTATTTCGGCTAGGAGCTTCTGCTTGTGACTATAAGTAAGAACTATTTTTTTTCTAATACTTCTTTTTCTTCTTCTTTATCTCTATCTTCTTTATTTCTTTTATTAGTATTTATTTATCTAGTCTTTATTAATATTATAGTGACTAGGCGTGACTAATTTGCTCTTATATATTTATACTTATTCTTTATATAACCGGGAGAATTATATTAATAATAGAGGCTTTATTTATAGTGTTAGTTAAATTCCTTTTAGCTTATTTAAAGTATTTTAAATTAATTATCCTATAGCTTTACTGCCCTTATATGCGTGAGTATTACTTTCTAATTTATTAATTTAAGTATTAGTATAAATAACGTTATATAGATAGCTATAGCAGTCCTATAGTTACTTAATATAATTTATATAAGATTATTACTAATATAAATTACTTTTTAAGTGTACTCTTTAAAGCTTAGTGTTACTAAAAGAGCTATAATATACTTCTAAAGCTTTCTATTTAATCTCTAAATAAATATACTCTTCTTTATGTTTTTATTTAGTTAATTACTTTCTACTAGTAGTAGCTTCTTATTAAACTCTATATAGTATTCTCTTACTAACTTTTTTTTTCTATTTCATACTTTATAGCTTGTCTAGAGACTTTTGCCTTTAGTACTAGTTTTTAAACTAGAAGTCTATAAACGCCTATATTACTTTAAGGGTGGCATTATTTTTTTAATTAAAAAGCTATAAAAGAACAGTTTATACTACTTATTTTTTTTAAATACTAAAAGAGATAATCTATTTGTCCTTTTTTACTACTTATATAGTATCTATTAAATCGTAACTTAGCCTTAGCTTAATACTTAAATATAAAATAAAAAAACCATATGTTATTAAACATAAGGAGTTTAGGAAAATTAAATAATTTAATTATTAATTTAATTACTAGTTATAGCGTTAGTATAAAGGGAGTTACTAGTGTTATTACTAGAACCTATAAAAATAACCTTAATAAGGAATTATAACCTTTTAGTATAGTTAACTTTTTAGATATTACTTATAATATATTTATAATCTCCCTGAGTGAGGTGCTGTTACTGGCTTTATTTACTAAAAATAAAACTTTTTTTTTATTATATTAAGTAAAGTAGTTATTAAGTTTAATCTCTACTTAGCTTATTACTATTTTAATAGCTGGAATTTCTAACCCTTATAAAGCAAGTAACTAGTATAGTTTATAGCTAATCTATTTATTATTATATTCTATATCAAGCAGGTTCGTCGCTTAGGCTATTAGTATAAATATTAAGTAGTTATTAGTATTTATTAATACTTATTATACTACTAGATAGTTCTTCTAAATACTAGAGAGCCTTTTACTCTTCTATAAAGTTAATTATACTACCGGAGGCCTCTCGGCCTTTTGTAAGAAATAAAATTAATTAAATCTAAATATAAGAATCCAGGCCAATAATAGCAATTAGGTGTAATAAAATAGATTTAATAAAAAGTTAATTATATATACTATAGAGACTTAATAGTTACTTCTACTAAGTTACTAAGGTTACATAGTTATGCATAGAGTTAAAGCTAAAATAACTATTTTAGTTAACTATTTTAGACTCTAGCCTATTACATTTACCTATACCTTAATATAAGCTTTATTTATTGTTTTTGATATTTGTAATAGTGCTGCTTACTCTACTTACTATAAGCTATATAATATTATAACTAGTTATATTAGCTATAATCTAGTGTAGAGCCTGGAGTATAGCTAGCTTATACTTAAGCTATATACTACTTTATTTAAGAGTAAGCCCCCTTTATATCTCTTCTCTTTTTATTTTAGTGTAGCTGAAATAGAGCTAACTTATTTTATTAATTTATATTAATACTACAACGCGTGAAGACTAAGCCTGTTATTATATTATACTAAGATTAATTTAACTTAGCTGGATGATAGTGATATAATATTAAGGTTAAGCCACATAATTAACTTAAGTATTTAATTTACTAATAACTATACCTAGAGAATCAATTGCATGACTACGTTAAGTTATTAGTTTATTAACTATATAATCTCCACTAGAAAGCTCTACAGCGGTAGGTAGTTAAAACCTTAAGTAATAGCCTATATAAGCTCTACATAATAGGCCTTAAGAGTAACTTAGTAGGTAATTAGAAGACTTATAGTAATAGATAATATACCTATTAGATTAGAAGAGAGCTATAAAAGCTTTAGTAAACTCTTCTCTTTTTCTTTCCCCCCTCTCTTATTATCTTCTTTATGCTAAAGAAACTGACTCTTATGAGCACTACTAGCTTATCTTCTTCCTACTAAAGAAACTAACCCCTATAAGCACTACTAGCTTATCTTTTTTATATTAGAGAATTAGCTAATTACTTCACCCTATTAAGGGCTAGAAGCTTTATATAAATATAAGAATAAATAGATTAGAACCATAAGAAAGCTCTCCACGCTAGAGATAAAGGTTAATTTTAAGATAATAGCTACTAGTAATAACTACACGTTTATTTTTAAGTTACTTAAGTGTGCTGCTACGCACTATTCTGATAACATAATTAAAAAAGACTATACTATTAAGAAGCTCTATATCTAGGCATGATATGATAAGAAACTTTTTATAGCTACTACTAAGAGCACTATCTAGAAAACTAATACCTATAAGTCTTAAGAGATAGAGATTACGCTTTCTACCCTAATAACCTTTAATTAAGTAATAATTACTAGTGAGCTAGAGTGTAGCTATCTTAAAGTACTTATATATTATAACTATATTAATACGCTAGGAAAAGCGCTTAATACAGCTAAAACTAAGCTTAATAAGACTAGAGATAAGCTTATTAAGCTTTATTAGCTACTAAATAACACGCTTAAGCGCGTAGCAGATTAAGAGAATAAGATTAAAATACTAAGAGTATAGATAAAGAAACTTACGTATAATATATACTTTTTCCTCTCTGTAAAGGTCAGCCTAGTGTTATTGTTAATACTAGTAAAAAAAACGCGCTTTATAGCTCTGCTATAGATCCCTTAGAATTAGGCTAGTTATATCACTATAGGACCTAATAATAGTTCTAATATAAAAGATTTTAGTAACTAAACTTCTTAAGTATTACTCTATCTATCTATTACTTTACTAGCTATGCTTACTATAGGTAGCTATTAAGATAATAGCTGCTTAATATAATTTCTTAATCTACTAATACTTAAGAACAGCAAGAACGTTATCTTTAATTAATAGAGAAATATCTTAAAGGACAAGGTATATACTAACTAAGACTAGTTTACTAGAGCTAGTAAGTAAGCTACTTAAGAGAATATCATCTCTTACATATATACATATATAGAGGGTTTTGTTAACTAATATTTCTTAATACTTATACGTATAATAAAAGAGAGTAAGTAGCTAGTTAGCTACTAGTATATAGTAAATTATCTAGAAAGAATATATAGTAACTTATATAAAAGACTTAATACTTACTATAATTTCTAAAAGCTCTACCTCAAAGACCCTACTAACTTTACTATATTTTAGAGTGACTTTTTTTATCTAACTTAAGAACACAGCCTACCTACAGACTAATAAGTAAAAGAATTCTATAAAAAGCTTTTAGACACTCTACGTATATAAATAGGTATTTACTAATAATAATACTATAACTAGTATAATAAGTATATAAATCTGGCTTAAGACTTTGCTAGAGAGCTAGCTCTTAGCACTAGAAAAGCTACTAAATAAATTAATAAAAGAACTAGAAAAACTTAGCTGCTATTAACTTAGTAGTTTTGTCTAAAAGCTAAGTACCTAACTTATATAATAGCTACTATTATTCTACTAATATCTATCTTTAAGCTAGCTAGTTACTATAATTGCGGGAAACCTAGCTATTTTATAAAAAACTACTAACTACTTACTTAAGCTATAGCTAAAGTAATTAAGCCTATAGATACTAATAAAAAGCTCTATACGCTTTAGGATATTAATAATAACAAAAAGTTTTAACTTACTATAGAGGAACTATTAAGGGAAGACTTACCCTAAAAGAAGTCTTTTTCCTAAGGTTATTTCCTAAAGCTATTAACTAATTTAACTCTTATTAATTACTATTTAGCGGACCGGCTTTTACTCTACCCTATTATATCTTTACTAGTAGACTAGCTATTAAGCTAAACAGCTTTCTTAATACTAGAGCTAATAGTTTTATTCTAGTATACCTAAAGCACATACACGCTATTAAGAAAGGGCTTAAGATAAAAACTTATTAGATAAAATCTATCCCCCTAGCTAGCTATAATAATAGACTAAATAGATAAGTAAATAAGTACTTTTAAGCTAATCTAGTACTAAATAACTACCGCCTGTTAATCTATTTTATTTTTTATAATATTAGCTATTACGACTTTATAATCGGCCGTAAGCTGTTTAAAGATATAAGTATATTAATTAACTATAAGAAGTAAGCGCTTAAATGGCTAGATAATAAGCTAATTAACTATAAGCATAATATTATTATTTTAATATAAAATTTATTAACTAAAATTAATCCCTTACACTAAGCTGATGCTGACTAATGTGATAAGCTAATAAATATAGTAATTTTATAATATATTTATAAGCTATTTTAGCACTTATCCTAACGTATTATATACTAAGAGAATTTTAGAAAAATAGAAGAGCAGCTTCACCCATAATAGTAGCTAGAGCTAAATAAGTAAACTCTTTATTCTTAACCTATCTCACACAAAAACCTCTCTAAGGCAGGTCTTAAGATTAATACTATAAAAACTATTACCTTTATAATACACGTATAGTAGAAGGAAACTATACTAGAGTATACTAGTATCTATAAAATAGATAAGCTTATCTAGGACTGTAAAGACTTTATAAGAAAGTCTTTCTCTTAAGGCCCTAAAAACTCTTTAGTAAAACCTTCGCTAGAAGGGCCCTATTAATTAAATAAGAACCTTATAGAAAAAGAGAAATTTTAATAGCTTATTAAGTAGAAATTATCTTACTCTAGCTACACCAGCGTAACTTAGGCCTATTTCTTAAAAAAGAACTCAGACATACTGCCCCCACATTACGAAGATATTAACTATAATATTAAACTAATAGCTAAGAATATGCTAATATTAAGTCTACTATATAGTATATCTCTTAAGCAGCTATAGCTTATCAAAACCTACCTAAATAATCACTTTAGATAAGAGGTTATTACTTATAGTGACGCTTTATATACTTTCCTAGTACTATTTACTAAAAAGTCTAAAAAAAAGTAGCGCTTTTATATTAACTATTATAAGCTTAATACTATTATAAAAAAAGATGTTTATCTAATCCTGCTAATTTAGAAAACTCTTGTCTACCTAGCACGTATAAGAGTGTTCACTAAGCTTAATATATAACAGATCTTTTATTATATACGTCTAAACAAGAACATAAAGAACCTAACTATGTTCTATACTTAGTATAGAAATTATAAGTATTATATATTACTATTTAGTCTCTGTAATAGCCCTACTATATTTCAGCGCTATATTAATAAAATACTTTATAACCTACTAAACGACTTTTATATTACTTACCTTAATAATATTCTAATCTACTCTAAAGACTTGCTGTAGTATGAGAAGTATATTGCTTAGATATTAAGATATCTCCAGAACATAAGCCTTTAAGTAGATATTAAGAAAAGTAAGTTTACTATTACTAGAACGAAGTTCCTAGGCCTTATTATTAGTATAAAAGGGATTTAAAAGGACCTTAAGAAGATTACTACTATACAGAAATAGCCAGTACCTATATTAGTTAAAAGCCTATAATTTTTTTTAAGATTCTATAATTTCTATAAAGCTTTCCTAAAAGACTATAGACGTATTATTTAACTACTTACTAAGCTACTTAAAAAGAGTATATAATATGCTTTTAGTAAACACAAGCTAGTAGCCTTCTAGTAAGCTAAAAATTTAATATTATTAGATAATATCTTAACTTACTACTTACCCTACCGCCAGACGCGTATGGAGATAGACGTAAGTAATAAAGTTATTATAGAGATACTATTATAGCTCTAAGAGAATAGCTTCTAGTAATCTATAACTTTTTACTCTAAGACTATAAGCAAGCTCCAGATAAACTATGATATATATAATAAAAAAATATTAGCTATAATCTATAGCCTTTAAGAATAGTGCTTATAGCTTATAGGTTTATAGACTATAGAGTTATTTAGTACCCTAACTAACTACCACGTGCTAGAGTATTTTTCTATGAAATAAAAGCTTACTCTTTATTAGATATGCTAAGTAATAAGCATAGTAAACTATTACCTAATACTTATTTATTACTTTAGTATAGTTAATATAATAGCTAACACGCTCTCACGTAAGTAAGAAGAACTAAAAACCTAAAAAGATAAAAATAAAATAGCCTGAACACGCGCCTTTCTTTTAGCAGAGTAAATTAACATTAGCTTTATTAAAACTATAAGTAATAACCTAGCTATACTATTAGTAAGAGGCATGCTAGCTACTAATATAATTAAAATAATTACTATTAATACTTTTATAATCTCACCTCCCCTAAATAACCCTTACTTACTAATTAATTATATTATTAAGGTGAATTGTAGCTATAAGAGTCTATAGCCATTCTAAGAGCGTACTTTTTTTAGTAACTATCTAGTATAAAAACTCAGCTAGAGCCTTCTTATATACTATAGTAAGCTAGTAGTTTCTACTATACACTTCTTAAGAACCTACCTTATTTAAGCTATCTATACTACCTAGGTGACTACTTATTTAAGTAAAAGAAAAATAAATAAGCTACTTTATAACTGCTACTATTAGAGCTATATGAGTAAAAATATAAATAACTACATAACTATATATAAAGCTTACAGATGGAGTTATATATCTTATAATAAAACTCTAGGCTTACTTAAATTACTACTAATTTCTAAGTAAGTATAGTAAGATGTCTCTATAAACTTTAAGTCCTTCCTTTTAGATAAGAAAGGATATAATTATGTTTTTATTATTATAGACTAGCTAAGTAAGCACTGCTTCTTACTATCTTACTATAAAATAACTATAGCTACTTAAATAACTAATATATACTATTATTATATCTAGTAAGTATTTAGTCTGCTTAGGTTAATAGTCTCTAATTATAGTCCTTAGTTTATCTTAGTATTTATAGATAAGCTATATTAACTAATAGGAATTAAGTAAAAGCTCTTAATACTATATTATCTCTAAACTAATAAAAATACTAAGGTTTTGAATTAGTATATTAACCAGCGCCTATGTCTATTTATTAATTATTATTAAAATAACTAGTTAGACCTGCTGCCCTATATAGACTAGGCTTAAGTAATTCTACTATATAAGACTATAAACTTATTATTCTATTAAATTGAGTTTAGTCACTAGCTAATCTATCACTAGGACTGGGAGAAATGTATAAAGACATTTACTATAGTCTATAAATAGATATCTTATAAGGAAGTGTAGAGCTACGCTAAAGCTTAATATAATATAATAAAGCTAGCTATAGAAATAGCTTAATAAGGGATTACTTAAGTATAAAAGTAATAAGCTTAATAGGCTAATAAAAAGCACCGTAAGCTAGACTTCTTTACAGAAGATAAAATATACGTTACACTTAAGAGCTTTACTACTAGTTAATCTAGCCAAAAGCTTAACCAGCAAATGTATAAACTTTATCCTATTATAGGCATAAAAGGATACTTCTATTACCTTAAGCTGCTGCTGTATATGCGTATGCTTAACATCTTTTATATAAACCACCTATAAAAGGCTTCTACTTACCTACTATCTAGCTAAATTAAACTTAAGGAACCGCCTATTAAGATTAACGGGCATCTTAAGTGGCTAGTATAGGAAATCCTTAATAGCTACTTATTCTATAGCTAACTATAGTATAAAGCATTCTAGCTAGCTTATAACCTAGATTCTACCTAGTATAACGCCTAAGGCTTTATAGGCGCCCCATATAAGGTAAGAGACTACTATAAGGCCTATTTAGAGAAAACAGGACTACTAGTATAACTAGACGCTTAATTAAAAGCGTATAAAGTAGAGAAGGATCTGGAAATAATAGAAGAAAACAATAAAGCAGCTTTAAAAACAAGAGTAGTACAGAGACTAGTAAGAAAAAGACTATAACCTAAAGACTTAAGAATAAGCCTTTCTTAGAGAGAGGGTAATATAACAGTACTGCTTACTCTACTTACTATAAACTATATAATATTATAACTAGCTATGCTAGCTATAATCTAGTATAAAGCCTAGAGTATAGCTAGCTCACGCTTAGGTCATACACCGCTCTATTTAAAGGTAAGCCCTTTTTATACCTTTTTTTTTTTTATCTTAGTATAGCTAAAATAGAGCTAACTTATTTTATTAATTTATATTAATACTACAACGCGTGAAGACCGAGCCTATTATTATAATATTACTAATTTATATAAAATACTTGTTGCCCTTAAAGGCCTATTTTACTCTACTAATACTAGAGTTAGGTAGATTATAAGTAAATATAAAATAATTAAAGCGCTTAATATATAGACGTAAAATATAAATATATAAATATAAAGCCTTTTATAGGTTTATTAATAAGCTATTAAAGTTAAGATTTTTAAAGCTATAGAGTTTTGTGTATATAATGATCTTACTTAACTTATTAATTTTCTAGAACCTATTTTAGTTACTAATATAAGCTTAAAATTTCTAGAAGCTAAGGATAACTAAAAGGAAAATAATATAATCTCTAAAAACATATAATTTACTTTACTTTTTAATAAATTCTTTAAGCATTACTAATTAGTAAAGACTTTTATAATAGTAGCTATTAATTATAATATCTTTATTATATTAACACTTACTAGCAAGAACAGGCTTAGTTAAAACGGAAATACTTAAATAGTAATAATAATATTATAGACAGTAATAAATAGGTAACTATATTTAAGAAGCTAAAGAAACTAGTAATAATAGCTAATAAAGCTCTAGAATAGAAATATATGTTTAAGCTTAAAAGGAAGAATTATAAAAGAGTATAGGATATATTAGTATAGACTAAAGCACAAGCTAAGAAGTAAAAATAGAAATATAAAATTATATTAACTAATTAGAAATAGTAACCCACGTGATCAGGTGAGGGCTTAGTAAATAAAAATAGAATAAAATAATAAAATCTCTAGTATCTCTAGTAGCCTCTAATAGTATCTAATATACTACTAATAGATATATAATATACACATAAAGGATCTACTATAAGTATAAGACATTAGATAGTTTATAATTACTTTTAATTCTTTATAGTTACTCTAAAATTAAGATTTACTTCTTAAGTAAAATAGTTTAATATTATCTTATTAAATTATTAACTTATTATATTACTTTTTTCTATTCTTTATTAAGTTAATTAACTTCTACTAAGTCTAATAAGCTATCTAATTTAGAAGTAAGGGAACTACTAAGTATTATATAAGTAATTAAACAGCTTATTACTAGTATAATTTATATTAGTAAGTTAGTAACTTATAATAAGTAACTACAAGCCTAAGAATTCTTACTTACATAAAAAATGTATATATAGTAAGATTATAGCTATATAGTTAAGAAAGCTTTTTTTAGCTAGTAAGAAGTATTATAGAAGTTATTAGTTCTAGTATACACAGTAATAGAGAGTCTATATAGTATATAATATAGAGTAATTACTATTATAGATCTTTGTATTATTTTATAGATTACTTGTTTTTACTCTCTTAACTAAAGGGTGAAAGCACTTCTACTAGGTAGATTTTTTTATACTTCTAGTATTTATGAGAACTACTAGCTAAAACCTAAATATCTATATATATATTAGCTGTTATAAGAGAGTCTAAATTAAGTACTATATATATAAAATAGAAATAAGAAGATAGCTCACTTAACTACCTTATTATAATTTCATAATTCTAACTAACTAAATTAATTACTTAACTGGTTATTTCTTAATTAGAAGTCTAGTCTTAATACCATATTCAAACTATATTTATTACTAGGATGCTAATATAACTTACTACTATTAGTTTATCTTCTTAAGTTAATATAGTTATAAAACTCTATCTATTACTAATTTCTTTATTATCTAGTATATATTCTATTAAAATGCCGCTAATACCATCTATCGTCCTTTTAATAATTATATTATTGCTTTTATTTAATTTCTATTAGAAACCTTAGATCTACTACTTCTGAATTTAATTTATTCTTTAAATTCCTCTCACTCCTAAAAGATCTTTGCCTAGTAATCTATGAATAACGTTTTTTATAAGTGAGTGAACTATATAAGTGAGTGAACCATACAAGCGAGTGAACCACTTTTACCAAGAATTACCTTTTCTTTAATAACTTTACGAAAACTTAATATTATTTAGCCAAAATTTAAAATTAGCTTTTTAGATATTAGATGCACCTGGTGTTAAATTTGCATTCTAATAGTCTTACGTAATTATGAGTTATTAAGCTTAGAATTTACACTACTTTAAAATAATGTTTAGCTATTTATATTTATAATATTACTTAATAATAAATTATAAAAACTTAAATACAAGGTATTAGCACCTAAATCTATAATATATTAGAATTTTAAAGCTATATTATTAGTAGTTTTTAAGATATTAAAAAGTGGGGGCTAAAATTTCCCCTTACTTAAATATCTTAAAAACCTACTTATTTTATTACTATAAAAGCATAATATAGTCTAAATTATATATAAAATAGCTTAAGTTTAATATCTATAGTTTCTTATTTAATAGTTATTAAAATATTAATAGCTAAAAACTAAATTTTTAAAAGGTAAATTCTAAGCTTAATAACTTATAATTACATAAGACTATTAGAATGCAAATTTAATACCAGGTGCATCTAATATCTAAAAAGCTAATTTTAAATTTTGGCTAAATAATATTAAGTTTTCGTAAAGTTATTAAAGAAAAGGTAATTCTTGGTAAAAGTGGTTCACTCGCTTGTATGGTTCACTCGCTTGTGAAAAACGTTATCTATAGCTATACACAAAAGTCTCCGAACATCACTTATATAAGCGAAAATTCAAAATGTTTGTAACTTTAAAATTAAAGCTATTCAACCCACACAAGCTATTTAATAAGCCTGATTTTTTGTATAATAGGCTGAGTAGTTTAATATTTTGTTTACTAGTCTCTTACTTTACATACAGCCTCTAGCCTTTAAGATATAAACTCTATTAACTTATAGAGAAGCTTGTTTAGTAGCTTTTACTATACCTCCTTTAAGGCCTTATAAAAAGCCTCTTAATTCTCTTTAGAGTTATTAATTGTCTTTATTTCCGGATGGAGCTTATATACTATCTTCTTTAAGACCTACTAAAGGTACTTAATAGGATTAAGATCTAGAGAATATAAAAAACTACTTAATAGTCTAAATCCCGTAACTTTCTAGGAATTCGACTGTTTTCTTTGCTGTATGTATAGGAATATTATTTTATTAAAAGATATACTCTAGCTAATAATAGGATATTAAGTTTTTTTTTTAGTATTTTAATATAAGAGGCAGCACTGTAGCCCTTCTTTTTTAAAGTAAAATCCCTTTCTATAATAACTAATTTACTTCTTTCTATCCTGCTGTTAGGGGTTACTTAAAAGTAATCTTATATTATCTAAGAAGGATTTTTTAATGTCTCTTTCTCCTAGATTATCTTATAGGCCTATTTCTTATGCATAAAGTAGAAACACTATTTAGTATTTCTACTAGAACCTTATTTAACTAAGTACTTATCTAAGAACTTAATTATACGCCTCTAGAAGTTAAATTTTCGGTGTTCTCTAGTAAACTTAAGCCTTAATTTAGCCACCCCAGGTGTTAGCTTAGGCCTTTTCTTATGTTAATTAAAAGTATGAAAATAAGTGCTTACTATTTACTTAGCTCACCACGTTATTTAATAACACCTATACAGTATATTACAGTTGAATTTTCGAGTAGAATTAATTATATAAGCTCTTAGTACTTAGTTGTAGCTTTCTTTTTGTTAAATTACTTCGTGGAGGCGCGCAGGATAGCTATCTACAGTCTTATTAATCTTATTAGCCTTTATCTCTGCCCATATTTTGTAGAACCTCTGCACGCCTGTATAAGCTGTCTTATAGTGCCTTTAATAGAACTTCTAGCGCAGAGGCTTAACCCAGGTCTCTATTACTAATAAATTAGGAGACTTAGGAGGGCCCTTAAGATAATCCATGCCATAGTAATCTATCTAATTCAACACTGACTTTAAAAGATAAGCAGAGTCACGATCTTGATACAAGACAAGGTCTAGGCCAAGTATTTCCTTTTATAGCTATAGCAGTATAGTAAGAAAAGTCTTAGCATTCATCTTACCATTAGCATTACCTACGTCATACGGAATTGCCTAGGCAAAGTTATAGCCAAGTATGCAGAAGATATGGAACTTCTGCTACTGCTCTAGGTCAGGTTACTTATTAAGCTAAATATTCTTCTTCTTAAAGCGCTCTCCAGGCCTTCTTTTAATATTTTTAGGGTATCTAGGCCCAGTACTCTAATGGATCTCGTTGTACTAGATAACCCTCCTCCAGTGTACGCCGTGAGGGCGTAATTCAAGCTGAAGCTTACACCAGATAACTCTTTCCTCACGCCTCTTAAGCAGATAATCTTCCTTAATAGCTGCTTTATAAGTTTCTATACCAGAGACCTCTTATACGTGCTTTAATATTATCTGCTAACAGTAATTCTCCTTCCCTTCTAGTAGATTAACACCAGCTCTGTGCGTAAGCTCTAGCTAAGGCAAGCATTTCTCTTTAAACTCACACTAATCAATATAGCTCACGATCGCGTTGGCGTCAGAATTCATGAGTTAACAAGGCTTCCTATAAGTGTCAGGTTCGTCTGAGTTATGGAGACGCCGCACGCGTTTACTATAAGTGATCTGCAAGACCTCTACTTCAGATAAGCTAAAGGTCTATACTACTTTAAGCATAAGGCAGTATTAATTTTGTACGTGGGCGTAGTACAGCACCGCGAGTACTGCAGAACGTTGTAGGGTTTCAATAGGGTCGCGATGACCTCTTTCAGGCGGCGCGACGACTGGCGGTGGCGTAGAAAAGACCTATAGCTTTCTTTTACAGCGTTCTGGCATTCTAGCAATAGGAGGAGTAGATTGCGTGTGAAAAAGAAGTGTATAATACACCTAGATGGTAGTGGTTAAGGTGTTATTTACTTGTAGTAGCACGAGCGTGTAGTAAGCGCTTATCTTCATACTTTTAATTAACGCAAGAGGCCTCTTCTTACATCTAAACTTATAGAGGCCTTTACTTTTAAGTGCGCGATAGACTGTAGCCCGGCTTATGTGGAGAAGGCCTGCTCTTTCCATAAGGTCTCTGTACTCCATCTTCGGAAAATTTCGAGCCAAACGAAAAGCAGCACGCTTCTCCCGACGGTTAAGAAGCTGGGGACATCCAGATCAAGGCAAGGATTCAGTCGTTTTGTGGAGTTGCCAGCGTTTAATGGTGTCGGCAATTGTCTGCCTTCTGCAGTTAAATTCGGCTGCTAGTTCCTTCTGGGTAGCACTAGCCTCCGACTTCGAAATAATTGACGAACGCGCGTCAGATGATAGCTCTCCATTTAGGACGCGATTTCCACTAATTTCCTGGCCAAAGGATCGCATGGTTGCTGAGAAATAGATGTTTGCAATCGACGCGAATTTTCGTGTTGTGGGGGTGCACGGTTCATGTGCGGAGACTTTTGACGTAGTACTGTATCCTACGACCTCGTTCACAAATTCAATACACCTCATGACCGGATATAAGTCTGACCGATGCTGCAAATCTCGACCCTCCTCGCCTGCCGCACCATCTACTCCGAAGCCCAACCAACAGCCTTGCGCACACTACGGGTTCAAGCTATCAAAGCCCGATATCACCTCGCTCTGCACGGCCTCTACATGTATTTGCTTGTTGGATTGTTCATGTGGATTCGGCCCAGCACATCCCCTTCTGGGTATTCAAGGTTCTCAAGGAGCCTTTACGGGCTTCTCACATTACAAACACGTGATTTCTATCTCATGCGCTTTTAAAATCAGCCCTTGAAACGTGCTCTGAAGTCGAGTGTGGAGATACAGACCTTCTTCCTTGAGGAGCAGTTAGGAATATAAAAGGTTTGGAGACGGCATCTCGCCCCTACATCGGACAGCTTATAGGTATGGGTATACGACGCCGAGTAGAGTTGAATGAATGGTACTGGAGGTGGTGTAGTTTTGTAATAGACGTTCGAAGTAGGCCACTTTTTCTGCGCTGTGCGTATACAATCATGTAACGGCGAATGTTTATATACATCCTTCTCCGTCATCATTAGTATCATATGTTCACCCTAGGAACAATGACCTATCTGGCCCGTAGTACGGATAATGTGCGGTTACAACCATGGCCAAAACGAAACTTTATTGTGCTATTCATATCGTTCTCTCAATACCAAAATTTATTGAACATGTCTCATAATCTGCCTCAGACCTTCACCGCTTCCTTTTAATTTTCTCTTCTCATTATTAAATTTATTTTTGCGTTATAACTCTTCAAGGCATCTTACCTACTGGATTTTTCAACATACCTAAACGCACGAGAGCGTTAGATTCCCAGAATAACCGTCACATTACACCTATTCAGGCAGGCACGTAAGTATACACCATCCGCTATCGTTTCCATAACTGTCCCGATGCTTTTCGGAGCCATGAAGCTGTATCATGTGGACAGGCCCGCTATAGAGCGTCAGACCGCAGAACTTCGTCATCCAGCATTTCTTTCAACATTCTTAGTATCGGTGGCCTCTCAACTTCAAAAGCAGCTTAAAAAAAATATTCAATTCCTAACGGAAAAGTTTTCACAAGTAAGTATTGCCATCGCTCGCAGAGAAAAGCATGCGCTCATTAGATACAGGTTGGATTGCGACCAAGATCTCATCGCTGGATTGTAAGTATAGGAGTAACCTATATGGAGTGTTGTCATCTAACACTTTTTAGGATCTACATGCCTCAAAAGTAAAGAATTGAACTTTCTGGTAGACTTTGCGATGAGTATTGGAAGATTGGTCGCAAGCTCCAGGTGGAAAACAGGAAGTTGATTGACATGAAAAAGGATGTGGATAAGTAATTCGCATCCTACAATGACTAGTTTCAGCTAACCACCTTCTAGAATCATCGAATCGATGTGGGCAAAAGCTTCCAGGGCCAATTTACTCCCATTCACCAAGAAATTCTATGAAAAGCTCCCTCGTGAACTTAGAGATATGGTGTATGAGTGTGTATGGGATGGAAAAGTCCTCAGCACAACATCAGAATGGTACAATATGTCTGGTAAACGGAAGTTCGACGGTAACTGCAATTGTTACCAATACATCGAAATTCTTTTTTTCGCACGGCCCTATTACGTTGACCAGGACATAGCCGCCGAAGCTGTCGGAATGCTCTATGAGAAGCTGGGGACGTTGTTCGACAAGCCACCCCCCTTTGATCGGATCAAAGAATACCTTCGCCGTGATGAATTCAGAGTTGGAGTCACGTCTGGAGATAAGATCCATAAGCTTGCAGTGAGTATCAGCAACATGATCGGATATTTTAACTCCCTCATAGGAACTGAGCTAAAGATCCTTAAAGGAAATCTCGGAGCACTCCTTCGGATCTGACTCGTCGGCCGACTCGATTTCGGTATCGAAGTCAACACTCTTCAGAGTGCCGCCAACAACCGGTTGATGAGAACCCTCGAAATTCTTCGGCCAATATCTCATCCTCGTTGAGAGAGGGGCGAAAATTAAAGTCGAAGGAATAGTTGATGGTCAGAAGCGGGGATATCTCTTGGATGTTTTGCGACGACTCGGATGAATGGTGGGAGAGGGTTGAGTGAGGAGCTAAGAGGGGTCACCCTTTGTAAACGCTTATGCGAGCCTAATGCGAACAGAAGCTATGTCACGTGCATTCGTAAATATACCTATGTCAATTAATAGGTATTTTGCGCGAAATTATTCCTCGATATCTCCTTAAAATATCCGGGAAGGGGAAAACGTATAACTCTAAAAAGCTTTAGAAAGCAAGATCCAGGATCTTAGAGGGATTCTAGATTCGGCTAGAAGTGTAAGTTTTGAATCTACGTTGCACTCTCCCGTGCGAGATGTTGGTCCCTACGGTGATCATAAAGATTCCTGTTTTCACTTCCTCTGTCCTTAGCAAAATAGAAGTTTGCTTAGACGACGTCAATAAATACTGTTCAAGATACACCATTTATCGTAAAGCAAAAAATATAAGCTAACTGTCGCCTGCCCCTAAATCATCTAGTGCTAATAATATGCCTTTTTACCATCCGTATTCCGATCGACCGTCGGATTCGTATTCCTCTTCATTGTAGTCGCCTCTAACTATCTCAGCAATCCTTTCTTCAAAATATTCCAAGCTACTTTTGGAGCTTATCTCTGGTTTTGCTGGAACCTCCGGTCCGTAAAGCACAACACCGAGATCTTTAATTTGCTCAATCTCCTCTTTACACCTGCTGAGCTTTTCTGTTACGATTTGGTCCATTCGATTTGCCCAATATTCGTCGATAAAATTTAGGAATGTAGCCCGGTTGTCTTGCAACGCCAAATCAAATTCTTCCACTAGTGATTCAAGGAGATATATATCACTGCTCTCCACATCCTGGATTTCATCGGTTTCTATTTCTGTTAAAGGAGGCTTCATTAAGTACAATTCATCGGGGTGGCCATGATCATGGCAGGTATGTGTAAGACGTAGCTCATCGAAAGTTAAGGCGCGAAGGATTTCGGAGGCGAGACCTGAAGCAATATGGCTGTCGACATTCATCCATTCAGAAGCCTTTTCAAGAAATAGGCGTTTACGTCTCCTTTCCGGGTCCATATCATCCATAGGTGGACGGTCAAATGCTTGTCGAATGGCTTTAATGCATGATGTTATCATAGAACAACCGCCTCTTACGCACGCACACCCGCAATTGTCGACAGCATCGCTCAAGAAGATGGCCTTCAAGAATTCGGAGAATTTGTGGACAAGATCGGGCACTACATCTGGCGCAAGAAGGAGAGGATCTGCTATCCAGACGGCAATTTTCTCAGCAATGAGTTGGGCTGGCGTCGTGCGGGTAACTGGATTAACCCATGTCGAATCTGCACCGTGGTCCATGAACCATTGCAGAAGTCCTAGCTGTTCTGAAATTGTTTCATGAGACCTTTTCTTTCTACCACCAAGCGAATCCTTGCCCAGCTTAGTTGCCCAGAACCACAAAGGTGTTCCATATCTACTCGAAATGATATCAATGTCGCGCAATCCAGTGTCGAAAAGTGCCTCGGCTGTTTCGGCAGTCAGATGTCGGCAGCAATACAAAGTGTTCAACTTCAGTTCAGACGCTGGGTGGTTTTGATTATCGCTTGTGCTGAGCTTCCCTCGGAGGACAGACAGTCGCTGTTGGGGATTCGAAGCTATTTGTTCGATCGCCTGGGCGATGGTCCTAATTATTCTCTGATCACGAGAATTGAGGGCGTATTCCCAAGTATTGTTCGTCATGGGGCTACCGGCTTGCAGGAGAATCCGAACAGAGTCCAGTTTGCCAGCTTGAATAGCATAATCTAATGCACTGCGTCCATAAAAGTCGACGACACATGGATCTGCTCCATGTGATAGTAGCAATCTCAGTCCCTCTGGCCAATGTGTCGAAATTTTAAGCAAATTTGGGTCGTTGAGAAAGTCCGCAGAAGAGTGTAACAAGCTAAGAAGGCCTGTTTCTGACTTTTGGAACATTCTCAGCGTCCAAGGACTACCCTGAAATTCTTTTTTGTATTAGCAGTTTGATGAGCCGATCACTTGGATCTGATCTACTTACCATACTCAGTATCCTCTCGGGATAAAAGGCTGGAGCAAAAGTTGAATCGTGCAGTATCAACGTCCTCATGAAAATGCACGTCAGACCAGGACATCCCCCATTCCATCAAAGAGGCACACAAGGGAACTTGCGTTAGACTATGCTCCTTCCGTTTGCTAACACACCATAATAAAAGGAGATCCATGGGAGTGCTGGGGAGTAGATTAGCTGTTACGGGTGAACAGAACTAAATGATGTACATACTAAGAGATCGATGAAATGACTGAAATGGTATTGTCGGAATGGTAGAAAGCAACAGAAAACGACATATACTTCAAGGAAAGGACTACTTACTACCCTTCCGCATTGACTGCGTTATATGGCGCACCAGCATTGATCCAAAAGCGCAGAAAGGTGCTGATCTGAGCGTGCGAAATTGGTGCACTGTGATCTAACAGCCATCCCATAAATATGCACACTTGCTGAATATTATCCTTATTAGAGGCGAACTTTTGACTTAGCAATGTGGCCTTACATGAAGTAATGTGAACCCGTTCGGTAAAACATCGTCGACACTGGCGCGGTTTCCCCGAATGATTTGTAATAGACTGTTCTTAACCAATTCCAGCATATGATCAACATTGTCCTGCAGCACTTTTGGGGGCAGAGTTTGGAGCAGAACAAACAACGCAAATGCTGGAGAGGCTCGAGAAACCACGTTCCGATACTTTAAACAAGGACTTATTGATCCTCCACCCGCTCCTTTAGTATAGGTCAAACTGGCTTCGATAAAATATCCCAAAGTCCCGCGCCAGTAAGTGAACTGGATTCCAAAAGTATCTGAGACCTCTGCATACGGAAAGAGCGGGCAACTGGGAAGATGACTTGATGTACGGCGTCGAAAGCCAATGAAGCCTCGCCAAGTCTCTTTCGCTTTCAAATTTTGGGGAGTTGAGGAACAATTGCAAACCCGATTTCGTGGACTAATGCGACCGTGTCCACGGGCGCTGTTGCTGTATGCACGGAAACTACGTGAGATGGAAGGGGTCATGGCTCGGTACTTTTCACACGTATCTAAAAGGGCGCTGGGAGCGATGCTGCATGTTTTATTCATCCGCTCCTCGTTCAAGTTCTGCCTCTTGATTAGTTTTTCATTGCAACAATAGAGGAACTGGAATGCGAATTACAAGAACCTGAAATTGGCGCGTAAGCTCACCAATCTGTTCGTTCAAAGTTGCGAATTCAGACTCCAACCGTGCCGTATTGGCCGAAGACTGGATGAGTTGTAGCTTGGAATTGTCCTGGATAGACTCGAGGAGCTCTGTCTGATAGACTTGTTGGTGCTGTATACGATACGCGTTGTGAGCAATCGACTTCGTTCCTTCATCTACACTGTCTTGATATCGTATTATTGTATCCCTGCAGGAACGGAGAGCACTCAATCAGCATAACTCGAAAACAAAATGGAAAGTGGCATTCTCACAACTGCAAAGCCTGAATGATAGAGTTCAGATTATCTTGTAATCGGTCCAGTGTGACATGTAAGTCCTGAAGCGTATCTCGCCTGAACGGAAACAATAATCTCTTCTTCATCAAGCGAACTCTATCTTCCCCCGTAGCCGGCAATGCAGTATCGCCGCACCTTTTCGCAAATCTTTCAAGATTCCGCAAACCTTCCTTGCACTCCGATAGCGACAAACGGACTTGCTCGGATATGGCATTGTTATCGAGCTCAAGGTGCCGAACCATTGGTTCGAGCGCATGTAATATGCCATTTAATCGCTTGACTCGCTGAATGGTAGCACTTATTTCATCATCGAAGTTTTTGAACTGCTCGTAGTACCGTATTATGCCTTGGCAAGTCTGTATACCAAGCGAAGTTATACCGACAGCCGTACCCGCGACAGATATAGGATCGCCCATAGTTAAGGAATGAACGGAAAAGTACGCAAATAATTATCAAGCGATAGAAAGTAGTAGAGGAAGGCTGCCATGGCTGGAAACCAGATATGTATGAGCTGACAGTCTCAATGGTGACAGATTGATCAACGTGTATCCTTTCAACCAATAACGTTGAGGAAGGAACCGCCTCGTGCGAAGGCTAAAATGAGAGTCTTATTCGCATACGCGCGCTTCTTTGCAGCCTCGGATATGATTGGAACACCGCATTATCTAGTGAGGGATCTACAGCCTTAGGCCCAGACAGGTAGTTAGCCTTACCATAAAGCACGGATCAACCGTACGGAAGTCATTTCCCTCTCGTACGAAAGCCTTCCCCTTCCTACGGGACAAAAGAAAGGAAAAAGTTAGATATTTTCTCTTGAAATAAAAAAATAATAATAATATCCCACTCTCCTTTTATACCGCTAAGAGATGTCTACATATTTAGAGGTTCTGTTTAGAAAGGCCAGGGTAGATATATACCTGTAGGTCTAGTCCCGGATTATGCGGTACAGGCCGGCCTCGCTATAGCGATTTTCACCTTAGTACGATAGCGTTAGCTTAATCATATCAATTTGTATGTAAAATTCACTTATAACAATTTTCAATAAATCGTTACCCAATCGGCTTAAAACCCTCATAATTATGTCACGCAAGGAGGGTTCAAATGCGCAGAAGAAGCTCCTACAATAGTTTTACTTTACTCGCGCAACGCACCCTCCTCGCTTCGCTCGGGGGTGCTCCCGGGCTCAACGCCCACCCCAAGCTCAATGCCCAAGATGCCAAGGCCCGTATCAAATAGGTGCGGGCAGCACCTACGACGCACAGAATTAGTCCATCTAGTCATCAGAGAAGGTTCTCTAGGGTCAAAACTATTATAGGATGTACAGGTTTGATACGGTTTGTAATTGATCATCTCAACAATCTAGTTCTTAGGTGGTTGACTTGCCCTTGGCAATAGCCCTACCCTTCTTCCTCGCATCTTCCTTCTCACGTTCGGCCACTCGAAGCCTTGCATCATACACGTAGATAGTGCCACCCTTCTGTATATGTCATTAATCACCTTTTTGACGCTTCTTACGGGCGTTGGTAGCGACATTGACCTGTATAAGCTCCTCACTAGCTTTCTCTCTATTGAGCGCTGCAGCAACGGCACCCTTCTAAAACTTAGAGAAGCAGCCAGGTAGGATCCCCCATTATCCTATCTCAGGATCAACACCGTATATGTGCTTTCTTGTGAATTCATCCAATTACCATGCTTTACAGGGCATTGGTGGCGAGATAACTGCCTTTAGAGGTGGTTAAGGTGGGGGTGTTTGAGGCCTATCAACAGTCTTCAATTTAATAGAACAGCGCTAGGATTGTAGGGCCAGAGGCCTACCTGTTTAAAGGCTGATCAGATAGTACCTGGCTTATAAGCTTGCTTGCGCACCTCTCAAATTGCATGTAGAAATTCAACTTTATTAAAATAATCGTTGCCAAGTCGAGTCTCTATTTCAACGCACTTCTTATAATACTATTTAAAAGGCCCGAAGACCGCAACGTCAAGCGGCTGTAGTATATGCGTTGTATAAGATAATAGCAGAAAAGGCCATATTCTTCTATTCTAGTAGAACTGTATAAAGTCGTAGGTGAACTTTGAGGAGTGGCCATTAAAAATCAGCATCCTCCACCTATCACGCTTTCTACCAAGCTTTGTATACTTATTAAAGTGATAGATATAGTCCATGCCAAGTCGATCGTTAATATAGCCAGAGCTTAAGACCCTGAGTAGTAGGTTGGGGTTAAGGTCGAGCTCCTTAGAGACATGCTGATGCATAATAACCGCGCCCCGTTATATACACAGAGGTGGGATAACCTGGCCCAAAGCGTTAATAGCTTCTACGAGGGTAACAAGCTCTCGCTCTGTTTCAGATGGAGACTCTGTAGCTCGATAGACCTCTAGGGTAACAACCTCTTGATTACCACCAACGCCAATTCGCGTTCCGCACTCGTCCATATTCCATATGTCCTCAGGCTGCAAGCCTAGTTTATCTACCACCTGCTTATACTCCTAGAAGTGATCCTCAATTACGTCTTGCTCTTGAGAGATAACTCTTGCAAGCTCCTGAGGCTTCTATTTAACGCGTCGAACACGTGGGTTGGCTGCTTGGTAGCGTTTGAAGAAGTCGCGGCCGAGAGGTTTGAGGATAGTGCCGGGTGGAGATGAGAGAGTTCGAATACGTTCTGCAGCAGCGCGCCACATATCCACAAGAGGAGGCTGACCGAGATCATCGAGGCGCTTAATATAGAGCTCAAGGGCCTTTAATTGAGCAGGAGTTAGCCGTTGGTTGGTCTTCTGTCGCGTCGACTTGCTAGTGGGCGATCTCCTTCGGCGCTTGAGGCGATCGTAAGGTACGCCAAACATGGCCGCTACGTCTGTTAGCTTGTAGGAAGTCTTTGTGGACATCCATTTAAGAGCTAAGGCAATTTGCGCCTCCATTTTCTGGTAATCCGACATCGTTTTGGGGTACAATTGAGATTCTCTTGGCAATTGGGGCGTTGAGCTTGGGGTGGGCGTTGAGCCCGGGAGCACCCCCGAGCGAAGCGAGGAGGGTGCGTTGCGCGAGTAGCCAGAAACCTCGCCCGAGCCACAAAGTGTGTATTAGGTCGTTTTAAAGCCAGTTCAACCACAAAATTGGCCAATCCTCAGCCTCCGAGTCCCTCAGCCCGAAGCACGCCTATCTCAATGTTGATAATCGATTAATTAACATCCCCACCTCCCGTAATCGCCAAGCTCAGTAGCCGCTTGTCGAACAAATCCTATACACTTAGCAGCAGAAAATTCAAGCAAGAGGAGGATTAGTGTCAGGTGAGTTGCTGAAGGAGAAAGCTAGGGAAATATTCGCACAAATACCTCAAGGCTAAATTACACCCAATTTTAGTGGAGAATGGATTGACAAGTTCAAGAAACGCCACGGCCTGAAGGAGCATAAATCTCATGGCGAAATCGGTTCAGTTCCTGTAACCGAGCATCACCGATTGGTGCTTTAGCCTATATTAGTTCGTTACTGCCTACACTGCCTGCTTTGTCGCCTGCTTAGTACTCGTCTGCCTAATCTCTCTTTTGTGTCTATAACCCCTAGCAAATTCCTCAATTCATCAGCAAGTTGCTTGTCAATTCCCACCTGCTCGCTCACAGTCGTAGCTACTGCTGAAGAGGAGATAAAGGAGATTGTTGACGCCTGCAAGGACTATAAGGATGAGGATATCTTCGACATGGACGAGACAGGGCTATACTGGAGACGGGCAATCTCAAAAGGACTCGCAACTGCCTCAGTTCCTGGCCTTAATAAGGATAAATCGCGAATCTCGCTCGGCTTGTGCACAAACGCCTCTGGAACGGAAAATTTCCTCCCTTATTAATAGGCAAATCAAAGTAGCTAAAAGCTTTAAGATCTGTTAATCTTACAGCCCTCGGCGTAGGGTGGCGAGCTTTGAAAAAGGGCTGGATGAATAGTGAGACTTTCGCCGAGCGGCTAGAGTTTTTCTACGCCTATATTGGCAATGAGCGTAAGACTATCCTTCTTATAGGTAACTTCTCTGCACATGAGCTTGGCGTCGAGATTGCTCCTCCAGCAGATATTCGAATCGTTTTCCTGCCTAAGAACCCTACAAGCAGGTATCAACTTCTTAATTAAGGGATTATCTAAGACTTCAAATTACAATACCGGAAGCTGTGGCTTCCCTACCCGATCGAGAAGTATGAGAAGGAGAAGGATTCTATTAAAACTGTTGCCCTTCAAAACGTCGTACGGTAGATTCTCCGAGCTAGGAACATTGAGCTAGAACAATTAACAATTATTAACTGTTCCGTAAAAAGTACAGTCATCAAAGGTAAGGCAGGGAAACAAGAGCAAGCAGAGGACATTACCCCTCTATTTATCAGGGCTTTAGAGATAGGTAGGATTGAAGAGGCAAGGGAAATTAGTAGATTTTTAAATCCTGTGGATGAAGACCTTAAAGTTAAAGAACGAGACGCCAACCTTAAAGAGAATTTCCAACACTACACTGACCAGATAGGCGAGGAGTTTGTTGATAAGAAGGATGATAAGGTTGTCCATGAGCCTATCCCATCTACAGAACAAGCTCTTAAAGCTGTACATCTTCTTGAGCGCTACTACATTCAAGAAAAGCGTCAACAAAGGAAGGAATTGCGAATTTGGTGAAGTGGGAGAAGAAACTAACCTCAGAGGCTATCAAACTCAAAGAAATCGGCGGCTTTGGATGGCTGGCTGAAATAGGAGAAATTGAGTTTTGAAGGATTTTGACTCAAAAGTATGTATAATTGTGGATTTTTAAAGGATTACAGCTTAAAATTGTGTACAATAGTTGATTTTAGAAGGATTTCACCTCTAAAAGTGCATAGTAAGCCTCTCGATTGCACGATGATTCGTTACAGCGATAGATTAGGCTTAGCAATATTTAATCGTTATAGCGAGACTGGCCTGTATAACAAATAACGACGATGAAGCCGATATCCGAAGATGAGGGCATTGCTCGGGTTGGGGTTTATGAATTGACGATGAAAATGACATAAATATCACTACATAAGGCGTTGAGAAGAAGGCTGAGTGGATAGTAGGAGGATGAGAGGAGGTGAGCCCGGGCGAGGGTTACTAAATGAACTCTTGGACTGGCCTAGATGGTCGGTGTCCATGCACAAGATAGAAAACGAGTCTTTTGTTTTAACTACACGCAGCGTAGAGCCAGGGCAAGGGTGTGGGAGACGTAGTTCAAGTGGCACACCCAAGGAATTCCGCACCTGAGTCTTTCTTCTCAAACCAGATAGCATATTCTCTCAGACCCACCGTCTTGTTAATATCAGCTGAGGTAGAGCACCAAGCGGCGCACATAAAAGGGCCCTGGGGCAAGATCCAACTTACCGGACACTATCCCATGCACTGCTATGATGGCCGCTAGATTAGTAAGCAATTTCGGAACATCAATACCTCATATTTCCTATGCAAAGGAGTTAAATTACACCATCATATTTATTAGCATTACTGTACACTTAATGTAGACACCTGAAACTGTCAGGGTTTATCTAAATAGTGCTCTAGCCCATAGATTTAACTAATTCAACCTGTTTTAAGTGTTCCGAAAACGCTTACTAATCTGACAGCCGTCGTAGCAGTGCATGGGATATCGTAGTAAACTCTCTTCTGGCATTATACCCGTTTCTAGCCCTACAAACTATCCTGCCGGCGACATCATGCCCTATGTATGATTCACAGTGTGCTTCTACGGTCTCATTTTCCGTGTCCTTTTAAGGCGGAGGAGTTGAATCGAGTTATATTACGTAATTGGACACATTCACGTGCATGACTCGCGGAATAATCTTTAGACCGCGCCCCGCCAAAGTACCTTGAAATGCAACGCCCACCGACCACCAAGGCACTGTCAAGCAAGCTAAAGATGCAGTCCTTGCCGGAATCACGCCAGCAGTCTTTCGAGGAGCTCTACGGCCCTCCAGAGAACTTCTTAGAGATAGAGGTGCGCTTCCCCTTCTTTGAGGTCCATTCACCCCACTTACCACTACTCTCTCTCACAGGTTAAAGATCCCATGACCCATGGTGTCGGCCGGGGAATGTATACCACCTACGAGATCGAAATGAAAACGAACATACCAGCGTTCAAACTGAAGCATTCTAAGGTCCGCCGGCGCTATAGCGAATTCGAGGCTTTCCGAGATATCTTGGAGCGGGAGAGCGCGAGAGTCACAATACCGCCGCTACCGGGCAAAGTCCTTACAAATCGGTTCTCAGATGATGTGATTGAGCATAGGCGGGAGGGATTACAGAGGTTCTTGCAGATTGTCGTGGGACATCCGCTGTTACAGACGGGGAGCAAAGTGCTGGCGGCATTTGTGCAAGGTAAATTTTCATCTCGAATTTACTTGCGCGTTGAATCCGAGAAACTCATGCCATATAGATCCGAATTGGGACCGTCATGCATGGTAATAATCACCGTTAATCCACCTCATCTGATCTTCTACTACCCGTTTCGCTTTCAAGGGATCTCGATCGCCATTCGTAAAATGGTCACCCGACAGTCACGAGCTCACGAATAACGGCCAGGCGATGGAGACGGGACGAATTCAGGCTTGTTGATATTCTCATTGGGAGGCATCGTTCTGCGTTTAGGAGCTGGTTTGATTTTTTCGTGTAGGATGGTCAGGATGGAGTCTTCATTTGTATTCAGGTTTGGGCCAATCAAAACTTGTTTATAATCCCATCCCGATTTCCTCTCTGTGCACGAAGGTGAGAATTATATCTACAAAAATTTCCGGATTTCGCAAGCCATGTTCTCGAAGAAATACCGAATAACGCGGTTATGGGAATCCGATTCATGAGGCTTTCCTAAGAGCTTGAACCAACGCCGCCCAGAGAAGACTAAAAAGCAAAATCACGTAGCCTTCAACAATGAAGCTATCGTCAGATTAAAGTTAAGTATCTTGTCTGCCTCTACAAATTAATGCTATCAATATGCGCCACGGGCTTCCCACCTGCCGATTGTCTTGGTAACAAGGCGATTTTTGAAAATTTAACATGACGTTCGGAGGGCTCACCTGTGAAGACGCTAGTGCTGTAGTATCCTGGAGGGGCAAAGTGGGATGAAGAAAAACCAAACTAGGGCTAGTGAATGGGCGACTTCTCCGCCATCGCGCCCTGGGCTTAAATACTGACCTCCCACTCTTCTGTTCATCGGAAAACGATTGAGGCTGTACACGGTCAACTAAGTATAATGGGACTTCCATCGACACAGGCGTCGAACGCCATCATCTACCTCACCTATGGAGCATTCCTGTTCGTCACACAGTCGTCAACGCGACATGAGCAATGAACTAATCGCTTCACAGAGTCACTGGATGCTACATCGCATGGCGACTTCGGCATCAAACCAAGACCGAATGGCTGTCAAGCAACGGGACACAAAAGGGTTAGGAAAACACAGTTTGCCCGCGATCGTGCAACTTTCATTTATGCACAATACCCTTGCAAACCTTTCGATATCAAGAAAAATCGCCTAGGAAAGACAAAATACTAACTATTGATAGGCATTCCGCTTGCTCTTAACTTCATCGCCTCGGGTGAGTGCATTGGTGCAACCCTCCGAGCCTCTTGAGAAGAGCAGCGGCAGCATCGGTACCACTCGAACAATACATCATCTTGGAGACGTCGCGCAAATCGAGAGAGATGACCAGCAACGCATTGGTCGAGTCGTGAGATTTGATAATAGGTTCGTATTTGAGATCTCTCGCAGAAATATGCTATCTTGATTGCTCACGCCATATGTTCATCCTTCTGTGGATGTCCTGGTGGCAAAAGCACCGAGCGAGCTATTCTGTGCGGCTACACTACGGGCGCGGAGCTTGCGCTGGTCTTAACATTCCTTGCAGAATTTCAGACAGCCATGGCGAAGCTGAGAAGTACCGTATGAACTCGATCAAGATAATGCTTGCGTGAGGAACGTGCTGCCGCTACTTTTCCCTTTCTTCCCCTCCCCCATCAAAACTTCAGAAGCTGACCCAGGTTCATTTAATTATTAGCTCTCGGTTCTGGCATTCTATTCACCTATCCCCAGATTGCGACCATCTGCGGAGTCCAGGGGGTGGTTGTTTACGCGCTTTCGTCCTCTCTGCCGCTTTTAGTTTTCGGGCTGCTAGGTCCGATTATCAGACGTAAATGTCCGGAAGGGTTCGTTCTGACTGAGTGGACGAGGCTGAGATACGGAGCGATTGCTGGGCTTTTTCTCAGTTTGTGCACGTTGATCACCCTCTTCCTATACATGGTAGCGGAACTTTCCGCTCTACAGCAGATCATAACTGCTTTGACTGGATTGAACGGGCTTCCAGCGGTCATCATACAGTGCGCGATCACAACCATATATACCTGTAGAGCACCTACTGTTCCTCTAAGAAACAACAGCTAACCTCTAATAGCAATCGGTGGATTCCGTGTATCATTCATCACAGACAACATCCAAGGAACCATGGTCGTCGGTCTCATCATCCTAGGCGTAATTACTGTCGGTGTCAAAACAGACATCGATCGCAGCCTAATCGACCAATCCGGATTCCTCAAGCCAACTCTACTAGGTTGGCAGCTCGTCTACATCCTCCCTGTGGCCATTCTCACCAATGACTTCTTTCTCTCAGGTTTCTGGCTTCGAACCTTCGCTTCACGAACTGACAAAGATCTCTGGATCGGCGTCTCTATTGCTAGCTTTGCTGTTGCTTGCATTCTCACGCTTGTTGGTGTGGGTGGTCTACTTGCGGCGTGGTCCGGTGCTTGGCCCCTCGATGACGCAGAGAACGGATATCTTTCGTTCTTTCTCCTTCTCGGACAACTTCCAGCCTGGGTCGTTGGAATCGTGCTCGTGATGGTTGTATCTCTCAGTACAGCTGCATTTGACAGTTTCCAGAGCGCCATGATCAGCACGGGCAGCAACGATCTCGTCCGCAACAAACTCAACCTCTGGATCATTAGGGGTCTAGTCGTACTCCTCATTTTCCCGGTCGTCGTCGTCGCTCTCAAGAGCCCGGATATCCTGCAGATCTTCCTGATTAGCGATCTAGTTAGCGCATCGGTTGTCCCTGTTTTGGTGCTTGGGCTGTCTGAGAGATTCTACTGGTGGCGAGGGTTTGAGGTCGTGGTTGGTGGTCTAGGAGGAATATTCTCGGTGTTTTTGTTTGGGTTGGTCTATTATCATGGAGATGCACGGATGGCTGGAAAGCTGATTTTGCTGGAGGGTGGGCTGTATGCTAATGATTGGAGTGCTTTTGGTGAGTGCTCGGTCTACCCCGGCGTATCATAGGAGTGAGCATGCATGCTGATGTGAATCACAGGTGCCTTCGTCGCAGCACCTATTGGCGGCCTTCTTTGGGCCTTCGGTGCCTTCGCTCTGCGTATTGCAGTTCTGTTCGTCATGTCGAGGTTCAAAGGACATCGGTTCGATGCTTTGGATTGGCCTGCTCCGACAACTTCCTATTTGGAGCGATATGAGGGGAATGAGAATGAGAGGGTTCTAGATCAAGGTGATGATGTGAAGAAGAGCGGAAAGTTTTTCTAAGATTCAGGAATCGGGAAGAGATTACATGGGATGTATACCCCCCCCTTGGCGGAGGTTGAAATCAAATTGAACATATTGAGGGATATTATTTCGAAAGTAGCTTAGTCAATCAATTGAACCTTTTGAATACCTGCATAACAAGTTTTCAACTGTGAAATGCAGATGTATCCCACATACTTCCAAATATTCAGTGGACATTCACTCAGGACCATAAATGTGCCTAATCGGGAAGGTGGCGCGAGGTGGGGAACTTGCAGGGGTCTAAAAGCCCAGCGATGCCCTGAATGTTCGCCTTGCCGACATTTTGTGAGCAGGGCACCAACTCGTGGTCAGCTCGTTCAGGCAACACACAACAATATACAGGCGCCAGGACGCCTCGAAATCTGTATCCTGCATCCTTAAATTCTTGATCATCTTGAAATCCTTGTTACTCACCACACTTCTCCCCCAATATCCCAATTTTCCCTATTTACAGCTACCTCGAGCTTCAGGCGCCCCAAACCGGAAAATGGAGATGTCAGACGTGCCGGTCAATGTACCCATTGACGACCCCAATGCGGACACGGAATGGTAACTTGAATTTCCACGCAGAGAATCTCGAATACATACTAACATGAGATTCTGCACAGGAACGATATCCTCCGCAAACATGGCATCATACCCGAGAAGCCCCCCTCGCCCACCCCCATGATCGAGGAAGCCTTAGAAGAAGCGCGCAGACTGGCACATGAGAATCGGTTAGAAGGGAAGGGTTTAGAGGAGCTAGCGGAACTGGAAGATGATGAAGAT
Source organism: Zopfia rhizophila CBS 207.26 (assembly GCA_010093925.1). Classification (NCBI taxonomy): domain Eukaryota; kingdom Fungi; phylum Ascomycota; class Dothideomycetes; family Zopfiaceae; genus Zopfia; species Zopfia rhizophila. Next base: position 50,413 of record ML994713.1, read on the forward strand.
GCAGATTTTTTGGAGCAATACCGGTTGGTTGGCTAAGCTTCATGTTGCATCCGCCATTGACATTTTCATTAGGAAAAAGCGTATGGAAGAGCTATCCAATATTAGCACGTCCTCAGTATACAACCAAGTCTACCATCTCCAGAAACCAGACTACGCTAAAGATGTCACGGAAACCTCAGCAAAGGCCTATGTGCTGGTGCTTCTGACGTCATCGCATGGTACAAATGTCGAATCTCGCATTTTGATTGAGATGTGGAGGGATTTGGCGAAGAGGTTTGGGGATGTAAAGTTTTGCCAGATGCGCGCGGATCTGTGTATTGAGGGATATCCGGAGAGGAATACGCCTACGGTGCTCGCGTACAAGGATGGAGATATCAAGAAACAGCTTGTAACGTTGCGGGAGCTGCGAGGTGCAAAGACTACCGCTGAAGGTGAGTCGGTTTGTTTCCTGCCGAGAGACCTGCCTATCTGCAAAATGAGGAGCTATGCCTGCAACAGGCGGCGTTAAAAACGTGGCCTGCTCAAGTTGTCTCGGGACCATTACTGCAGATCGGGGTAATATACTTGACACTGTTCACCGATAGTCGCAGCAGTCGTCGGTATTATTTAGATGCTATGCTGACCCTGCTGACGCAACACAGATCTCGAAAAGGTCCTGATAGATGTTGGAGCGGTTCGTCATGGTGACCCACGTCTGCGGCGTGAACGGACCGAAGACGCGGAGGCTAGTTCTAGCAGGATAAGACGAGGGGATGCGGGTGATGACGAGGATAGTGACTGGGATTGATCATGGGGCAGGCGGAAATATTCAAATGTCGTCTCTGCCCGCTCAAGCATTTGCAGTGACCTTGTTGATGCACTCTGGAAAGTTCGTTTTGAATGTAGGACTGGCCATGAATCCTTCAAGGGATTTTGAATCTTTGGCCAGGGATGGGGATTTGACCGAGGCAACGGTCCCGACATTGCACGGTTGGGTCCAAGAGGAGGTTGTGTCCATTGGGAAGCTGTTAAGTGCGAGAGCAAGAAAGTATGTGCATTGGGGTTGGCCCACAGGGACGTAAGTCTTCAATATCCTCAGTACCCATTCAGAGGGCCTGATTCCTTCTCCTCACAATATTAATGGGGTCCGCTTGTCTCATGCACGGGTCCTCTTCACAACCAATCACTCCATCTCAATTCCATAGCAAGTTTACCCCGCCCAGCCAAAGCGTGCACACATGCATCCTCAGCCGATTATCTAACTGCTGCCCCGGCCCACGCCAGCTTAGTTAAATGGCCTCAGCGAATATTGTATGTGCTGACATGCTTTAGGGTCCTGCTGACGCCCTGCCGTCTGCCACCAACTATGACAGGATGCTGTCGGTTAGTTCCGGCCATATGCATGGCGCGACTCCGTCAAAGTCCTGCATATTCCCACCATTCTTTTGCATGCGCACCTCTCGCCCCCCCAACTGTCGAGCTAGGGAAGGATTGAAAGTTCTGGTTGAGCGGTGTGGAAGGCTACAGTGCCTGTTAGAAGCACGACGCAACACTGTTGATCTATCCTCCCGTCCGTATCGGCGCAGGAGGGAGTTGTGTTACCACACGCGGCATAAGATGTGGTCGCTTAATGGAGGTATTCATTGCTACATGCAGGCAGAGAGATACTGACGCCACACAAGCGCGTTCCTGACCACGGGAGCGTAATTTATGTGTCTGGCCAATCAAGATGCTACCATGTGGATTCGCTTTACTCTGGTCAACCTGTCCTTATCTCGACGCGGGGGGATAGCATGGGCACTGTGGTTCGATAGAGACTGACTTTTAAGCTGGGGAAATTGCGAGGAGTATCAAGACCTTTGGGGAACTTGACGGGAAAACCATCGCTAAGCGATATGGAGAGTACTGTAGAATTGCCGAGGAGATTTCGATAACGCAGCGTACGCCACGTCTGCTAGGCCGACATCAGTACTGAGTCCCTCAGAGCCACATTCTGCATCGGCACTGGGCTAGAGAACTTGTTGCCGTGCTGTATCCACGGTACGGAGGGTTGGAATGGTGATGCCGATCCAATTCACAGCTTAAGGCTATTATATCCATGCCAGGTTTGCTGCAGTATCATGTTCTGTTCCCTTGATCTGTGAATTAAAGGTGAGACTAAACGTTTCGGAAGTCCGTTGTTTTCTTTCTTCTATATTTATATATTTTACGGACCAATAGTGGGACGTGGATGGAAGCCCCGAGCCAGGGTAGTGTTAGGTAAACTTATAGACGGTGGAGAGTGGATGGACCTAACGTTTTGGCGAGTGGATGGACATGAGTTTGTTTGTTTGGACTGCGTAGACCCCTTTTCCGTTCATCACTTTCAGCATGTCTTTGATTTCCGGAAAACGGTCGTCGGTGAGTGAAGTGAGTGGATGCTGTAAACGGTATCTGGCTGTCACTTGTGAAGATGTAAGATATACTTTGCAGTGATGGACGCTGTACGCACCGCCGGGGTTTTCCACCCCGTGCTAGTGAGCGCTACTTTCCGAGCCCTTTGGATTTGAGCTGTTAAAGCTCCGGCGCGGAGTTTGCTCCAGTGTAGAACGTCGAGGTCACATGGTTTCTGTTTCGGGTTAGGCGCATGCAACGTGATATGAGTAGATGTTGAGTCGGGAAGGGACGATGATGCTGGGCTCAAGTGTTAGAGCTTGAGCAAGCCTGAGCAAGCCTTTCCCCAAGGAACTTCGTCGGTGAATTTTAAAGCCCGTGAAAAGTCTCCGACCCCTAAACTTCTCTGTTCCGCGCCGCCTACTAGCTAAGTACTCACCCCTATACTAGTCAAAAATTCCGTCACTGCGGAATTATGCTAGATACTAGCAGAGGAGGGTTTTGATGGTGGCGCCAGCGGCTTGCCCAATCCCCTTTGCAAGTTTGCTGCATAGCAACGTGCGGACGTTGGGTACGTAGATACTGTATTACATGTGTTTTTTCCAAGGTATCGCTCGTTGTCGCTACGCTCATACCGATGGATGGAAGGAAAGCCCAGACTAGAAGGATTACTGTTCTTGATCAGCCCTTTGCTCTTCATGTCGTTCCTCGATCCATAATATGTGTCGAGGACGCCACTGACATCCTCACACATCAATGAAGCAGGAAAGGGGAAATGCTGGAAAGGGCACGAAGGAAGCAAGGCACAGAAGGTGGTATGTGTGGTGAGCCGCAAAAGCAAGTTTTATGTAGCCACTTTATGTCGAGTGACGGTAGGTGAGAGCTGGTGGGAGTTTGAGAGGCATAGGTTGTGGTGAGCCTTACTTACGGGTGCCGTGGTGCTGGGATTGCGGGTCTGGGCTGGGAGCCTGCGAGAACGTGGATCGGAGGAGGTTCAGGATGAAACGAAGGGTAAGGCGGATGATGAGGGACAGCGTTGAGTTCGGTGTTGAGGGGCTGTTTTGAGTTGGGGGACTAGGACTGGTGACTGCGTTTTCCGTGTCGGATAAGGGTTGTTGTGGGTGTCATTAAGGAATCGGAATTCGGAGTGAAATGACATGTAATGCAACTTGTGAGCTGTCGGCAAACTACCTGAGACAATCAAGATGCAATTTTGGAAGCTTGATCTGAGAAAATAATTGCAGATTGATGGCCACAAGATACGGGAATAAACGGAACTGAGAGCGTTACTTTAAAAGTAGAGATGAAACTATTTGATTAATGATGGAATTCTTCATCTAATCTGACCGAACTGTAAACCCTGGTCCTTGCAAAGCTATGAAGCTGTTGAACCATCAACACCTGTGATGGTGATAATGGCGATCAATGCCGTGTCGAAAGACTTTACCTTAATCGCCTGATCTTTTCCTGAAAACAAAATTCTGCCTATCCATGCGATGCTAACTAGCCCCAAAAGTCAAACTATCAGAAACGCCATCGTCCAAATCATCCACCCAAAAAGCTGGCAGGTAAAAATATAGTCGTGAACGGGTATAAATTTCAAACCTCACAACTCCAGGTTCCCATAAATGGCCGTCAAGGTGAGACCGAAGTTCAGATGAGCTCGTCACCACCGCTCCGCCTTGAATCTTCCACTGCTTTCCAGACTGCACTTTCTTCAAATACTGGGCCATGCCCATCACATTTCGCAGCGCCCTTTAGTCTCTCGCAGACATCTGCAATATCGACCAAGCCCTGCTTGACTAGCAGATGCGATTGTATGAGATCCCAGGTTTGAGCCGCGGGGATTTCTTTGCCTTTGGTCATTCGGCGGGAGGCAACATGCTCCTTATCGGCGCTGTTCACCACGCTCCCGTTGGGTAAAGACTGAATGTTGTAGTCCTCATCTTCCTTCATCCCTTCCTCATCTGGAAGGTGCGCACCCGGGGAAGGATAGCTTGCGGAGACAGGGCGTGAAGATATGGGCGAGTGCTGACCGCTAGTAGCTCGTAGGATCTCGTTCTCGGTCCTGGCGCGTTGGAGGGCGAGCTTCAGGCGCTCATTGTCGGATTGCAGCGAGTGCGTACTGGATTCGAGGGCGGAGAGCTTGGCCTCAAGGTCCCGGACGTGTCGCTCTTTGCGTTCGCGGAAGGCGCGTTGGCTGAGTAGAGGTTAGTCATCTGTACTGGTAGGGGGGCCATACAGAACATTCCGCATGTGAATACTTACGCTGCTCGATTCTGTGCTTTCCTTCTGCTCTGCGCAGGTGTCAGTCCAGACTCCTTCTCCTCGCTGCTACTCCTCGTCCTGCTCGTCCGGCTGTCCTCCACCTCGCCTCCAATTCCGCTGTCAATGCTACCTACGGGTATTGGTGTCTGTGCCACGGCCGGGTCCGGTGAGCCTTGTGTGGTGGGGAGCGCGGATTGGAAGGCAAATGCGTCGTAGGATGGTGGGAGGAAAGATGCATCTAGAGGCTCCTAAATGCGAGGTGACAGTTTAGTCAAACGGCAAAGATGTGAACGCGGGGTTGTAGGAAGGCTGAGGAAGAGCAGATAGCACATACGATGCTGCGGATAGTTTCAGGGTCGACTCCAGTGTGTGCAAAGTTTGGGGGCATGCCCATATAATGGTAGGGTTGGGGAGCGGCGCCGAAGTAGGTGTAGTCCATGTTGACGTGAAGGGTGCTTGATTGGTGGTCTTGTCGAGTGTGCTCAGCAACCCGTATACGCGGTACGAGTAGCTTCACAAAGGCACAGTATTTTCGAGAGGAAAATTGTCACGAACAGTGGATCGGCTTGGAAGCGGTAGCGGGCAGGCAATGTTTAATACGACAGCTGAGATCTAGGCCATATATCCCACCGGCTAGCTGGGCGGGCAGGGGAAGCTCAGATGGTGCACGTTCATCCTCCGCCGACCATCCTCCCCATCCCTAAATGGAGGCGGACGTGCAGCCGGTAAAGCTCCTGTCCCATGCCACCCTGGCCATCGTGTGCTATCCGTGCATCCTCCCTCCGTTGGGGGAGAACGGCTTGGGCCGGGTTCTTCAAGATGCGCAAGGCTCGGTGCTTAGAAGGCAGTAGCATCAGACCCCGGAGAGCCCGACTGCATGCGGTGGGCGACGGCCATGCAGCAGGCAGCGAGTATTGTTGCGAGAGAGCTGTGGTTTCGTCGAAATGCACGCCGCAACTTGGCTAGGGATGCTGGCAAAATGGCTGGGGTTGAAACGGCGCTTGGGATCAGCCCTGGGAGACCACGACGGTACCTTCACCCTTCATCCGCATGTCCCAGAGCCCACGGCTGCATTTTGGGTGCGATGGTTGCTGCGCGCTCTATGACAGTACCACTGCTAAGACAGACGCCAATCAACCGACCAACCTTAACTTCCCCACGGACAATGGCCAGCATGCTTCTCACCTCCCGCTCGACGAAACCCTAATGCTCCTCATTTCCACCTGTCGGGCGAGCGAGTGTGCTGACCGCAGACTCACAAGCATTATTGTGGGTTTTCGTAAGGCACGTTATTTGAGGGAGATCCATCGCCAAATTTGACTCCATCCATTCCGACTTGGACTTGTAGATGTCATATCCCTACTGAATTCGATACATGTCACAGCACATGACATCTACTGCACGCGTGGCTATCGCTGCGAAAGCAATCTGCTTTCCAACGTCTTCTCCGCCTCTTCCTCCACCTGAGTCCCTATTCTGTGCGCTGGACAATCACATCATTTAGTTGGGAACATGCAGCAATCTGGATGTCTTTACCATCAGAACCTTTGGCGATCAAGCATCACCTCTACAAACCGCACATGGAACATATTTCCGGTTCCAAAACACGAGTCCCAGAGAACAGATCCGAAATTGTGCCCCTGGAGCCTGATGCTGGAACATGGCGATGAGATCGACGCCATGGAGGTGAACCCACACCCAGCTCAAAAAAACGGTCAGCACTAACCTACTACGGGGTTGAATTACCATTTCCTGCCAATCACCAACTCCCCAGTGAGCTTCTTTCAGGTACATCTATAAGTTTCCAAGAGGTTTGTTGAAAGTCATGTTCATGATGCTGTAATAAAACACTTCACTTGCATCTGCTCAGCTTCACCGGCGCTATTGCACACTCGCAGCCGGTCCTTGAACCACCACTTGCCACGACATTGGGTATGCTCACAGCGAGACCAACGGCAAGCACTGGCGTGGAGGACCGACAGCACATACCGACCCGCACTTGACGCCCTCTTCCCTGAATGAGGGGCCGGCCAGGCTCCAAACCATCGTTGACCCTGCCCGCGTTGAAGCTTTTGTCGAAATTAGCCTAAAAATTACTTCGCAAGGCGCGAGACGAACCGCAAATTTCGAGTCGAAAGGATGCCGCTCTCCAAGCCCCGAGATTGCGTTCAACAAAACATTTTGATGAAGCGTGAGCGGGGGGCCAGTCCAGATACGGTCATTGATAAAAATCTATTTTCGACCACTCACAGCGGACCAACCTCCACTTCTGTGCAACCGGCCTCTCACAGCCAAGGGTTGTCAGCTAAAGACGACCTGGGCGCACGAGCACGGGACACACTCCACCGTGACAGGGCTATAGCCCTAAGACCGGGGTGTTGAGAAACGCTATTCGCACCTCATGTTCGCCGTCTTCAGAGCCTCCATTTTATATTCGTATTTGAATTATTCCCAAAGCTTCACAGAATTCCTCCTCAGCTACTATTATTCAAGGGCTTAGTCTACCCAGTTCTAAAATAGCTTCTACTCTTCCTAAATCGATCTCCACCGGCACGCTCGCTTGAAATCATAACGGTTGGCCCGGGACTGCCGAAAAAAGTCAGTTCTGATGTCCAAGCAAGACTTAGGGAAGACTTCTCGACGGTAATAACGTCCCATTACTATAGCTATCCTGTATCTCATATGCAAGAATCGGCCCATGCACATGGAATCTTTCGTCTTCTGGAAGCTTGCGAATTTCGTCCAATCCGGAGGCGTTTCTCACTGCATGCATCCGCATGAGTAAGATCTCAATCTCACCTTTTGCATACCCTTTACCCCTCTGTCTACTCTTAGACATGAATTCAAGCTAATTAACTGCAAAGATTACTGCGTCGGCCATCCTTTGTGGCTATGTGCAGAAGGAATGGTGGTTAAATCACCATACGCCACAACCTCCGTGTACTACGCTGAGGTCTAAAATAGGCAAATTAACGGCCAAAATTCTCCGACTCAGCTCACCCTCGCCATGCTGTCGGGCCTAGTCATGAGACCTTTTGATACTTCATTTTTCTGTAGGAGACAACGTTATGCAACCCCGTCAACAACCCCCCGAGATGCACAGTTGCTGGGAGAAATTTAGAAACGAACCGTGTCCACTCCGCTGTTGGGAATTTCTGCTCTCCCCTCTGTCACTGTTGTTTCTCCAGTTTCGGATGCAATCTCCCGACAATGTCTCAATATGATTCTTACCATGGTGAAGTTGGTTCGTTGGGAAACCCGGTAACCAGTCTCCTATCTTACAACGGCTCGGTAAGTCGGGCGCTTAGGCGGCCTCCACCGTATTGTTGCTGTCGAATGACGCACTAGAATTCATGACAATTACTATGCATCGAACTGTGACCTCTCGTCTTATCAGCTTTCCCACCAGGTCGGTCGGTCGGCCGGTCGGCCGCAGGGTTATTCCTACTAGCGGACATTAAGGCTTCAGCTCTATGTCCCCTCAGTCTTATCGACACCACGTGCACTTCTCGCTTCAGCACATGCGTCTATGGCTTGAAGCTATCATTGGCATTTTTCTCCTCACCGGCATGGCCAGAAACTCCTATTGCAGAGTTGGACACTCAAGGCTCTTCTAACCCTTAGGCAGCCTCGGCAATCGTTGGCGATGGTCTTTTCGTATAAGCAGCTTATGTCTAGGAAGCTACTCCACTTGGAAAAAGGTGGCACTCCCGCATATTCATGCTCTAGGATCTGCAAATAGCTCATTGCTTAGCAGGACCCTCCACGCTACTCCCGTGAAGCCATATCGATACCAGAGCTTACCAAACGATCCGCTACGTTTCTACGTTTCTACGGGGAAATGCAGGTCGGTCTACTTCTCTTCGTAGACATCTGCTGCGGCGTGCTGCCGAATCCCACAGCTTCTGAAGAAGATACCCCGTCCTGTGCCTTAGACCAACTTAGTTGAGGATTCTCTCGCGGTGCCGCGTATACAGGATGCCAAATGACGCAGGAGTTCAGCATTTCTAAGCTTCTTTCCTCCAATAATCGCACTTTACCCCCGCTACTAAACACCATAGGGCACCCGATATCCGAATACGAAGAACAATGCACACTTTTCGGCGCCGAAACAACATCAAGAAAACTATGTATCTTTACCACGGGTTAACATGTACGCAATCTAAGCTTGAAAACAGTCCCGATCTTTGGCACTTATATCCGAATGCGAAATTCCGCCACAGTTGTCCTCTAAGGGAGGCGCGGATTCCATGGAGATAACTGTGTATTTCCTGCACAATCTCCACAATCCGTGCAATACCTGGGGCCTCACATGGTCTCGCAATATGTTTCCAAATCCCAGGTAATTTCTCACAGCCACAATCCTTCAGCTGCCGGATATGATTGAATGGCCCGTTACTTTAGCGACGTCAGTGTTGAACGAGTCCTCACGATTTTAGGTCTATCCTACTGAAGAAGCAACAACGCTTCCGACCACTCGGCGAAGCATATGACGACGGCAATCTAAGACTTGCCAAGGCTCGACTACGGGATGCCACCGTGAAGCCTTTCCTGGGTAGCAAGAGCCACCCACGACGCTGGGGGAGAATTCGTTAAATGGGATTGTTGTGATGATTCCCTCGCTGACTAGTAGCAGAAGATCGAGGTCCATCAGGGAAGTTTTTCATACTCTCCCTTCTGCAGAAGAAAGCTCACGCGGGCCGACTTGTGCATGACACGATTTAGTCAGTGTGGTTAGGAAGGCAGATTTAGCTCCGGACGCCAGAAAAGATGTACACCAAAATGCACACCTTCCCTAGCGGCCTTGCAAGAATGCTTCCTACACCAATTTTGTCACAGCAGAACGATTTGTAGGATCGAAATGATGTACGGCTCCACATCATATTTTAGAAGAGCTGCAAAGCGGTGATCTCGGCGTGTTTTAGGAAATGTGTTTTTCAATAATTTTCCTCTCCTCTTTTAAGGGACAATGTTTTCGGCCTGGTGTCTTGATATATTACTACAAATTCTATTTAATTCTTTGAGAGTTCATGTTCCAGCACTTGCTTTCACCCTAGCACCAGTATATCATTCATTGCGCCGAGTATGGATTAGAAACTTGGTTTTAATTCAACATCTCAGACCAGCGCGCTCACATTTCATCAGCTTCGAACTGCTCCTCGAATTCCATGTCTAACACCTTCAAATTCACGTCAATTCTTGATGTTGTCTTTTCCAGCCAATCACATCACTGTCTGTATCTCGACTCCTGATTCGTATTCGGCGCGCCACATTCGCTACGATTGCAATACCATTCGTCCATCACGACCGTGGCGCCTGCACCATTATTGCTCTGCCTTGACAACCGAAGGAGCTTTAACTTACTCCTCCGCGCTTGCGCAACTTTCATGTTTCAACCACTTCAACTCCTTCGCACTTCGACTGTCGTTTTCGTTCGAACTTTCTGCTTCGTGAGCAGTTTGCGCGCCAGAATTGCGCTCTGAGATAGCATTATCTGTCCACAATCACTCTATATAGCTTTTCAGCTACGATCCTTGAAAGCACTCATTCAGCCCGCAGAACTCGACGAACCTCAGCTCTCTCAGAACCAACCTTCAACTCAACAACTTCCAAACTCTTATCCCGATTCCCCCAGAATGCTTCCCCAAGCCCAAATCACACCCCCACCAACCCATCCACACTTCCCTCGCCAAACCTACGACCCGAATGATCCCTACTCATACGGTCCCCTCCTTTCCAGCCTCGAAGCCGCTCTCTCATCCATGTACCCTGATCTCTACAGCTCCTATTCCTACGACTACTACAGCGCCTTATCGTCTATTCTTTCTGACTATTCGTCACTTTACCCATACAGTTACAGTATCCCAGCTTATTCCTACCCTGGCCTTTCAGCAACGCGTACTGCTGCGCCCAAGGTTCCTGCTACTACAAGCGGGAACCCTAATCCCACTGCTATTGGTACTGAGAACAACAACAAGAGTGGCGGCAATGGAGGAGGGCTATCTACAGGCGAGAAGATCGGAATCGGTGTCGGTGTCCCGTTAGCTGTTTTCCTGCTTGTGGGGATTGGGATTCTGATTTGGTGTGCTGGAAAACGTAAAGGCAAAAAGACGTCTACAACAATTGTTCAGCCTCCTCAGCAACAACCTGTCCAAGCGCAGGCCACGATGGGATATGCACTGAATCAAGGATTTATTCAGGGATATCCACAGCAACAACAAGTTCCGCCTCCGCAGTATGTGCAGCAGCCGGGGGTGCAGCCGGGAATGGGTACGGAGGGGTATGGATCGTATGGGAAGGGTCCACAGCCTGGCGTTGTGGAGATGGAGCAAGAGTATCATTTTGCGAGGCCGGGGGTTGTGGAGATGGGGGGTGGGGAGGTTAGGAAGTGAGGATGGAGATGGAGAAGATGGGCTTGAGTTTGCTAGTACGGCGAGGGAAGGATTGATACGGTACTGAAAGAATCAGCGGAATGAGGATTGGAGCTGTTAGATTTCAGTGTGGATGTGGCTACGAGGGAGCTGGAAGATCATAGGCTCAAAGAACGATTGTACAGGAGGATTAAGGGAGCATAAGAATTGGGCTAGAATTCTGACTCTGGGGTTTGGCACTCTGTGCAGGAAAGGCCGACAGAGATCGAAAGACAATAAGACGCTAAGGCGTGAAAGAGACGAGAGACGAACACGGGTAAGCGAAAAAGCGGTGCGTGCTCGATACGAAGGATGTAAGATGCACGGTACCTCTATACGGTCGGTCATGTTAAAGAGCTAGTGCATCAATATGTTCCAGCCTCTAACAACTCTGCATTGCAGGGGGCCGCGATATCACATTGTCTCCTACATGCTTCGTAAAAAAACCCCTTGTGGAATTGGTAGGATTCCGCTAAAGTTCGTCGTTTAGTACCAACAATCAAAGCTTATGAGATCCAAACTAGATGCACAAGTACGACTTGCTCCAAATTTCAAAAGAGAATACTGTTCTGTCAGCTTCCACTATTTCGGACTCCCCTATCTCAGAATACCTACTGCTTAGTAATCCAAATGTCCAGTCCTGTTACTTGCCTTTATGTTTCTTTTACGACCTTTCAAGCTCCAATATCATTTAGCTCGAGCAATTCTCACAGTTGTCACACTATCTGAAGTCTCATTCCCACCTATATCCTCTCCAATCACTCTTAAACTTTGACAAAACCCACATGTAGCCTCAAAACCATTTTCAATAACCCCAACACGCTCCTTAGACTGCGGGACAAACCGAATTGGATTTCTCTTCGGCATGATAAAAAACCCATCCGTATACCCATCCTCTATATCCGTACAAATCACATCGTCCTTCTCTGCGAGTACGGTATCAAAAGCCCAGCACATTTTTGTCGTAGCCATCTTCTATACATCCTCATCGGCTTTCCATCTCCCATTCGATCCGTTCCAAAAGCCCGAGATATCTCACCACATTCATGGGACATGACTCGCCTAAGTATTCTCCGCCATACGTTGCCCAGAGCAAACACGTCCTCCTGTGTCAAAGCCACACAAGACACGTCTTTTTTCGTCAGTACTTTCGAGTTCGGGTTTTATGCCGAACTTGTTCAACAACCGTTCAGGGATAAAGGAATCTGGCTCTTGAATTTATTGCAGCGATGAACGGCCCATGCATTAGCAAACATAACTGTACCATTGAGGAGAGTGTAGTCTTCATAAATGTCGCCTTGAGCCAGTGCATGTAGAAGGCCGCCTGCGGCGACGGGGCGCCAGCATAGGACTTATCAAATTGTGAATTAAGACTTAAGGAGATATAAAGGAAATGAAGGGATATCAACATACCTCTTGCATACAAGCTCGGATATACGTGAGATGTTGCGAGTCATCCGAATTCGGGAACCTGGTGCTCCTGCACATTGAAACTACCTCATCTTGGCATTTTCATTGCACTTCCGGGTACACGGCCATTGCCATAATTCACGACAGCCAGGTCGACGCCTTAACATCTGAGGCAGCTTCAACCTATTTATCCAATTAGCCACTTCTATTCCATTCCCAAGGCACTCATCTCCAGATATGTTATACACACCAACATCCCCTAAAAATAAGCTGTCCCTAACTCAACTCCCCACTCTTCTCCTAATCCCCGTATTAACCCCTCCATAAAACTCCCAGTCCCCTCCCCTCCCCTTGTCCTCCCCTTCAACTCCTCAACGAAACTCCCATATAACTCCTAATGCCCCTTCTGATCCCCCCCGCTCGCCCGCTCCACCTCCCTATCAAACTTTCGGCATTTCAGAAAAGGGAATGCGTCAACAGGTGGTGTAACCCCGACATCCAGGATAGCGGTAACCTCGTCTAGCAAATAATATTTATTCTGCACTCTAAACGAGTCGAAACTGAAAAATGCATCCCAGACACAGAACTTAGGATAACGCCCATCGTGTATCGACGAGCATGATCACAATACACATCCCTATTCTTTAAAAACTAGTTTAATGTGAAGGGCGCTTGTACTTCCAGAACGGACAACATGTTATCCAGGGATTTGACCGAGAGCACGGATTGAAAGATTTTGCGAAGCTTGTGCCATGCGGGACTTTCGGGAAGATGTAATACATGAATTCCATGCAGGTAAATGACCTCTTGGGTGATGTAGTTGGTTGGTCGACTTGAGTAGAAGTTTCCACGTTTATCAAACAGCCTTACAATATTTCAGACAAAGAAATTCAATACTTCTAGCATTACTTACTCTTTTATATGTTTCCCATCATTCAGTAGGACGACGTTTGCAGGCCTGAACTTAAGACCGATAATAGAACCATATTCTTTTGTCCACTGATGAAGTCCGCTCCATATCTGAGTTCTCAGAACGATGACCTTTGCATAAACCCATACCTGAGGATATTTTTCACCGGTGGTAGTTGATTCAGATTACCGACAATAGGTTGAGGACAAATGCACAAGCGCAAATGCTATTCGGTTGATTAAGTACATGCAGAGACAACTTACAAAATTACCCTATTCATTTATGCTATATAATAATACATTTAATAATTAGTTGATAAATCTTTGATATTTTAGTTTATTCAATTTTATGTGAATTAGTCCAATTAATTATTAAAATATTTGAACTTATAACTGAGAAGTGTATTACCATACTCCCTTTTATATGGTTAATATTGTATTATATTCAACGTACTTAATAAATATCTAATAACCATAAAAATTTAATAGTAATAGAAATTTAGTAGTAATTTGAACTCTAAATTTAAAATAAGAATAGTGGGTTTTTACGGTGGGAAGCTTAGGGAGCCAAAAAGGGACGTACAGAATAGAATTGAGACGAATCCTTGAGAAGTACTCAAGAGTTGGAGGAAAACTATATGTATGCTGGCACGTAGCTTGTAGGAGGCGTGAGGCTGGGCCGTAGGGCAGCCGGGGGCTCTCCGAGTGGCTGGCTATTAGAAGTACCGTGATAAAAAGTTAGAATTAGTAGAATTTATACATTAGGGATCTGTATTATTTTTAAAATGAAAAAGTTAAATTAAAATACTAAAGCTAACATAAATGTTAGAGGGCTGAGCGTAGTGAAGTATATTGTTAATTTACCTTAGAGTTTTAAGTCACACATAGTTGTATATAGTAAAGCTATAGTATGGATTTTTATCTATCCCTAAGCCTAGAGTAGGTACCAAAACTCCACTTATTTAAAAATAAGATACCAAACTCCAATTTAATGCCAAACCCTATATCCAGCCCTATTCCTTTATTATTGGCCTCCACTGGTAATAGCCGGCTCTAGTGATATGAGCTGGATCCATGTTGCTGATAAGATTAGTATAGCCAGCTAGGCAGCGGATAATCTGGAAGGAGTGATGGAGATCTTTAGATTAAATTATAACTCGCTTAGCATGAATAGCGGATAAATTAACAGCTAAAGCTAATTAGACTAATACTAAGACTAATATCTAGAAATACTTATCTTTAAAAACATTAACTAAGAAAGCCTCTGCGGCTTCTTGCAGAGCGTCAAGAGCTATGGCCTGAACCTGGAGATTATTATTAGAGTCTTTAATAATCTTATGGACCAGTCGCTGGAATGGAAGACGCCTTAATAGATGTTCTTAGTAATGTTAATAGTATTTAATCTCGTGTAGCGCACTAGCTGTAAATTGTTAACTTAATATCAGAAATAAAAATAAAAAGAAGAAAATAAAAGAAAAGAAAAGAAAATTGGAAATACGTACTGCCGGGCTTACGCTTGCGATTATTGCCAAGAGAGTTAAGGCGTAGGGGTAGTAGAACTTGAGATTTATTACTAGCTAAAGCTACTGGAAGCCGTTTAATGCGCGTTTGAGGCTGAAGGACTGCAAAGTATTAGTTGTAATTAACTAATACCTTACCTAATACCAAGAACTAATCTGTGGCAGTAATAGTCTTGCGGGCTGACTTTTAGGCTGGTTTACGTGCTACTTTGCTAGCAAGATTTTTATAAGGCGTATTAGAGCCAGTGGGCGTAACATACTTCTTACTTAGAATATTCTTACGCGCCTTATTAGAACTGGTGTGCGTAATATACTCTGTGCTAGGAATATCATTACAAGGCTTATTAGAACCACCGGGCATAATATGCTAGGTGCTGGGAATATTATTACTAGGCTCATTAAAACCGCTAAGCATAACATTCTCTATACTAGGGATATTACTGTAAGGCTTATTAAAACTGGGCGTAACTTACTCTATACTGGGAGGATTATTATGAGGCTTATTAGGACTGGTAAGCGTAACCTGCTCAGTGCTGGCAGGATTATTATAAGGCTTATTAGGACTGGTGGGCGTAACCTGCTCTGTGCTGGCTATAGTTAAGGTATTAGGCAGGTATTAGTTAAAACAAAATAATTAGTAATTAAATTAAGTATTAAAGTAGATTTTGAAATGTTGGGGCGTTGGGATTGGTGTAAAGGTGCAGGTAAAGATAAGTAAAAAAGGAAATTTTAGTAAGGTATAAGCATCTAATTAGCTATCTAGTATATAGATTACTTACCTATCTAACTTTACCTTACCCTCTCACTAATACTAACACACTAACCTTACTAAAATAATATTTTGTAAGTTTTTACGCCGCGTAACTAATACCTAGACTAATACTATATATTAGTGATATCTTGTCTACTAGCTATTTATTATGCCTCTAAAATGCGCTGTAAAACCCGCCTCTGCAACGTTACCAAACAAACGCTGAAAAAAAGACAACGAATATTCGGATAATGCGCATACCGCTAAAGAGAGGAATAGGTACAATAATTTAGAGAGTAAAGAGCTAGCCCTAGCACAGGATAAAAATACAACAAATAAATTCATCTCAAAATATCAGACAAAATATGTGAAGGACTATGCGGCTGAAATTGACGCTGCTAAGGAGAAAGATAAAAAGTTTGTAACGAAAAACCTAAAAGAGAAGGCGAAGACTGAGGCTATTAAAGAACTATAAGCAGATAGGGTATTAGTCTTAGTATTAGTTACTAATATTAGTAGGTTTAAGGTTGGCATTTATTGAATCTAGAAAGCGAAGCTATAAAACCCTAACAAAGAATATCCCTCCTAATCTTCTATTCTTGGTAATACTGTATCGGGCGATAATAATGACGCAGGTGATAATAATAAAGTAGAACTAAGCGCCGCCATTAAAGAATAACTTCAAGTGCTTAAGGATTTAGTTATACTGGATTCAATAATACAGTAACGTGTAGTGTAATACTTTTAGGGTATAGTATTAAAGAGTACTACCAAGAAATTAAGGCGGCTCCTCGCTTAGACAGACTTTAGATATATTATTAGGCTTATGAGCAAATCACGATTTAAGGTAAGAATTTATTTTCTTAGTTTCAGACTAATACCAAACTAATACCTGTCCAGAAATACCTGATGATAATAATATAAGCTAAGCACTTTAACCAAGTGAGTTAAGCATGGAGGAGCATAAATCTTAAAGGTGTTTCTATAAAGGAGAAGTCAGCTATGCTACTTAGCATCTACTATAGGGTAAGATATTAGTCTAGGTATTAGTACATTGCTAATACAATTTAGATTTCTGTTTTAAAAGCCTTATATGCCCTGGCAATTGAACGCGGCGTCTCAACACTCAAAGTAGATTTAATTAGTGGCTGTTTAATTCCACTCTTTTATAGCTTATTTAGCTGTTTAGAATGCGTTATTATGGCAGTAGTCGCTGCAGCACAATCTCGTGGCTAATATCTTTAGTCCGAAATTCAGTTAGCATCTACATTAGGATACCTAGGTCTTCTGGGTGCTTTTTGGTTTAACATAATAGGAAACTTTACTAAGGAGTTTTACTTTAGAAATTTTAATAAGGACGATGCTGAGCACCTACTTAACTAGCTTTCAGATAATAATAATTCCATGCCAAAAAACGTTAGTGTATGGATTAAGCTGCTTAATAGGTCTAAGCAGAAGTAGACACAGAATAACAAAGTTCTAGGTATTAGTTGGTATTAGTCTATTTAACTATAAATATATTTACTCCCTTTAAGATTCAAATACTGTGTTAGTAACCGTAACTTAATGTTGAAACCGCCTATTAATATCAGCCTGTCTCATACGTGTCATCTCACTCTCCTTTTACTTTAATCTCTAAAAGTTAAAGGTATTCATAAATAGCACACCCTGGAGAGTCTTGTAGCGTGAAATAGCTATATAAGTTAATCCAAGAACAAAGTTCTTTTCATCTAAGATATCCAACACCGCCCGTTTAATAGTAATATTCTGTGACTTATGAACAGTAATAGCATAAGCTACTACTAAAGGGAATTGAGTCCGTAAACATGCAACTTTCCCACGCCAGAAATCCTAATAATAACGGAAAATCAGTACTACATTTTTCCCACCTGAGGTCCTGTATACTGATGGCCTATTATAGTTATTAAAAGTAATAAGTAACGCTAAAAGGGCTTCTTTTCAAGAGTTTATAGTATTACTTAACTATATAATATTATCTAACACACCTAGAGCACCGTTCACTAGGCCTCTTTCTATCTATATATTATCCGTAAGCATAACCCGTGAGCTAATACTTAAAGGAAGTAATGCTTTAAGGTTTTTAGTTTCTTTTATAGTGGAATTTTCAGCCCCTACGCCCTTATAGCTAGCTGTAATAGCTATTATAGGTTGGCTAGAATCTTATAGCCGGTAGTGGTTTAACTTCTAGACTTAGGCCCTCTTGGCGTAGATATGGATCGCGTTTCAGAACGAATTAATATCATCTATAAGGAGCGTTAATTAAATCCTAGTAGTAAATAAGAGCCAGTTCTAAATCATAATCTTTTTAACGTGAAGACGACCTAACGTGTTATGAAAAGCCCCCTAATTATAGCCCTGCTGTCGCATTATAACGTTGAGGATAATAGATTTCTTAAACTACTGATATAGCTACTACCCGAACGTCTTACTTGCATTCTGGGATATATAAGTATTATATAGAGGCCTTGTATTTACAGGTGGAAGTTGAAAGAAATCCCCAGCTAGAACCACACTCAAGCCACTAAAGGAGAGATGACTAGATAATAGGAAGATCTCCTTACACCGTGAATCAACCCAGGCAAGCATCTTTAAGCTAACTATAGATTTTTCATTTATAACTAGATACTGAACGTCCTTAAACGTAGTCTAGAGAGCCTGGATAGCTTGTGATAACAACTTAGTAAACTTCGTACTCTTAATTAGAATACGAAATAGTGCGTTTAGTGTCTTGCTAGAAATATTATAGGCAGCGCAACCTGTAGGTGCTGCTTAAATTATTAGAGAATAATATTTATAAGTAATAGCTAAGTTATTAAGCTTAGTAGAGGTGAATTCTATAACATGCGTTTTTCCAGACTCTGCTTCTCTATCTAGGTTAACTAGCTACTGTAAAGGGTTTTCTCTAACTAAAATTAACTAGTAGTGGTTCACAATAAGCCTATTAAATAACTTTTACTTTTTAGTAAGAGTCTCATATGTCCCCTTAGCCTGGATAGTAAGGTTAGCGGGATAATCAGTCTTTTATTACTTCTAGTACGTAGAGGGATTAAGGTTATAGGTACTAATTCAGGTGGACTAATTCATTGCGTGATTTTTAGAGTAATCTCTTAAGTTTTCTCTATTAACTAGAATACCCTATATACCTGGTTGATAAGCGGCTAATTTTCTCTAAGATAAATCAAGATCTTCCTCTTCTTCATTAATGTCTTTAAGGTCTGGATTATTCTCTTTAGTAGGCAGTTCTTTTTTCTTATATGAATCGTTTTGTAGGTGACTATAGTAGGACTTATAGTGCTGGTAAGCCTTCTCATACATAGTAAAGATCCCATTCTCAGACGAAAGGATTTTACTTATCTCTTAAAATAGATAATGGAGTATAAGTTTAACACGAGCAAACTGCGCTAAGTCATGGTTGGAATGATATTAGGATATAAAGTTTAAAACCCTTAGCTTAGCCCGAGGCCTCTCCTTCATGTCGCCAGTATGGTTGTGTTTAAGAAGAAAATTATGAAAAGAAAGATTATACAGATTAGGATAATCTTTGTACTTTTAGAGAAAACTCTTATTATAACAAAGAGTTCTATTATCTTTGCCACTTTCTTTCTTAAAATAGTACGTATTTAGCTGGTCCTCCTCTAGCCGATAATTAACGTTAAGTACCTAACGAGAGTAATAAACTAATGGTAGATTAAGGAGAAGATAGGAAATTTCCTAAGCCGACCAGTCCCGCTCACTAATGAGTCTATTTATTATCTTTATAACGAAAGAGTGTAGCGGCCTTTCAGAATTAAGTTTAGGTAAGATCCTAGTAATTATAGCCTTATAGTCCTTAGAGGGCTTCTCCTACTTAGCGGTATACTTCCTACTATATACTATTACACCAGCGGTACTAGTACATAGTTAAATATCAGTATTAGCCAGCCATCTCATTAGGAGTATACGATAATATGGATTTAATTGAGAGTGATTATGCGTAGGGTAAAACTGATAATACGACTTACCCTTATTACGGTAAATAGTAGGGAATTCGGTAAATAGCTAGAAAGCGAAAAATCGGCACTTAAGCTGCTTTATTTTCTTGTTAAACTTTAAGCAATACTCTGTTATATAATAGTGGATTTAAATCCTAGTTAAGATTAAAGACAATTGCTTAAATTCCTAGGTTATATTAGAATAGGCAAGTGAAAGAGGCGAGCCTTCGTTAGCAATACCTTAGAGCTGGGGTTAAGAATATACGGCAGAAATATATACTCCCTAAAACCTCGTAAATTCGGCTAAAGCCTTGTGGTTATCTTTATTAAAGAGCTCCTTATCAGGATTTGGCGCGTCTTTACAGTAATATATACCATAATTATGGGTACTGCCACGGCTCTGCCACTTAAAATGATTCTAACTATTAATAACACCAAACTTAGGGGTGAGCACCTTATCCTTGAAAGCTTAGAAATAACAGTAAAAGTAATAGGCGATAATATGGGGATTGTCCTGAACATTATTACGTGCGATTTTAATCCTAGCGGCGGGGGTAGCATTCTTCCACTCATTATATTAAGATAGATATTATATTAGGTCATCCTAATGGTAATCAGCTGCAGAGAAAGTGATAAATAAACTTAGACTTCTTAGCTGCCGTACCTGGAAAGGTATTAGTCTTAGTATTAGTCCCAGTATTAGTCCCGGTATTAGTCCCGGTATTAGTCCTAGTATTAGTTCTAGTAAATAGCGAAATGGAATTATATACTATAGCTTTAAGACTTCTATTCTTACCTGCCCAAAAAGGGCGCGTCCTACGGAAGGCTCTAGTAAAACATATAACCAAGTTTAGTATAGCTACGGACTAGAAACTGTCATCCTCAAAAGTACTCCAAAGCTCGTTAATAGAGATGTCTTTGTTATCAGATATCCTTAATACAAAAAACTTAGACTTTAAGTTTACCTGTTTCCTTATAATCGTATTAAACGCTACGTAATGAAAGCGTGAATATTGCGCTATACGGCTATTCTTATACAGTAACATGTATTTAACATAGAATTTATAGTCAACATGTTGTTAACAAGACTTTGTGTACTTCTCTATATCTATAGGAAAGTATGTTAGGAAAGCCCTACTTAGTAACGCCTCACTACAGTTAAACTCTAATAAAGGGGTATATTAGACGGATGCTATAGAGAGTAAGACTAGGGCTCCAACCTGACGCCGTAGAACCTCTAACTCCTGTGCATTAGGAACTAGATCTGGGACTGCGGTAACTTAAGAAGCAGGATTATTCTTACTATTATCCTTACTACTATTCTCACTATTGTTTCTACTATCATCTTTACTATTATCCTTGTAGGGTATATCTGTATTAGTGTCTAAACCCTTAGTAGCCTGGTCATGGGCGAGACCTCCTTGCGTGGTATTTATAGACTATTCTTGTTAAGTAGACGTAGAAGATACTTTGTCCACCTTAATAGTAGGTAAATTACTGTTAACATAATCATCGTTAGGAAGAGCGCTTAAGGCTTTATCGTTGATAGTAATATCTCTATAGCCGTTATGATTCTGCTGTAAGAAGTGTAGCCAACGCTGAACTACCTAACGCCATATACAATAGTCATTCTAAAACTATCAGTTAACACGTTCATGATTATCACCAGAAGAACAAAGTAGCTTAAGGAGTATAATGTCGAGATCTTAAGGTAAAAGAGGTAACAAACTAAAAATCTTCCTAATATTACATAAAAAGTAGCAAATATGCCCTGTATATTTGTATTAAGCACCTTGATGTTAGCGGACTTCCATAAAGATATGCACTCAAGCAATTAGCATCTCCTCTATAGTAGAAAGTTTCAGAAGCTTCTCAAGCCACGAGCCAGGGTCCATCTCATTATCATGGCCGAATAGAGATACGAAATTAGGATCTTGAGAACTATTTTCGAGTCTTAAGTGCTTAGCCTCATCTTTACGGCAAATAGAGCACTTTTCATCTATAAGCTTCATATCAAACCAGCGTTCATTACAAGTACTATAGGTCTCTATTATAGGCTTATTAAGGCAGGTGTAAAACCTCTTAATTAGTTATTAATCTATAGGGCTAAGGGCAGGGTTATTTAAAAAGGTGTTACTTAAAAGATCCATAACAGGGTTAGGTAACAGCAGGTTATAAAATGGACCTATATCAGGGAGTGTAGATAGAGTGGAAAAAGGGAACTCATCAAGTGTAGTATTATAGGATGTGAATGTCGACTGTAAAGGCTAATTCAGCTCGGTATCCTAGGATGCGGATATTAAGTCTAAAGACTAATTTGGCTCCGTATCCTAGGATAGAGAGGTCGACTGAAAAGACTAATTTAGCTCCTCCTAGCGTTTTATTAAAGATGAAATGGATGGTATAGGTGACACTTCGTTACCTACCTAACACTCAACGCGGTGTTGTCTCTGAACCTTAGCTCAAGCACAGCAGGCGTTAGCTTAGGCTAGTGTATTATTACTATTCAATCTATCTAGTAAATAACGAGAAGGACCGCGCTGCCGTCGTGGAAGTAAAGCACCATATAGTACAGTTAAAGAACTATGTAGTGTAGGAGGCAGAGCTAGGGGCGTATAATGTTGTATAAATATAACTACGTTTAGCGAGAGGCGTCGCATAGGTATAACTACTTATAGCAAGGGTACAAAACGGCGGGAAGTAGAAGGTGGGGATAATACAGCTTTACACTTACGCTATATATATAATTAGCTATAGAGGCCTTAATAGGTATAGGTATATATACATATCGTGTATCAATATTCCTACAGCATAAGCACGTAGCTTTCCAAACACCATGGATTGTCTTATCGGTAGCAGCATCTTTAGGGTTACCACACTGGTTGCAAAGAGGAAGCAGATCCATTAGGAAAGTATTAGGCATAAGAGAAGTCACGTAAGAGAGGTATTAGTCAAGGCGTTGAAGTATTAGTCGTGCGAGAATTTTCAGTAAACTTTGGTGTTCCTCCGGTGCGGAACAACCAGAACCCGATCACGTGAGGTCGTTTTTTCTAACCAACCAGAACGCGAGAAACCTCGGTGCTATCTCGGCGGACTTCTGAACCAAAAACCCCCCCATTTGAATAGAAGAAAGCTTCGCTACGCTCAGCAATTATAACATATATATGTAGGGATTTTAGTTAATTTTAGTGATGATAAATTTGTACATATGAGGCCACGGAATGGCGATTGGGTCTGGAGGGAAGTTTTTAGAACGTCTGCTGGCGAAAGTGTAGTGAATGATTGTGACTAGAACGAATAAGATAAGAAAATTACGCTGGTGGTAGCGATATGAATAAGTGTGGATAGTGAGAGTGCAATTGGAGATGACATCGTGGGGCAAGTTGTTCTACGTCGATGCAAAGAGAATAAGAAGTGTATGCTTTGGCAAAGAAAATTTGGAGATCTTTCAGCCTTCAGCCATATATTGTATCTTGAGCATTTCTCCACTTTCGTTTAGGGAAATGGGATCTCGAGATCGCTGTTTTTAGGCAGTCAGTTGCTGATGGTGGCCTGAATTGAGCTCTGGACAGCGATGTAAGCAACGGATTTGAGGTGTGCGAGTATTGGCTGAACGAACCATTGGTACTCACACAACACGGGGATTTTGCAGCGTCTTCCATGCATCGTTACACACGAGAGTTATCCATGTATCGTGGAGCAGTGCAACTTTCTGGCCGATGACATAACCATTACATGCACTCATAAATCTATCCACAACCCGAAAACCCATCACCGCCCCAAAACATTCCTCACCGTCCATGAGCAAACCAATCCAAGTCTGCCAGCTATCACACGCAGTGATCCAAATCCACTCAGTGATGTATTCCAAGAATACTAGTACATCTCGCCCATCAGTTTCCATATACAAACTTCATACTAATATGCCGCATGCTATGCCAATGCCAATTCAAGAAGATAACTTGTTACACCCAGACGCCAACCTAAATCATGATCACCCAACTGGATCATGAACATGAGTTATGCAAAGGCATGCAGTATTTAAGAAACAGACCGAACCAAAACGCCGCCGCTGGAACGCTCGACATGAATCCAAAAACCAAGAAACGGAGATAAATAGGAAAATGGGATGAAACGATGGTGATGAATATCGTCACGAAGGTCCGGATGGATGTGATCGTAGCACGGTAGATAGTGAAAGAGGATAAGCTTTTGATGATGGTGATCAGTTCAGCGATTACACTTTCCTAGCTCCGAAGAGGCTCAGGCTGATTGCCGTCTCATTGGCAGCTGGGTTGCCTCCGCTCTCGGGCAGTATTTCCCATCTCCGTAGCGCAAATGGCACTGGCCTCATTTCAGGCTTTTCTTGCCTTGCGACACCCGCCTTGTTCGCTGGATTTTGACCCTGATTCGGGTGAGGACCCTGCCGCTGTCCTTGAACTGGCGACGGCGCTGTAGCCCGTTGTTGTGCAAGCCCTTGCATTTGTTGCATTTGCTGCATCTGCTGCAGCTGTGACTGTTGAGGGCTCTGCCCGGCCATACGTTGGAATTGCGGCGGCATTTTATTAGATTGGGAGTGTTGTGGATACTGCGGGTACATACGTGCCTGCGCCTGCGCCTGCGCCTGTTGTTGCTGGTGTTGTTGACTCAAGGAGCGTTGCATGGTAGCAGGAGTAGGCGACTGGAATTGTTGGTTCTGATATTGCTGCTGAGGCTGGCTTTGGCTTGATTGTTGTGGTTGTGTTTGAGGCGAAGATGCAGCTTGTGGAGTCGTGGAGGGAGCAACGGGTTTTGTGAGGCCTAGCCAGCCATCAGGAGAAGGTGTAGAGCCGAAGATGAATGCACAGCGAGGATCATCCGTCGGTTTTGTGGCATCGAGTTTGGCGACGTTGTTACGAACCTCGTCTGATATGGAGTCGGAGAAGAGCACCGCCACGTCAAAGATGTATTCTGTGGTGGAAGGGTATGCTTCGAGGGCTGGATGGGTGCAGAGAGAGCGAAGACTCCAGAGGAAGGCAGCCTGAGTCTGGTTGCTAGATTTGTTGGATGCCATCGAGATGTGAACGACAGAGAGTTGCAAAAGTGAATTGAGCCACAGACAGAGGCGCAAGGCTGGGGGTGATGTCATGGCTTCCATGCTTGCAAGATTATTCCATTTGCCCAAGACCCCAACGACGCCTTTCAGTCTCTCCACAAGGGAAGGAAAGATCGAACATTGCCCGTCCTTAGGGGTCTCAGAAGTTGTGTAGTCGATGACGGTCAGATATTTCCGAAGGAAAGCCTCGTCACCTCTGCCTGAAGCCTCGGGTTGAGATGCAATGGCACCGCTGAGGAATGCAGACGCTTTGAGTATCTCTCGTTCCGCATGTTCTCGAATCTTGCTCGTCAGTTCGCCATCAAGGCCAGCAACCAGATCAGACCAAGGAGACTGGTCCTTTTCTACGGCAGTTTTGATGGCTTCTAGAAGAGCCGCGGAGATAGTATCGTCCGAGGGATCAGATGAAGTGCCATTCGCGCAGAAAATTTGCCGCAGTTCGAATTGGCAGAAGGGAAGAGAAAGATCATCGGCACTGTCTACAACAGTCCTGACTTGCTCGTCTAAGGTCTTCTGGGATAGTTGTAAGGCATTAGCTGGATCCAAAAGGCCATCAAGCAAAGACTTGATACGTGAGGATACCGCCTCCGAAACTGACTGCATCCCAATGCCCAATGCCTTTGACAGTCGCTGCACGTCGATTACTGCAAACTGTCTTATGATAGTGCGCAGCCGATTGCTCGACAAGAGGCTGGAGATCTGGGCATCGAGAGTCGGAGATAGCTGTGAGGAGCAAGACTCAACCGTCTCACGAATGAACTGAAGAACTTGCCCATCTGAATCCTGGCAAAATTTTCGCTGCTCGAGCCGGTAACGGTAGGCGTCTTGTGGCTGGCAGAGGCGATTGAGATGCTCAGAGGGTAACAGGGCGTTCAAAACCTCCACACACATTCTCATGGCCGCCTCCTCATTGCTACTCTTCTTGTTGCTAATGCACCGTCTGGAGGTCGCTAAAAATTGGGATAACGTGAGGCAGCCAGATGTGATCAAAGGTGGCAGGCCGGCGAGAACCAACTTTCCTTGATGATTCATCAGGAGTGAAGATAACCATTCAGTCAGAAGTTTGTCGAACGCTTTCTCATCAAAACCCCGCAAGCGGTAGAACCATGATGCGTACCCGTCGGATTGAACGGAGTTCTTTGCCACCTGTTCTTCCAGTTTCAGTGTGATTTTACCAAAAACCCGAGTCATGATCTGTTGATCCATGCTAGTGCCGCTTGAGAGTATGCGGTCAATTTCATCGTCCGTGTCCATTGGTGTATTGTGCATGACTTCGGTCATGTTGTCGGATACTGGCGAGCAAGCAGCTACCGAATTCTTTTGCTCACATCGACTGAGATCATAAGCTAGTAACTGCGTAAGTTGTGCATCGGCCTGCGCTGTACGAGAGAGATCAGCTAGCGCAATGAGTAACTCCCTATCAGGAAATCGGACAGTCCTAATTGCAGCATATCTCATTGCGGCTTTTTGAAACAGTGGGTTGAAAGCCCCAATAGCGCCAAAAGCCTTGTGGTGATAGTGAAGAGTGTCGGCAACGGAGGTAAGGACGTCACAGTCCAAGGTAGTGGCAACCACGCCAATGATATCTGCAAGAATGGAGAGATCGCCAAACTCCTCCACGTATGCTCTTACTATGTGGAAATCATGAGCGGATATTGTGCACACCAGTGCTGACTCAACGGATGAATTATTCGTTGGTACCCTATATGACATTAACAAATTGCACAAAGGATAAAGTTTGGCTACTTGCCGGTCGACGATCTCGACATTTGCAGCGACTTGCTGACGCAACCAGAGACTTAACTCGAGTCGGACCGTGGAACTCAGGTTCGCCATGTTGATGTCTACTGGCTGATTAACTAGAGGCGCCATGTCGAATAAATTAGGGATTTGCTGTTGAATAGCGTCTTGAGCATCATCAAGCATTTGATCTTCCGATTCCACAGAATATCCTGTGCCCTGTAGAAGCGTACTCCGCAAGTTGAGAACTTGCTCGGGAAGTCCGCTCCGAGGAATTTCTGTAATTAGACGTAGCGGCCAGGCAGAAGGCTAAGGGAATATTAGTTAAATATGAGTGTGTGGGAAATGCGAGAACGCACCGCTGAGAAGTCCTGAGTCGAACTCAAAGAGCCGGTCGCGATGAGCCATTGAAGATATCGTCCCACGGAAAAAGTCTTTGAACGAACCAATTCGGCAATTACCCGGAATACGTTTCGCGGTTCAATATTTTTCTTTGAGCTTAGCGAATGAAGGTACCATAGAATGCCATCGTCAACATCAGCTCCAACGTGGCTCCATTTGCGCAGCAGTCGGGTGGCGAGATAGATCCTATGCATCCCTTCTCGATGTAGTGATGAAGCCCATTGTAAGACTATCGAGACCAGACTTCGAGGATCAGCAATCAGCTCCATACATTCGGATGATACGCTTTCGATGCTGATACTAGTAGAGTAGTCTACAGTGTCCAACAGCGACAGTAGTTTCCTTGCTGAGTTCTGCGAATTGGTGCTGGTAGTACTAGATGAGCGTAGAAGACGACTACTCCTCCTATCCAGGTCCGCTACAATTTGGATGATGCGTGGATGTGAATGTTTCTCGGCAAGACGATGCAGGATGATCCCATGCTTGCTCCAGGTTTTCGGCAGCAGCAAAGACGCGGGGCTGGTAACAAGGAGCCTGATGATGGTGCTTTCCAGGAATATAAGAATGGGAGAGCTGTCATCTTCCTCTTCAACTTGGTATATCTGAGAAAATATTGTTAGAGTGCGATGCCAAGACGTGGAGAAACCGGGGCATACCTTTTCCGCGTGGTTAAGCAATGACTCTGCCAGGCGCTTGCTTCGCCGCCGGGAAGCAGTAAGATCCTGCCAGTATACGGAGACAAGCAGAAGCCATACAAATAATCGTGCCGACACACTTGAATCGAGACATTTCAAGAGCCAATCTAAGAAATGATCTCCCTCGAGAAGATTATCTTTATACAGTTGGGTGGCAAGTTGGATTCTGGACAGCTGTCAGTACTTGAAGCGAAATTAGCAGAGAATCTCCTTACGCATAGGTTATCCTGGGTTTCCAATCCTGTTGCCCGATGATAGCTATTGTACTGTCCAAAAACTGTTCCACTGAGCTGGTCCAACCTCTGACCCAGGTAATCGTGCCGGCTTGACCCTTTCGCTTATGAGAACGCATCTCGTTGATTCCGACGCACTTTGCAAGCCAAATGGCTCTTGGAATGGGGATGTTTTTATTAAGACATTGTTCCAGCAGGACCTTGCCAGTTATACCATGGGGAATGGTCCGGCTCAGTCTCCGCAGCCCAACCGTAGGGTTTGCCAAGTCATGAAGCCATGCCTCTCGCGTTGAATCTCTCAGTGTGAGTCTTGGTGGTGGTTTGAAGGTGTTCGCAGCTGTGAGACGCCCGCATGATTGCCTTTTCTCGAGGACCGCAACGAATAGCGACGACAGGGTGGACAGCCCGGATTTATTCTTCAAGTTTGACCATAATGACACCCTAGCAGTGTTTGTCTCGTTCATGATCTGAGGCTTGTTGCTGATCCCACCCTTCACCAAAGCCTCCGACAGTGTATCCTCGGGATGGTTTCCGGCCCATGGGAAAAGGTCGGCAGTTTCTGGATCAGCGCTGTTAGCTATTTTCAGTCGATAGAGGATATCACACCTACTCCCGTCTGGAAATACAATAGCCGGGGTGGGGGCCTCGGGGACCTGAGGTTTGGCGGTAGCACTCTGCTTGACGCCACTTCCACCCGGAATCATACGTCGAGTCTGTTGAGCGATGTCTCCATGTAAAGAAGAGCCCGGCCTCGGAGGTATGGGCAGGTTCGTGCCCACGTACGAGGTTTGCCCATGGGGGGACTGGAGGGGCGGTTCTGGCCCATTGTTTGCCAATGTGCTGAAAAATAACTGTGGTTTTCCTCTTGGGGGAGGCCTGCCTTGGTCGTTTGGTCCTGTTTGTATGCCATCAAGATGACCCGGCTTGACTTTGGTATTTCCCGATCCTCGACTCTTCGTCAATGTCTCTTCCGCGGACCTGCGTTCCGACTCGAGGTTGGGATCGATGCAGTCCTGCGGTTGCGCATTTTGGGGATTATTTACAGGTTTCGAGGGTCGCCGCCGTGCTTGAGGTCGCGGCAGACCTCCACTCCCGCGACGTTGGAGAGACTCTTGAATCCCCGGGCCAGGACGAGAAGTCATCGCACCGAGAGCGGATTCATGGTCGGATGAGCGCAGGCGGGCTAAGAAGGTCGTCGCAGAATCGAAGCAGGAGTCGAATTAGTCACTATGCAGGACAGGGGCGGTATGTAGGTGTAAAGGTGGAGAGGACGCAGGCCCCGGGGTAACTGCAAAATGCAAAATGGACAAGGCAGGTGGTGGTAGAGTTATCTCACGAACGGAGCCACGACAAGGACAGTGCGGCGATCCACAAGCCGTAGCAGCCAGATGGGCCTTGCGTGGGAGCGTCCGAGACTTGGGGGGACATCCAGCGCACAAGAGCCGTGTTCCGGGCCAATACAGCCGCTAGCTGCAGATAAAAAGACCCATCGTTGGCACGCCAGCATAATGAATTCCATATTGCCGTGGTTTCTATGTCAGGCACGCCTCGTTGTCACCTAACGCTTCTTGTTCCTCAGTTCATCATTTCCCCAGTCCAACGAGCACAGAATGTCCAGCTGCCAGCGTGCAGGCAATCGAGGTGCGCAGCCGTCATGATTATCGAGTGCTCATGCCCATGTCCGGAATAGGCGCATCTGAGCCCAAATCGATCCTTTCGGGCTGCTGATTGGCGGTGGCAACGGCCTGATGCCGCCTCTCGCTTCTGTGTGACATCCACGGCTTTTTCGCAACTCTCCCCGTACCTCTTCCTCGGTGCATACACCCCCAACAGCACCACTAATAAAACACCATCTCACAACTATCCATCGTGATTCTTTGATCACCGCCCCTTTGAGCCCCCCACACGTCATTTACCTTCAATCAACCCCCTTGCCCACACCCGATGGCATCTAAGAAGGATATGCGGAGGGCGGACCTCAGTACGTCTGCCAACGGTTCTGGCCTGAGGCTTCCAGACCTCAACGCCTCCTCTCAGCTAGTCACGTGTTTGCTGACATCAACAGTCGTTCCCTACGCCGAACCGGCGACAGAGAAATCGGGGGGCGATATGGCGAGTACGTCGATCAGAGCCGGTGGATAAAATCATGGGCTAACAGACTGGAACCAGGCACCATGGCCAGCACATTGCCAATGGCTGCTGTAAGTTACGCGTCCTAGATTCATAGTCACACAGCTAATACCGTGTCTTAGATCTTCACTCGCAACAAGTAAGACATTCTAGAAAAGGAAAACATCGGATGGATTCGGCAGTTCTGACATGATGATGTTGCGCACAGGATGGTTGGCTGGTGAGGCCCTTATAACTGCACGCTTCCGTACTCCATATATTAACCACTGTAACAGGACCGCTGTAGTCTTCGCCTTACAATCGTGGCTCGCCGAAACCCCAGAGCAGAAGCGAACTTCTGCGACGCCGGCATATTTCTCGGTCGGCATGGCCTGTGAGTCTATCTGAATCTCGTCACGTCTGGCGAATGACTAACAGTTCACCTAGTCATGTCTCTCATAGTAGTAAGTGATGCTCCTGAAACCAACATCGTGGTTCGACAAACTGATCTCTGTGTCACATAGGGATATATGCCGCTATTTCTTCCGCCTCCACCAAACCGCGCTGGTGCAGGTTCTGGGACTGAAGCTCCACCTGCTGTCCCCCCCTCGTAAGGTTTATAGTAGAGGGAGAGGAGAGTGCGATTCGACAGACTCTGGGGGGTTAGAGCTGACAGTGCAGAGAGTAGTAGATTATTTCTATCACATCATAGCAAAGCTGATACCACTTCTATACTTGTACCTTGGCGAAATAATCAAACTGGGTTTGCATATTGAGATCCAACGTGGTAATCGAGAGTGGCGTTCATGCGTCTATGCAGATTAAAGCCGTCGCGTAATGGACATTCCCTCCGCTGATTTGTGCGACAGGACATCACTTGCATTAGAAGATGGCGTTTTGCGAGTTAAAAAGTATGTTGGAATGTGACACCGAACGTCAATAGGTCACACTTCTGCTGCATGCGAGTGCATTTCTATGGGCTGGCGTGCGCAGAAAATGCACCCTCCACAGTAACTCTCTAACCTATAGCAAGCAGACGCTTGTACCATTGGTTAGGCCTTTAGAGTTAATCCTTGGTGCGGTTTTCTCATTCTGTAGGAAGCGTGATGGAGTGATGATGGCAATGCTCTGAACGGTGCTTTCACTGGAGGCAGTGCTTGCCGCTCACCTTTACCGTTCAGAAGACTTCTGGTTCAGAGCCTCCGTCAAGATGTAGCTCATTGCGAACTGTTTCGGGAGGCGCTATGGACGGTGAAGATGGTGAATGGTGAATAAATGCCTGAGGCTGATCTGTTGGGTGTGGGTTACTGGGGTGGCAAAGCGAAGTAGCACGGGCCACTCACTGGCAGGAAGCCGCTCAAAAAGGCTTGGCCTCAGCTTCGCCTCTTCATCAGACTCATCCCCGCCTTGCTTCTTCCATCCACATAAAGACGCACTCACTCTCCACTCCACAACAACACCCGACTATCTTCAGCGGCACAACGATCGCAACCTCTTCACTACCCCAACACAGATTTACCCCAAGTTCCTGGGACAAACAGCTGTTTATGTCCATCGAGAATCTCAAGACTTTCGGTGAGTTCAACCACCCCGCACAACGCCTGAAACCTGTCATCATGCGACACTTCTGCCACGATAGCCGCGATCTCAACGTTTAGCCTGCTGGGAAAACTCGAAAACGATCGAGGCAAACAGCAGCTTGCTGTGACTTGCTAGTCCCACGGTTTTGGAGTTCGAACTGTGCTAACTCAGCCTTGTTGCAGACCCCTTCGCCGAGGCCGATGAGGATACTGGCGAAACCAAGCAGTCCCAAAATTACATCCACATACGTATCCAACGTACGCTCTCCCTATCCTTCGACATTCGGCGACCTCCGGTGTCCGGATCGTCACTTTGGGACACATCGACTAACTTCGTACGCAGAACGCAATGGTCGTAAGACCTTGACTACGGTCCAGGGCTTGCCAAAGAAATTCGATCAGAAGAAAATCCTCAAGGTCATCAAGAAGAAGTTCGCTTGCAATGGCACCATCGTCAACGACACGGAGATGGGCGAGGTGATTCAGCTCCAGGGCGACCAACGCAAGGATGTTCAAGAATTCCTCGTTGATAAGAAGGAAGGCCTAGGCTTAGACTCCAAGGACATTAAAGTAAGACATCACCCGATTCAAACTGTCGAGATCCAGAGTCACTGACATCATCTGCAGGTCCACGGTTTCTAGCGCCCTCATCCCTCACACCGCGCCCACCTTCAGTCCTATGGGATATGGTTTCCCGGACATTTCTCCGCAAAGTACTACAACAAACTTGGTTCACTGGGAGAACAAAAGAACGGCGCATGAGGATGATACCCTATCACTCCATAGACGTGTTTACAACGGCTAGAGAGCGATAACCTTTCTTCTTTTTGGCTTTGTTACGATGCTTATGAGTTAGGGAGAAGGAAACATGTTTATGACGGTTCGTCCGACTCTATCATGGGAACTAAGGCGGACCATTCCTTTCCCTTTTGCTTTAGAATGTGCAGGATGTCGGTCATTCATTCGATAGCGGGAATGGACATCATCAAATGGATTCCGTGCAACATATTCTGTGAATCATCAAAACTGTGACTCTGGTGTTCATTCTGGCATTGGTACCGTAGTGGCGCACATGGGTGTTAAGCTTCAAAACTCCAAAGTGATAACTCCCACCCCGTAACTATTCAGTAAAGGTAAGTGTCGCCGTTACTACATAATTGTTACAAGTAATATTATCAACTGCCAATGATCATCAACATAACTCGATTGAGATGACCGAGACAGGACTTGGGGTGGTTTATGCCACGTGACCCAGTCAACCTCGCTCCGGGACCATCACCCAAAAAAAACCGTTACCGACACCTCCCCATCCACAGCCCAATCTCACCATCACAACAATGCCCACACCCCTCCCACTCCGCATACGACGACCGCTAAACCACCAATGCCTCTTCCAACGCCCTCTCACCCGCCACTTTTCCGCAAAGAGCACCCAAACGCCAAACCCAAAGGCTGCGCGCGAGCAGGCGGAGAAGAGCTTGGGAAAGGCGCCGAGTACGCTGGCGGCGGAGATGAGGGAGAATAGGGACGGTCTGCCGAATGATATTGGGTTGTTTCCTGGTATGTTCAACTTCTCTTGGATCCCAGATTGGAGATTGGGATGTGAGACGGACAGGAGTGGACTGAGGAGTGGAATCGGGAGTGAGAAATTGCTGATAATACTGTACAGGGACATTTATAAGGTTGCCGTGGAGGAAGTTGCCGAGTTTATTTTCGACACCAAAGGAGAGGTTATGGTATGAATGGAAGTATGTCAAGACGAAGGGGAGCGATTTATACCAGTTAGTTTTTTTTTCCCTTGTAGGATTTGGAGAGATAGGTAGGGCTGATAGGAAACTAGGCGTCTATATTACAAATTCTGGTTCCGCACGGGAAAACCAAGGCCGAAACTCGCGAATAGCACGCTCATACCGCTGGCGAAAGAGTATCATGAAGCTATGTATAAAGCTTTTGCTAAGTACCTAAATATCTCCTCTCCCCTCTCTTTAAACTCTCTCCTCCCCCAATCGAATTACGAGATAGCTGCCTATTCTAATCTCAACGGAACAGGCGAGACGAAAAATCCCTTTCAAACCTCTGCCTCGACCGTCTCCACACCCACTTCCGCACCCTCCTCGCCGGCCGCCCAAAAAACAAACACCTCTCCTGGCAATTATTATCCTACCTCTCTAAACCCCGCATCGTCTCCAATCGCATGGCTCCCCTCCCAATCGAAGGTTTCAAAGAAACCGGGCTCCGACAAGTCGTTGTACGCTTACACACTCGGCAGCTCCTAACAACTCGCACCGAGCCCCGCATTTCAAAAAAGCAGTATAAGGAGTTGGCGTGGACGCCGGATGGAGTACAGCCTGAAGAAGTTAAGGACGAGGTCGAGGAAAAGGAAGAAAATGTTGTGGAGTATGTGGTTTTGCAGAGACGGATGGTAAGGGGGCAGGAGGAGGATTGGTTGGTTTGGGGGTTTGCGGATGAGACGACAACGGAGAAGATTAGGGAGGATGAGGAGTTTGAGAGGTTGCTTAGTAAGTATAACGCTGAGCATCCGGCGCAGGAGTCGTACTAGCACAAGGGAATCGAACGGTGTGACGGAACGTTGTTATGGTGCGCTTCGCGGCTCACGAAAGGGTATGTTGTAGGATTAACGAGGCGATTGGGGTGAGGATTTGTATTTGTATTACTTACGAAAGGTAGGAAAGAGTAGGGCATGTAAGATACAGTTCTTGCATATATTTGTATATGAGAAGCATCTCGTTTGTTCTCCGTCCTTTAACCGGGCTGACAACTGTATGGAGATAACGTGATGCTAAGGTATCATTTATATTCTAATGGGCCGTAAGCTGCCTTCAGGTTCGGGTGTAGTTCCTCTGCATCATTGCTTCCTTGCTCAAGACTGTACTTAGTAAACTGAGCTTTCCGAAACTCTAGCGGTTCATCAAGAGGACTAAAATTTGACGAGATAAAGAGGCACGATGTATATGGTTATCGCAATTGAATATGGCTGGTGATTATGTACGGTTGGAATTTCTTGTTGAAGATGGCTGAGTAGTCAAGGTGCCTTTTACTTTTTCACTGAGCATGTGGATGGTGGTAGTCATCATTGAGGGGAATTAAAATTATCTCCGACGGACTTTCTGGATGTTATGTAATATGTATTGATGTTGATGGTATTACATGATAGATTCTACATGATCATATCTGCCGCCGTCTAATCGTCGCCGTCATTTTGTACAAATCCGAGCCGCAGTGGAATATCCTTTATCATGCTGTACAGGAGAAGAGAAGTGGCTCAGAGTGGGTATTTGCTCAGCCGACACTAGTCAAACATATTTCCCAAGTAAACGCCCCGTTCCGTTTCAATGCAATTCTATGATAATAATGGTACAAAGTATTGGAGAGAAGATGAATGAGGGTTACACATTGCTAGTCGTTCCCAGCAGCTGCAGTACGCCCTCGTATGTGCCGAACATGATGGCTGCGCTTGGAACGACACGTAACATGTGCGGGACAAGGCCGCCGTATAGTGCTGCCATGCCTTCTTCCTTCCAGATGAGGCGGAAGCATTGGGCTAGACCGGTGTACTTGAGATGACCGTTTTCTAGGGGGGCTTGTCGGAGGCGAGTACGTACGACCTATTGATGTTAATCTCAGGTCTCAGAAAACCGCAGAATCAGAATGCAGAAAACTGGAAATTAATTCTTTCAAAATGGATCAGGTGAAATTTGCATACCTCATGGGGATACGTTATCAAAGCAGCGACAAACTTGGCCACTCCCGCGGCAGATACCTTCCCAGTCCATGCAACGGTTTGATCCCATGCCGTGGGCGGTCGTCCACTGTTCGCAAGTCGTTCTTCCCGGTTCGCAAGGTATAGCTTCATCTGCTCGTACAGCATCCACTGCAACGTACTCTCCGTAACCCCCAAGTAACTTGCACTCAGCCCGCGATACAGGCCTGGGATCCCTTCTTTCCGTAGCGTCTGCATGGTACAGTCCAGCGCATTCTTATACTGCCTTCCTCTCCCATCTGCATGATTGTTCTTATCTAGCTGTAATCGCGTCTTAACCAGCCAAATCGGATTCGTCGCAGTCCCAGTAACTATTCCCGCGCTGGCGGCGGCACATAAATGCACCCAGGCAGCTTCCTGGCTATTGTTGAAATACGTGCTGATTATCCTCTTCCCGTTTCCGTATGTGTAGAAGTTGATTGCTCGTGCCGGTACCACTCCAATTAAATTCGGTCCAAGTCCTTTGAACAGTGCCCGCCATCCCTCAGCTTTTGGTACTTGCCAAAGAATCTCACCAGTCTCTCGGATATGAAGAAGGGAGCTACGCGCCAGGGACATGGTTTCAATGGGAGGTAGTCCTCGGGCAGCGCGAGCGGCGACGAGGTGTTGCTGGTAGTAGGTTGATTGGAGGCGGGTTTTAAGGACATCAAGGGGTGCGGTTAGGGTTGCGGAGGCCATGCCGCCGAGGCTGTACAGTATCAGCAACGTCATCCAGATATCAAACATATAGAGACTTCATGAAGCGAAGAGGCAAATCCTACCCTCCGGCTATGAAATGCGCCCATGACTTTGCAAAGCGCGTGCCCTTCGCTGTTACCGGGGCGCCATCCGGTAGTTTAGGTGGTAAAATATCACCGGTTTCGCGTGACTGCGGAAGGATACTTTGCTTGAATTGGGCGGCGTCTTCTGCAAGACTTCGAGGATGCGCGGCGTGTTCGAAGGTCATGTATGAAAATGGGTTGTGTGGGTATTAGAGGGAAGTCTGCGTCAAGATGAGGAAGGTACTCGGTTCGCTATTAGTATAGGAGTCGCCAGTGTAGAGAGGAGGTTTGGCATATGCAAAACGAGTGAATGGATGTCGAGAACCGGGTTGGTGGAGCGTGTCAAGCATCTGGAGAAATTTAAGAGTAGGGATCCGAAAGCGGTTAGAGGCTGACGAAAGGAGAAAGCCGAGGCTCTGCCGTTTCGTCATGGCTTCGGCATTTCTGGGCAAGTCTTGATGCTCAAACATGTTGAGCAGGAGTGGATAATTGCGAGGATTCCAGCCTGCCGTCCTGTAATCAGGTATCACAATGCGACCCTCAGCGCGATGTCTGTCTCCAGGATTTCTCAAGAGGAGCGTGGATGAATTCAAACGCCTCTCCAACAGAGGTGAGTAGTTCTGGTGACCTTGGCAGCTATGCCATAATTGATATCCTCCAGCACTCAAACTCGAGGCCCTCCACACTCCTACCAAAGCCTTTCCTCTTATTATCTTCGACGGTCCGGACAATCTCACACGATGCAAGCGCATGAGCGACATGGACATTGGAGGATTCTCCACCGCAAATCTAGATTTCCATCCCGCCACGCAAGATGAGCCACCGCACGCGCGCTTCCACGGAAATATCTCTATTGAACTCCCTCCAGATCAACCGCACATTCAGAGAACAGGCTACGCTGCGTGGAGGACGCTTGATCGGGGCTTCACAATTTTTGGAAAGGCGTTATGGGACGTGGATCCATATGCGTACCTGGCAATTCAATTTAAATCGGACGGACGCAAATACTTCGTCAATGTTCAAACCGAGTCAATTGTACCGACAGATATTCACCAGCACCGACTTTATGCAAAAACACCTGGCGAATGGGAAACCATTTTGATTAAATGGAGCGAGTTTGTGCGAACGAATCACGGCCAGGTCGTAGAGCCACAGCGGGAGATGTTGACACAGAAGGTACGGACAGTGGGGATCGGTCTCATTGATAGGATACCTGGCCCGTATGATCTGAGTATCAGTCGCATGTGGGCCACGAATGCAGGAAGCGATGATGAGATCCTGCGCAGCGTCAGAGGTCCAATCGTGGGTCTTCCCATGTCCAAGTCGAGAATAAGTTTCAGCAAGCCCGGACAGCCGAAGAAGGAGATGCCCGAAGAGATCCTGATATAGCTTCCATACGGCTATCGGGATGTTCGTGGAAGTACACTTTAAGACCACGTCTTGAAATCAATTCTTCAATGCATTATGGAGCGTTATCGGCGTAGATAGGACTACATTTGGTATTTGTAACTATATTTGGTTCAAAATGTAGAGAGATTCGCCGCTGAAGGGACTCTCCTTAGGTTAGATTTGAAGTTGCCACAGCGGAAAGCAAACCAGAAAGCAAGCATCCTCCAGGGATATGTCTTGGACCCTACCAGCCGCGATTTTAGGTTATCAGGAGGCTTGAAAGCTCGATCTGGGTACGTAGGAAGAGGTTGGGGATTCGTCGAGCCACACAGACATGTGTGTAAAGTCAAAGCCTAGTTTTAACCTTTAGTGTTCAGCTTCTCTCGTCCTCTGCACGGTACTCTGGTTACCATGAAGTCTAGAGTTGGTAAAGCTGCAATAGCAGATCGTCAATGCATTCTTAGATCCCTTAAAACAGCATATGATTCCGTTCTGTCCCGACCTCAGAAGCTCATAACAGAATCTCCCTAGGCTTCAAGCTTACCGCTTGCTTTCTGCAAGAAGAACAGAGGACCTTGCCCAACAAAAGTTCCAGTCCAGACACCAGCTGCACTGATGCCCTGTATCTCTCAGAAGCTGAGGTGCCTTCTTACATACATCTAAAGCAACTTTCTCTTGCCTTAAAGGCCCAGCATGTAATGTTATACCGAATTCGATGACTCAATTGCAACTTTTAGTATATCATTTTTTTCTATGTCCATGCTTCCCAGGACCTTCGTTTCGTTAACTTTGATCGTCACATGATCGCGCACTAAACCCGTTCTTACCGCTACCTTCACCTGTAAACAACCTCACATAGAAACACTATTCCAACGATATGCATGCGATGCCGCGTCTCTGATGTCAATTTCTCGTTTCTTCATTAGAGTTTCTGGCGAAAAGGTTTCATATTGCACTCTTTCTTTCCAAATTCGTCTTTGGCCTTTTCGCCGTTCGTAAATCTTTGGTCGAAATGACGATGTCAAGATACCTCACACCTCAAAAGATCAGCTTGCTCGTTCTGGTGAACCTCTATTGCGACTCAGCTCCTTCTACTGCCACAATACCGATTCTTTCTTTCATTCTCTCCCATATAATTCCCCCCACCCCTTCAAATGCTCGAGCGCGTCATTCCCATCCCGAATATCAAGATGTCTCCTTCTCGATTCGAGCTTTCGAGGATGTTCTCCAAGGACATGCATCTAATATGCCGGGACGCACCCTACTGGATGTTTTTCTGAAGCAAATGTGGGAGATCAACTCCTTCGACGCACTCCATAACCTTTTCAGCAACCTTGGAGACCTTTTAGTCAGAACGAGAGAAGATGGCGAAGGGGAGGCAGCTGCAACGGATCGGATTTTTCTCTCCAGAACCTCACCACTTGGCGCTTTTGTGCGGAGGGCTCGCCTGGAGTTTATGAGGCTCCAGTTTCATGATGCTATGAAGCTTTGGGGTGCCTTCATCAACTATCGGGCTCCCACGGCGCAATGGACGAAACGGGTTGCGGTACAAGCGTCTTCTGGAATTGACATCGTTGCTGCTGATATGGGATTGGGTCCGGAAGACGACTTATTCCAAGTTGCATATGGTCATCTGGACGATGAAGATGCAAATGGAGAGGCGATAAGCATAGATGATTTTGACCGATTGTTGGAGTTCCAACTCGACCAGCTGCAACGTAAGTTCAAGACGTCTACCCTTCTGTACACAATTAACGACCAAAGGACTCGGATGCCGAGTACCAGACGACATGAGAGAGCAACTCCACAACATGCTTGGCCCATCTGGTGTTGTGCTCCGTCAATCGCACCTGGTTAAGTTTTTCGATGCATGGAAAGCAGGCGACTACACTTCCGCATTCGACAATCTCCACCGGTACTACGATTACGCGATGCAGAGTCGTGAGAAGATTCACTACCAGTATGCTCTCCTACATATGGCTATACTACAAGCCGATTTTGGAAACTTTGGGGAAGCTATTGCCGCCATCAATGAGACCATTGCAACGGCGAGAGAGAACCAAGACATGACATGTCTGAATTTCAGTCTGAGCTGGCTAAACCATATGAGCAAGGCGTATCCTAAGCAGATGAAAGGAGCTGGCTATATGGGTATGCTGGGCTCTGAGCGGGACGGCTTGACGTTCCTGAAGGCAAAAGCGAAAGAGACAAAGATGTACAACTTGCTCAGTGCAACGCTACTGAACGAGGCAAAGCTGTGCATGGCGACGGTAAGTTGCCTGTACATTCCTCGCATAGAAGATGACCCCGACAATGATCCTGACAAAGGCCTTGACGGTGATCTTGACGTTAAATAGGGCGAATCAATTCCTCGAGCTCTGGAGTATATGTACCAAGCCTCGCACCTCAATGTTCGAGAGAACATCAGCAACTACGGCGGTCAGATGCTGTTGCAATCAACGCTGTACTCCCGACTTGGGATAATGCACCTCTCAAGCGTCTACTGCGAGCTGCTGCTCCACTGCTACAAAGACAGTTCCCCAGTCGACGAACAAATCCGGGCAATCTGTCGCTGCGCTTTTGCCGTAAGTATCCATCCTTTCCCCCTCTCTCCTTCTTTCTAACGGTATATCCAGGCCACCCAATCCGGCCGCTACACCGACGCCCTCTCCCTCCTCGAAAAGATCGATTCATCATCTCATCGAACGCTCAAGTTCCATCAATATATATTCCACTGCACCGGGCTGATCAAGCTCAGGAGGGCCATACGGAGGTAGGCCCACCTCACCAGCGCCTTTCCCCTCCAATATCACTTGCTAACATTGCTTAGGACCGACTGGGTAGCATGCGATCACCTCCTCTCCTCGCTCAAACCCGACTCCTCCACCGACCCCGAACTCACGTTCCTCCTCTCCTCAGCCCGGATCGACTACCTCATCGCTCGGGGCCGGTACCCTGATGCCTTCAATTCTATCGAGGACCTTTCTTTGAGTCTGAAAGAGGAGGGTGCGGATGTGTTGCAGCGTATATCCATGCTCATAGCGAAAGCAAAACTATCCGCTGTAGTCGGGAAGCCGGAGCGAGGATTCAGCGTTGCGCTACGAGCAGCCAGCGTAGCCTTCAAGACGCGCTTAATGCCCTTGCTCTGGACAGCCGTCGGTCTCCTCAGCAACATTCTAAACAGTATTGGCGAGTTTGGTGCCGCCGGACGTCTCTTAGACGCCGTGATACCACAGGTAAGTCCCAGATTTCTTTCTAACCAGCCGGCTTTGGGCGCTTCAGGTTGGAATTCCCAGTTTGCCCATGTTATTTCTTGCCTTCGGGCGCATTCTTTTGTTTTATTGTTTTGTCATTTTACCTTGGCCAAGACATTTATAGAGTGGGAGGCTGATGTAGAGTAGACGATTGAACATACAGATTTTTCCTTAACTGCGCCTCTATACGCTTATCTTGGAGACTCGTACATGGGTCTTGCGGGTCTGGAAGATGTTAGCACTTCTAATGGGGCGAGAGAGCGGGCGAAGAAGGTTAGTATGGCGGAAGTGTATATTGATCGGGCACGAGAATGCTATAGGAGGATTGAGGATGTAGAGATGGAGTGCGAGCACTTGATGAAGAAGGCGATATTGGCAAAGTTGAGGGGGGATGAGATGTTGGCGGAGGAGTGGAGTCAGAATCATAATAGACGGTGGGATGAATGTAAGGAGAGGATTGGGGAGGAATAGTGTTGTATAGAACGGTCATGGGATCGTAGATCCGTTTTCTCTGGGTGAGGTTGTATAGGCTGTCCGTGTGAGAGTCGATACTTTTATTGCTGCAATACCATGAGATACGTGGAGGCATGCACACTATCAGACAATTAGATGCACAAAGGAAATCTCGATTGTTCTACTCAGATAACTTCAGCGTCAGCCCGCTCTCCTGTTATGTACAAGACCACCATGAAAAACCAAATGCCTCCATATCTAGTACATTCCTGATGGGTAAGGGATATTCAAGAGCTACTGCACGCAGTAGCTTACTCGTCCTTCTTGTGGTAGTTGACTTTGTCGTTCCAGAATAGTGTCTGTAAAAAGGTCAGGACCCAAAGCTTCGACTCAAAAATATCATGAGGATAAGGGAGATTTAGATGAGGGAGGGAAGATGTACCTTGTCACCATCACCCCACCAGAAGTTCTTGGTTCGGATGTTCTGGTACGCGTACTCGGGCTTGTCTTCGAGAGCCGGACCGTGGGCTACGTGCTCCCAGTGGGCGTCCCAGCGCAGTTTGGCGTTTACGCCGGCGATGATGAGGGCGGGAATGGCGACGCTGGATGTAATGTCAGCAGGTTGTTCTGTTGTTACCTGGGGGTTTTTGGTTCTTCAATTCTGTCTCAGAGATGCCACATCTTGTTTGATTGTTGTCCAATAATGCGTTTCAGGCACCTTGGGAAAACATGCAAATAAAGATGGCCGAATGGGTGGGGTGGAGGAAGAGGATATAGGAGTAGGGAAGCTTACTAGAGTGACAACTTGCGCCAGGTCTCTGTGGAAAATCATTAGCCTTTCGCCATCCAAATACATTGAAACCATATTCTCCTTTCAAAGCTGCTAGGCCTCGCTCCGCAAGCTCAAACAACGGGCCTCTGGAACCCAAATCTCCCAGGCTCACGATGCACCCAAAACTCGGCAAACCAGCAGCACGGTAGCAAAACTATTACTTACCGCCGCTTTCTGCAGCATGGGCCTTAATCCTAGCCCTCTCACGATTAAACTCGTTATCCTCAGCGCCGGTAAACTGCTTCGGGGCCTCGGAGCTGTACATTCGGCGGCGGATGGCGGTTCGGGCGAGCCCCAAGCGCTGAGTCGAGCGGTAAAGAACACGTTGGGCGAACATCGTAGCTCGGGGGAGTGGAGAGTGGGCGCAATTGGGTCGTTGGCGGGCTTCTAACGTTCGCGGTGGGTTGTTGGAAGGAGGTTTGAGGTTGCTTGGGTTGATGCTTTGCATCAGGTGAGGCGGGTTTCGCCGGCTTGGCGTATTTGCCATGTTTTATCGAAGAAGCTGAAACGTGACGTCGTGAAGGTGACATCTCCGCTCTTCGCGTTTTGAGGCTTGCAGGCTCAGGAATGCGAGCTTGACGCGTTTTGAAGGTAAACGGTTAATTCTTTCGTGGAGGAAGATCAAACCAAGCCGTTTGCGTATGAAAACATCGAGGAAGTGATGCGGAAGACAAAGCCGGTCAACCACCATAACCATGGTCCGCATAACGACTTGGAATGTGAACGGCATTCGAAATCCTTTCAGTTACCAGCCATGGCGAGAGAAGCGGACGTTCGATGCCATGTTCGATACTCTGGAAGCGGATATAGTCATCATGCAAGAGCTGAAGATTCAAAGAAAGGACCTGAGGGACGATATGGTCTTGGTTCCCGGATGGGACTGTTACTTCAGTCTGCCGAAGCATAAAAAAGGTAGCTTTGGGCGTCTTCGCTTCCCTTCTTTGGGTTGCATGTTCTTTTCCTTTCAATATTTTGCTCGCCCCATAGTTGATTTGTTGAAATATTTGCTCAGTAACTTTATTTGCTAACTATACTATGTAGGATATTCCGGAGTTGGTATATACACACGCCAATCAGTATGCGCTCCAATCCGCGCCGAAGAAGGCCTTCTCGGTGTCCTCTGTCCTCCAGGATCCTCCACGCCATATCGAGAATTCCCAGAAAATGCATCCATAGGTGGCTACCCTACTGCTTTGCAAGTTGCCGACCTAGGCGTCGATCCGGCAGCCCTTGATGCGGAGGGGCGATGCATGGTCTTGGAGTTTCCAGCCTTCGTGCTTTTCGGCATATATAGCCCAGCCAACAGCAATGGACTTCGGGACGACTTCCGCTATGGCTTCATTTGCGCCTTGGACACCCGCATTCGGAACCTCGAAAGGATGGGGAAGAGAGTCATTCTGACCGGCGATTTGAACGTCTCAAGAGGAACAATAGATACGGCCAAGGCTGAGGATAACATCAAGCAAGAAGGAATCACCCTTGAAGAGTATTTCAATGCACCAAATAGACGAATCTTCAACCAACTTCTCGAAAATGGCAAAGTCCCTGGTGAACGAGATGAAGGCAGAGAGAAGCCGGTGCTCTGGGATATCTGCAGAGAATTCCATCCGAAACGAGAGGGCATGTTCACACATTGGGAGCAAAAGATCAATGCTCGTCCGGGGAACTTTGGGTCGAGGATTGACTATGTGCTTTGCAGTATCGAGATGAAAGCCTGGTTTTCAGATTCGAATATCCAAGAAGGCTTGATGGGCTCCGATCACTGCCCGGTTTATGCAACAATGAAAGAGCAGGTAGACTTGCGAGGAAAACAGGTCCACATTCTCGATATCATGAACCCTCCAGGCATGTTCAAGGATGGAAAGAGGTTGAGAGACATCAACCCGGCCAAAGACCTTCTACCACTATCTGGAAAGCTTCTGCCGGAGTTCGACAGGCGGAGAAGCATCAAGGACATGTTCACAAAGAAGCCAACACTGTTAACGAGCAAGTCTACTGTTGATTCTTCTGCGGGACCATATCATAACGGCGCAGCCAACATTCCGGACGTGACAACGACAAAAGTATCTGGATTTGATACGGCGAACCCACAAGATACCCGCGCGCCTTCTGCTACACCTTCCAATGTCAGTCCATTAAACTCGCCAGAGAAACGCCGTCCAGTTGGCTCCCCAGCCATGAAACCCGTGAAGCGGAGCAAATCCAGCGTTGGCACCTCTACCTCCCAAGGCCTTCCCAAATGCCAGCAGTCGTTAAAAGGCTTCTTCGCACCCAAGTCCACGGTGTCGAAATCAGATAGCATATCGAATGCCGACTCCCAAGGTGCTACTGACAAACCTGCCATGGAGCCTGGGGAGACGTCTAGTAAGTCCGTCTCTCTGTATACCTTCATGCCATGACTGGCTCTGTGAGCGCTAATACTCAAAACGTAGCAGCACATAATAGCACCCTCTCCTTCAACGGCAAGCCACCTCCCGAGGCAGATCCTCTAGAGTCTTCTCCCACAACCGAACCCTCAGTGACTCCTACTTCCACTATATCCGATACTATCATTGACCCCATAGCCACAAAAGAATCTTGGACAAAGCTCTTCTCGAAGAAGCCACCCCCGCGTTGCGAAGGC
The DNA here is from genome assembly GCA_010093925.1 of Zopfia rhizophila CBS 207.26. Lineage (NCBI taxonomy): Eukaryota > Fungi > Ascomycota > Dothideomycetes > Zopfiaceae > Zopfia > Zopfia rhizophila. The sequence continues at coordinate 94,972 of ML994713.1, forward strand.
CACAGCGAGCCTTGTATAAGTCTCACGACTAAAAAGCCAGGTATCAACTGTGGAAGGCTGTTCTGGATATGTCCGAGACCTCTAGGTCCATCCGGGCAGAAAGAAAAGGGAACGCAATGGCGTTGCGGCACTTTTATCTGGGCGAGTGATTGGAACGCCCCCGGAGCTTCATAATCAATATGGATTATGAATACAGACTTAGATGGCTAAGTTAGGCTTTCAACAGGGCGGCCCTACTGGTGCCGTGCATGAGAAGCTGACTTTGTCCTGGGATCTTGAATTCTTGTTTCCAAGTATTGTGCTTTGCTGACTTGGTCTGCATACATAGCGGATACCGGGTATATAAATTAAAATACGATATGGAGGATAAACAGGTTCTCATTGCCGTTGTGTTGCACAGGAAGGAAGTGTGATGCTGCAAGCCCCAAACTCATGCTTTGTTCACAATGAAATCCCTCCGCAATACTTGGTTTCTTTGTCCCGTTCCCATCTTCCCACTCGAACGATGTAACGCCAGGATTGCAGAACCAGACCCGCAATAAAGCAGGTCAAGAGTAAACTGTATTGGATGGAGCGCGACACCGGGGAACAGAAGGAAATTGAGGACATTCAGCTCGATGAAATGTTGGGCTCCATCAAGAATATTGTCGCGAGTCTTGGGAGAGTCCGTAGCGCATTGCGTCGCTTGTAGTATAATGTCAAGTTGGGTCTAGCGTTCCGATCTTTCGCCAAGCTATTCCGTGATGACTAACATTCTTGACTTCAATTCATGCTGCCCACGTATCTTGTCCGGCGGATATCCCAAACACTTAAGATTTACGTTTATTATTCAAATGCTGTTATCTGAAGGAGTATCTGGACCCCTATAAATAACGAGTTTATTTCCCTGTAACTGTAGTCACTGAGTTTGGTATAGAAATACTAATACCAATGATTGTGGCCGTCCAATAACATTATCATGTCTGGGATACCTCTCTAAGAGTGATGCACGATCGGATGATATCTAATCTCTCACTAATCCTTGCTATTTCGTTCCTCATCATCCCGTGCTTCCTCACTCGAATCCCCTCACGTTATATCGTACTCGGCGTTAGACTCGTACGTCGGTTCGACAGCTGGGTTAAGGACTAGAAGTGCGATGAACCCGCATATCAATATTAATCTTTTTTTTTTCAGTCGAAATGGTAATGTTGGGAAAGGAAGAGAAGGCTCGTCGTTGTTCCTAGGACTCAGTTCTTCCTGCAGCTATCGGCCTTGGCAGACGCGTCCTGGGGCCAGGCATAGGTGTTCATGACTTAAGAATCCTCCACTAGTGGCGATCCTCCATGACGCATGAGGAGTTAGTAGCTGATACAATGCGCCAGGACCGAGCTTGAAGCACTTATTTAACGCCGTTCGCCTATTCTAGGCGTCTCTTCTAAGAATGTGTCAGCACAGCAGCAGTAATAGCGGAGGTGTATGTGGAAGCAAGCATCAGATTAGTATCGTATTCCCATTGCGTAGATTATGTGTTGAAGTGTCGTAGTTGCTGTGGTGATAGTGAAGGAGAACCGTCACTCGGAAGGAACCCTCTTGGTCTGTGCACTCGATATAGACAGGCTAGTAGTCTTTCACTCTGTCTTATAGTCAAAGCTAATTCTCTATCTTCTTGCTGTTGATTAATATTTTCTTCCTCCCCAAGCCCCTACACCCCCACACCCACAGTAATTGAGAACGTGCTCAATACCCAGAATATGATGGATCCGATGTTTGGTGTTGACAGAAGTAATTGGCGTTATGCACGTCATCAACGTTATACGCCGAGTGCTTGTGCGGTTTGATTGCCAGGTAGCGACAGCCCAACGCTAGCTTTACAGACCATTGAAGAACCTATGTCACGGTATCTCCGAGGCCGAGTGGTATTGAATTCTGGCGGCGAACAGTGGGGGCATTGATAAAAGAGCGTTGACGAACTGGCGATGTTGATTCTAGCGCACCTTTAGCAAGTTTTGAAAATACTTATCTAGCAACTAGCCTCTATATGATCCCCGCTTCTCTCAGTATTTGAACTGACTCTTCCTTCCTCATCCACAACTCTGGGCCAAAGGTCTTTGCCACACCAGCTGGTACCTCCTCACTTCCCAACTCCTCCATCGAGAGATCGACATCTGCCATCAGCCCTGGCTTCATTCTCATTCAGTGGTTTCATTCACGTCCCGCCGCCCATACAGCACTTAATACTTCGCAACTACCATCAGCGGTTTCGGTAATCTTACAAGTGCTTTCACACAATCACAAACAGCTATGATTGCGGAATAACTATTGATCAGTTTCCGCGCCTTGCAAGTATCATCAACTCTTTTGATATCATGCACTACGAAAGATGGTGGCTTGCTAAGAGGACTTGCTCAACACCCTTACAGACGATGATCTCCGTCATCCAAACACTACCACTTCCTATTCACTCGTCACGGGCTCGGCGGCAGATACCATTACACCCGCACCAGGCATCTAAATCGATGGGCGAGAGGATATCGATACCAAGTGGGTAGTGGCCGGAACGCGGGAGAGTGGAAAGATACCCCCGTTCTCAGCACCAGCAACAACGGCAAGCTGTACGAGGTCGGCCACAGAGCGCTCGCAAAGCTTAAGTGGCGCCATGGTTGGTTCGTTGAGGACGGCAAAGGCAACTCTAAGATCCAGTTGTTTATGGTAGGACATGACCTGTATCGCACAAACTTCGATTCCGAACAGTTGCGCTGGAAATGAGAACTCACTAAGAGTGTGATTGTTCGCAATTGGGATATGGTATTTGAATTCAGGCGGCATTGCGTTTTTCCCCAAACCGCAACTTGGGCGCTTACTGGCGGAAGTTCCCTATGGAGTATGTCAGGGGTAATATATCCCAGAAATCGAGAATTCGGGATGTGTGAGCTTGGAAGGGGCCCTATACGGGGTAAATGACCCCGGAAGTTGTCAGGGGTAATACAACCCGTACCATCTACGGGATCATTCACCCCAGATTCCTATCTGGGATATCTTACCCCTGACTGCTTTAAACTTTGGTGTTCGTTCAATCTTGGCAGCTCTCGGATATGGGAGACTCTGCGGCCCTCCACGCAGTGGGGGAAAAAATGCAGAATCAATCGATTCGGCCAAAGTTTACCCGCGCGTAGTTACAGGCGCCTGCGCAGAGTACTCAGGGGCTCCTTGCGGGACGTCGTTGGTGAGCAGAGAAGATGTGAGTTGCCACTGTGGGCAGCCAAGCTGCCAAGTACGTCAGGGCCCGACTTCGTGCATTCATCTTCCACGGAACCCCCACGTATTTCAGCCAATCAAAATGGCCCCACAAATTCGGGAAAAGGCGTCACTTTTCGGGATCCTACGTCCCGGTTTTCCCATACAAAATTGGCTACGAATCTGGGATATAGGATCCCAGAAAGTACGGGGTAAGTCACCCCAGAATCCTAGATGTTCCACCCCGGCGAATACTCCATAGGGAATTGTACGAAGCCTTGTACGATCTGCAAGAGGCATACAATTGATAGGGACAGGGTTTAGTTGGTCATAGGCGGCTACTCTGTATATCTGTTCTCCGGTTTCAATTTACTTCCAACCGATTACACTGATCTGTATATCTGCGATAGTCCACATTCCCTACATGCTCTACGTCTTCGGGCCGAGGCTTGATATCTTCCCCCCTTTACAATTCTGGTCCGCACATTCCATATGCTTAGTATATAGACGAAATCAAACGACATTTACTGCCATAATAGTTTCTCCTGATTTGTAAATGCGCTATTCACATGCCAATACTACTGAAATTACAAACACTTGGCAGTATTGTTTGCCGTCTGGGCCCGCTGAAATAATATATTCAGACTAATATGAATTCTGTAGATTAATTATAAATAAATTTAAGAGAATTTAAAGGTACTATATATGCAGATTTGAACCCGAGTAAACTTGAATAGCTTGGGATAATTGGAGGAAATTTTGTACAACTAGAACTTTTAGATTTCAACCTGAGTTCACTTGAGTGAGGCGAAAATTGAACGTGGCCGATGAATAAAAAGCGAGATATTAAGAAGACGATTTCTGCGAATGATCTTATATGGATCCCGTTCCAGGTAAGGTATTGCTAATAGGATGGCAAGGATGCCCAGAAAGACATCCACTTTCAGACGCTACTCTCTGAATGCGTAACCTCCACTTATATCAAGGCCACTCCAAACAGCGCGAATCTGGAACTGGGAGCAAAGCAGAAGCGTGACATCAAAAGGGCGGTTTCTGCCAACCACTTTCTCTAGATTCCGTGCCTCTGTGACGGTGCCAATAGCATGGCAAGTAGACTTAGAAAAAGGACCCTGGTAGAGACTTGTGACTCCAGGGGTCAATCTTACACCTGTCCCGCTCACCCTCGTTTCCATATGCGCTCGATCAATACGCGAGATATCTATAGGTATAGAGTTTAGCCAAATTTTTTAAACATTAGATTAGTAGCTCCTAATGTTCTATTATGATGCGAGCTCTAGTAGTAAAGTTCAGTGTTCGAAATCGACAGGTTTTTCGACCTACAAGTCGCAGTTTAGTAAAGAGCAGCCTAGCGGCTTGTGGAATTGACAGACGTCTAATAAAAGCTTATTTCTACCATCTCTATCAAAATCAAGGTGGACGAAATGTAGAGGAAGGTACAACTCGACAACTTCGCCACCTACTAGTTTTGCAGTGGCTGCGCGCACAAAATTGCACCTAGCAGCGCCTAAGTACACTACAGCAGAAGATACATTGACTTTCCAACTAACGGTATGCAAAACTAAGCACCATCTGCCTTCTGCCCATTAACACCAGCCATCTAATTCGAATATGCACTAAAAATTATGTAGTCTCCCTCATCGTTGCCCGTCAACGATCTACATACATTATCTCCTTCGCCCTCCGGGTCCTTCACGTGGTCGTCCTCACCATATACACCTATCTTTATCGCGCCTGAACGATCCCTAAATTCTATACATTTATGAACTTCAATTATGTCGGTTTTAAAGTCTCGTACGTCGGTCTGTGATTAGCAGGCCAGCAAAGGAGAAGGTTCTCTCAGGCTCTGCACTCATTAGTGGAATACATAGTACATCAAGGGCCATACGGGAATGACGTGGGACTTGGCTTACTGCTCGGTGGATTGCCACCAATCAAGGAGGTCAGTTGCCATTGGAACTTGAGGGTCTTCGAGATATACTTTTAGCTCGTCGGCGGCAGCAGCGAGATAGCCAATTCTCCTACCTCTGGCTGCATACTCTTGATATGCAGTGCCTTGTCACGTTGATGATACTCGATTTAACGTCCCACAAGTGGTAAAGGCCTCGCTTCTCCTGGCAGAGCATACAGAGGAAGTAACTAAATCTCCCGGTTTGATTATTACGTTCAATCGGAACACCAAAGTCCCATGGCTTAGCTGTTAGGTTTCTGAGCCATGAGACCGGCTGTGTGAAACCCTGGGAGCTTCTCCTACTCGATCTACCTCTAGTCTAAACTTCTTTAAAGCTTGGGGGACTACATCGCCTTGCCGCACGGCCGTACTGTCGTTATTCGTGCGTTGAATATGTGTAGGGCAGAGGACATCTTCAGAAGCTCGCTCTGTAAAAGCACTGAGTTTGCGGAAGTTCTCCTCTTCCTCCGTCAGCATCGCATTAGGCGACGGTTGTGTAAGTTCAACATCTGCATCGTATTCTTGAGAGAAAACCAACCGACCGCGCTTCGGAGATCGTGATGGGTGGGCAGGGCGAGGAGGAGCCGGCGCAGTCTCTTTTCGAAGGCCAGCGAGCTTCAGATCTGCCGTACGAAGGTTATTCCACCTTTTTTTTTTTTAATGAATAATTGATGAAATTAGACGAAGTAGGGTGCATTGCGGCAACGAGGGGGTGGCTGTTACATAAAAAGGTGAGGTTTGTGGGTGATATCATTGAACTTTGGTTGAGTGGGGAGGTATTACGACATCAACGCCTTATACGTATCGTCAGTTTCTAATTACGCATAGACTGCGACCTGTAGGTCAACATGTTGAGCTGCAGGTCGATTAACCTACTAATAGGTCGAAAAGGTTGACCTGTCGGTGTCGAACACTGGTAAAGTTACAGTCTCGAGCCTGCGCCACCCGTTCTGCCCAAAACAATCTAAACACTGCGCTCGATAGATGCTGCGAAGTCATTTTCTTCAAATTATCTTATTAGACCATTTTCCAACAACTGTTATTCATTCCACGAATTTCGACTCTTCACCACACCTTGACCAGCTCAAAACCTCTAATATTTATATTTTTACTGTTGAATAGCATTTACACAGCTTAAGAATGTTTGAATCACCATTAATTACGCTATTGGTCTTGTACTTCAGAAGTTCTCGCCCCAAGTCGAGACTATTATCCGTGAGATCGACACTGCCCCACAACTCCCGCAAATCAAGTGTGTCGGACGCCAAACTAATTGAGCTACTTCTTTATATCCTGTATATAGACGGAACAAAATGTGGTATTATTAGGCTCTCCCTTTGCGGAATGGGAGAGGTCACCGTAAGGGGATGTCAACGGGTTATTTGGGAGATATCCCGACAGCCACTATACATCTTATATCAAAACTTGAAAATTGAATTATAAAATGGCTATCAAATGATTCAAGCTATTTCTTCTGCAAAAGAAGATGTTGAAGTGTTCGGGAGGTTGACTAGGAGTGGTCGGTGAATAGGCGAATGTCACAGAGATATACCGTTCGGGGCTGCACAAGAGCACGAAAAAGATTGAATTGAATGCCTATGTAATTCCTGCTATAGGGCATCATGGTTCGATGGGATCTAGACTGGAGGGAGGAAGAGAACAGCATCGGACGTTTCGCCAGGTTGCATCCCCCAGTCAACCATCCACCAAAGACAACGCGATCGAAGCGATTCGATGATGTAAAATAGAGGAAGTAGTATATACTATATTCGTGAGTAGTTGAAAGGGCATTAGAAGTGAAGTCGGGACTAACGAAACGGTCCGTCTAATGAATACACTGACGTTAGAAGGTGAATGTGGTGACACACCTGCGGTATCTCGCTTACCGCTAGGCCACTGCACGCCTTTATGTTCCCCTCTTTCCCCTGCTCGAGCTCTAAGACATCCACCGACCTCCATCTCTTTGTTCAACTCTTTGCTAGATCACGAGCGTACAAGCTCTTTCAACTTTGGACAACAAAGAACTCGAGTCACTTCATCATGGCATCTATAGATCAACTCCCCATGAATGTGGTCCGCAGAGACCCGACTCCTGCGGAGATTGCATACTTTCTGGCAACTCGCACCGGCCCCCAGATGTTGCAACTGGTACGAGCCATCAAAGACCCAGCGGCACAAGCCACATTGACAACGGCACTCCTATTGGCCCCTCCGATTATATCTGGACGCAAGACGACACCGAAAAAGGCAAAGAAAGCCCTCAATGCATTCGTCGGATTTCGATGTAAGTTTCAGTCCCCATTCACTCGAAGCTTGACTAACATGACTGCGGGCTACTACATCCTCATTCCCGTCTTCAAGCAATGGCCAATGAAGAAGCTTTCTGGGGTTCTCAGCACTATGTGGGATGATGATCCGTACAAAGCTCTCTGGTCCTTGATGACAAAGGCCTGGTCCGTCATCCGGGATCAAATCGGCAAGGAAAAGGCGCCTCTCGACCAATTCTTCGGCATGGCCTGCCCACATCTCAATATCCCTTCACCAGAGACCTACCTTGGACGTCTAGGATGGGAGTTTTTCATCGATACAGACGGCGCGCCAAGTCTCATTCGCACGTCCACTCCTACACTGGAATCCCTTGATACCATCGTTGCAGCTACGACTCTGTCTGTTGAGGACATCATCGGTCACTGCCAGTCAATGGGCTATGCTCAGGAATATGTCTTTGACAGGAATCTTACTTCGTCAACTTTTCTCGGTCACTCCCTCGGTACAACCGTTGGAACGAACTCACTGAACGAGGTCACGATGCAGACGGCAGAATCTGTTCATGATGGACGGGTTGCCGCGCGAAATAAGCGCCGAGCCAAACGACAGAACAAGAGAGACATTAGACTCGCAACTATCTTGCAGCAGGAGATTGTTGATACGCATACTGAGCACGACTCCGCCGAGTTACCCACCGAGTTGCTTGCTCCATCCGGGCGACCGATCGCTTCTGGAAGCGCTACGGATAGGGAGGAGATGGCGAACGACGATATCCCGCTCTACAGTCCCCTTGCGGATATCTTATCTACTTATGTTGCAAGTAGTGATGAGCACATTGCTTCTCTTCGTCGCGCTCTCCGTGTCGGCGCAGATGAGAATGCCACTCTGCCAGCTTTCTCTTCGGCGAACTGCCGACCGGTTTTCTTCATACTAAGCTACATCATTAACCTCTTGATTAGTCTCGTCGCTCTCCTTCAAACTCAAGCACAATATAGGCTATATAATATGTCATACCATAAAATATCAAGAAATATTGAACCTCTATGTTCTTATTTTCTTAACTACTTAATTACAAGTAATAAGGCCATAGTTTATTTTAAGTATTCCTTAAAACTAAGTTGGAAAGAAACAAAGAAATTTGGATGTAAAAGGCTTAACTAAGTCTCGTAAGTACATTAGTAATTCGTTACTTTCCGCTCTCTGCTATAACTTTGCCCTCTTTAGCTATTACATATACCTAAAAAAAATAATAAACTAGAGTTCCATAATTCTACATCTATTTATGTATAAACCGACTTTGTTTTTCTGCTAAATCTATAACTAATACAAACCAATATTATATATATTACTAACAAGACCCGCGAACGCGGGTCTTGTTAGTAATATATATAATATTGGTTTGTATTAGTTATAGATTTAGCAGAAAAACAAAGTCGGTTTTATAACTAGTAATATTTCCTGTAATTCTATGTATATTTGTAAGTTAGGTTTTTGGGCATAAAGGTTGCATGGGAGTACGCGATAGAGGACACAGGGCTTAAGATACGTCAACACGATTACATAAGGGCAGGATACGAAGGATTATCGAATCCCATTATTGCATTTCGTTCCGAGCGAGCCGTATACTAAACACTAAGCCTGGCAATGCAGGAGAATGCAGTTGTAATAAAAAAAGGAAGAAGATTCATTTGCAGGTTGATTAGCAGTTCGCCGAAGAGAAAGCTGGCAGAGTGGCATTCTCATCTGCGCCGACACGGAGAGCGCGACGAAGAGAAGCAATGTGCTCATCACTACTTGCAACATAAGTAGATAAGATATCCGCAAGGGGACTGTAGAGCGGGATATCGTCGTTCGCCATCTCCTCCCTATCCGTAGCGCTTCCAGAAGCGATCGGTCGCCCGGATGGAGCAAGCAACTCGGTGGGTAACTCGGCGGAGTCGTGCTCAGTTGCGAATTCGGCTCCGAATTCCGCTTCGAGACAGCTTTGTCGACGCGCCTCAGCGTCATAAAAGCCTGTGGCGGACATTGGGGGAAGTGGCTCTTGTGACTCTAGACTCTGGAGGCCCATGGTCTCGGCAACCCAGGCAGCATCACTGGGAAGTGCGTTGCCGATGTGGGTAGTGAAAACATTCGCGGCAGCTTCGGAAGTCGGGTTGGTGTCAGGTGTCAACATCGAAGTGCCCGGGAAAGAATTGAAGTCGAAAATCTCGAGTCTGAAATCGGTGGCTGGTGCGCTGCTGATAGAAGCCTTTATGGAAGCTTCGGAGACAGGATTAAAGTTAGACGTCAACATGGAAGCCTCTGGGAAAGAGGTGGAGACGGCAGCTTGTATTGCCTTTCGTGATTGTCGTTTCTTTTTCTGACCTGGCTTTCGAGGACTGTACTTGTAATCGGGGTGCAGGCGCTGGTGCTCCTCTTTCGTCTTTATGGCTTCTGCTTTCCAATATGCCCGCTCTTCACCAGTAAGGTTTTTCCACTTTTCTGACAGAATCTTAGCTATAAAATGTCAGCAATTACGCGGTACTATGAGAAATTGTCATGGCGTGAAGGTAAAATGGGATAGCTTACATATTTCCTGGGTACAGAGATGTGGGTGCAGTGCCTTGAGCAACTTGTGTTCGTACTCTCTGAACAGCATGAAACAGTTCATGGGGCGGGGAGGATTCTTTCGTCTAGGGAAGGTATTCCGCTCGGGGATCTTTGGTGGGGAAGTCTCGTCGTGGGTCTTCGTCGGAACGGGAAGTTGCGGCAGGTAGAGACACCACCGGCCCATCGCGGGCAGATATGCGGCCTGGACGTTGTCTTTTAAGACGATACTTAATTGCTGCGCGAGAAATACCATTCCCTGCTCGCCGAGGGCCGAGCCCCAGCCAGGAAGGCTGACCTCATGGTCGCCAGTGGCCAACGTATGGTAGGCATAGTTCCAAGCTGCCTCGAACTCAGAGGGAGTAGACACAGCGGGATTGGGAACAGTCCCAGTGAGACCCGGTGGAATGGGGGAGTATCCGGGAGCCATTGTTGTGTGCAATTGACAGAGGAGCTGCGGAGAGGATGTCGAAGAAATTGTAAAGGTCACCCAGGGAGTGAGTCTTTTTGCTTCGTGCCAAGACCAGCAACTGCCAGTGCCTTCACTTCTTAGTCGGTCTATTCACACCTTCGTTAGCGAGAGTCCAACCCACTCATTCGATTCTTTCACCATTCACCGTCGCCAAATAGCAGCTTTCCCCGAGTTCCCTAAATCTAAAGTTGTCGTTCATGGAAGTGTCATCTTCGGTAACCAGGCGGATCTCGTTATCGTGAAGACTTTGCACGTATGTTCATCATCCCTAACCGGAATATGCTGCACATCAAAGTTAGCAAAATTCATATGATATTTATGAAACTCATCGAAAATACCATGAAACCCAAAAATGCTGAATCGACTAATGTCTTGAAGGAGTGCTCAACCATCATTCAGAGAACTGACCTGATCTATCCTTCCCTTCGAAACTATATTGAGTGCCACCTCAGGTGTAGTAAATCGATGTAGGTTCAAGATTATACTTTTAGGCGTGGAAGCAACCGTGCCAGAAGAAGATTTGGGGTAAAATGTGGCCGTCGTTCTTCAGGGCGTGGGGAGGAGTCTACGCAAATGAAATGTACGCGCCGTGGAGAAATTTAGGAGTTCTAGAGAAATATAAAGGGGTTTGATACACCCGTTCTTTGTTTTAATTTAGACCAAGACAAAGGAAATAGCGTTGCGCCACCGGAGAATTGACCTCCAAAACTCAGACTGTATTATATAAAACTTAGGACTGTACTGCATGCTCGAACAACCCTCGCAGTCGGAATCTCGAGAACATATCCATAGCTTTTGCTCCCGAGGCGAAGTCGCCCTTGACATAAATATGATGTCTCATGCTGGAATGTAATATGCAACCACCAATGGTTTCATCATCCTAGATGCATCGTAGTGTATGCAAATTCAGACGGCATATTTCATGTATTTCTTCGAGCATACTCGTACTAAGTATGAATGAAGAAGTCACTAGCATCATGTCGTTCACGAACAGAGCCGCGAACCGGAAAAAGGAGAATCCGTAGGAAGTTTACGTAATATGGGTTAGGTAAGCAACCATGTGGGTCCTGCATTTAGATGCTAAGACCGTCGCACAGCTACGTGAGTCTCTAGGTACGACTTTCAACTACCCCGTACCCTGCAACATATAAGAATAAGTATTCTCGCCGTATGGCGGCTCCGTCTTTTCTCTTCCTTCTAGTAGAGCGATGACTTTTTGGGTCTTCCTTACCGTGTATGTGCTCGGGGGACTGACTTTCATCCCGCTCGTACTCGCTGCTGTCTTTTGCCACGCCTACATAACACTCCCTGCAGGACATGATACCTCGACTGCAGATGATTGCCTATCTTCTGACCCCGACTCCAACGACCTGCATCGTGAACTGCCCGATGTAGGATTAGAACACCTCCCCGACGAACTGAAGCCTCGCTCCCACGTACCCGATGTCGCCGCTGGATACTTTGCTGTTTGTCGAGAATATGTGCCAGGTGGGATAAATGGCAAGCCCCCAGAGCGTACAACCCCTGCGGGGGCGGTAGTTGCGGTGGAGAGTCCGAGCGTGTATCAGAGCATGTACAGGAGCATTTTCGACAGAAACAAGACATTGACACCAACACTTGACGGTGGGAATGGGAAGAGCAAGAAGGCTCGGAATGTGTTTTATGTTGTGTTAAGGTGCGTGGAATAAGCAGAGCTGAAAACATCTACATGCATTGCGTTTCCACCCTCGATATTACCCTATCGGCTAAAAACTGACCGTTGAAGGCATGGCCACCTCATGCTCTACGATGATTCCGAACAACTGGAAGTACGCCATGTCATCTCTCTTGCGCATTATGAAGTGGACATATATGCAGGAGGAGAGGACGTTCCTGAGGGAGAGCTCTGGATCAAGCGTAACTGTATCCGATTGACGCAGAGGATGTCGCTCGAAGCCATTGCTCCTGACTCGAAGCCATTCTTCTTCTTCTCAGAAAATTGTTCGGAAAAGGAAGACTTCTATCACGCCATGTTACAAAACCAGGAACGTCGCACAGAGTCCCTGGGAAGTCCACCCATCCCATTATTATTTAACACCTCGGATCTCGTCAAGCTGGTTCAACAGCTTCATACGTCCGAGGAAAACTTGCAGACTCGCTGGATCAATGCACTGATCGGAAGATTATTCCTTGGTCTCTACAAAACATCAGAGGTCGAAAACTTTATTCGAACAAAAATTACCAAGAAAATTGCCCGTGTGCCTAAGCCGGCCTTAATTAGTAGCATTACCTTACGGAAGATTGATATGGGAAATCTTCCGCCATTTATCACGAATCCAAAGCTGAAAGAATTGACCGTCGACGGAGATTTGACCGTCGAAGCCGATGTCAAATATAAGGGCAATTTCCGCCTTGAGATCTCTGCCATTGCCCGTATTGAGCTTGGGTCTCGGTTCAAAGCTCGCGAAGTAACCCTCATCCTCGCTGGCATCCTGAAAAAGTTAGAAGGCCATGTGTTGGTGAGAATAAAGCCACCACCAAGCAATCGTCTGTGGATGACCTTCGAATCGGCACCAAAAATGGAATTATCCCTTGAACCTATAGTGAGCTCACGACAAATCACCTATGGAGTTATACTCCGAGCGATCGAGAGCAGAATCCGAGAAGTTGTGAGCGACACACTTGTCTTACCAAATTGGGATGATATTCCGTTTAGTGACACGATATTACAACGATTTAGAGGTGGTATATGGGTGGATGGTGTGAAAGACGGAGCTACTACCACCTATGGGCGTGAAACTGCAGGGCAAGACATCTATCATGATGAAAATGGTGCCGACTCTGATGACTCTGAGTTGCCCCAAGCATCGCACCTTATAACAAATGAGAAAGCGAAGAGCATGCTTGGCTTGAGGGCCACAACGACGAACACTCAGAAACCCACAGGTTCGAGTATTGATTCAGAAGATACAGATGAATCCGTCGGCATTTCCTCTGCCACTGACTTGAGACCGTTGGCGAAACCGAAAGCGATGAGATCGGGGTCATTTGCCGGTGTTGCAACTCCAATTGTGAATACGAACACAGCCAGTGTTGCGGCAATGAAGGGTGAGATGCGAACAAGCCAACAAGACGCTGCTTCCGCCATGAAAACGATAACGAAATCCCAACCAACGTCGCCGGTGGACACGCCCATTGGCTCACTTTCTCAACCGAGTCTCATAAACCTCTCTGAAGCGAGCGATGCTGCATCTCCAACAATAGCCCTATCAGCGGAGCAAAGTACCCAGGATCCAGATCCAGTCATATCTCCAACTACGGTGCCTCGGGCCAGCACAACCACCTCCCAGTCAAGACACACTTCCTCTCTATCTTTACCCCGCAATGCCTTTAGCTCAGCGGAAAGACGCCAAACGTTTAATCAATCATTGAATTCCGCCACAGCTGCAGCAAAGAAATGGTTTGCATCTCGACAGAATTCAGAATCGTCTTCACCACCCATGTCCGAAGGAGTCTTGCCCACGCCACAATCATCAAAATCCCGTGTACCGTTCAGCGGTAACGTCAAGGAACGGAGTGAGGTATCCGCCGAAGGATCTTCCTCCCAATTTCCCTCAACGTCCAGCCCGGACAGCCCTCTCGGCTCTCCCGCTCATCCTATTGGTAGAGGCCAGCCTCTACCCCCTCCCGGTACGCCGCTCCCCTTGCCCCCTAAACCCGAGAAGCGAAATACTGGTTGGGGTGTCCCGAGCGCCTCCAGTTTTGCGAATCTCATCGAAAGGAAACCTATTTCAATAAAGCAGCCGCCACCGGCAGATTCCACAGAGACCCCGCGTAAGCAACCAGCCTTTACAAACACTCCTACCAAACCGCAGTTCCCGAACAATGAAACAGTAACCACATCGGAAAAAGTTTCCACACACTCACGGCGCAAGTCATCGTCTGGTATGCTCCCGCCATTGCCACCGAGACGGCAACGCCTTTCAGTCACCGAACCTGCGGCTCAATCCCCTAAACTAGGTGAAGAGTTGCTTGTGGTAGAGGCTCCCTTAGCGGATGTGAGCGCACCGACTAGTCCACTGGAAGAGATGCCGTCTGCACGAACAGAGTCCGACGGGGACTTCGGGGCATGGAACGGACATGACGAACAAGAAAATACAGACACTGCAGCAGATCCTGATAGGATTTTCGAAGGAATGAATATGGATAGTGGAGTAACGTAGGCCAATTAGCCAAGTTTCAGTCCGCATATCCAGATAAAATACCCTCAGTGAGATAAATTATGGCTACATTAAGTTTGCCTACACAGGACGCTTTGAAGTAGTGGCTTGGCTGTTGTAGTATTAGTCCAACGTATGCTCTGATTTTCTGTTGTGCTAATAAGAGGGTGCCATGAATAGCAGAGAAGAATATTCACCAGGAGGCGTAACATTGGCCGAAATATTGTCACCCGCACTTGTAACCAGGATAAAGCTGCCTCAGACGGCACAAGGAGATGTGTATGTACAGTACATTCTGAAATATTACTGAGATTTGGAGTAGTATGTAACAAACGCTGACTTCGCTGTTGTACATAGGCGCTCACGAATAATCATCCTTGACTCTTCGCGGAGACTCCGTGTCAAGAAAGCTTCCCCTACTACCAGTTGAGCGTGTGGAGCGTTTGCGGTGCATAGTTGTGGAGTCTCGACCAATGGCGCCTGCGCAACAGAATAGAATTGTGGAGATCAGAAAACAAGCCGTCGCCGTCCAGGTGAAGGCGTACAATTTAACACCTAGCTTTGCAGAGTGACCTCCACTGCGGAAAGCGTCTCGCCCTTGGACCGTCCAAGCACTAATCCCTAGTCAGTGCGTATCCATGCGCGGCGGAAAGGGGAGTGTGACACACGTCATCGGTGATGCTGCCAACGCCTGGAAAAAGAGTGCAACAGCAGCAGTTAGGCCGGAGAGATATCCACCCAATCTGCTGCAGAGAGCAAGGAAACCCGTAAACAACGCTATTGCAGAGAAGAAGAGCGAGATTACATAAAAAGCGAACATGAATCGCGATAAATAGTAGTAGTGACGAGCCCTTGGATGAAGTCAATGGCCGAGCCGAAAAATTCTTTCGCAAAAGACATACCTAATGAACTGGTCAGGAAGGTGGATCTCGGTATTAAAGGTCCGGGGAGGGTCAAAGGGTAGGGCAGGAATAGGGTCTCCGCAGTTTGTGTTGCGACCATTGGAACCAACACCGCAGATAGCGAAGAAGGTCCACCTGGAAGGATTTCGAGCATTCGGGATATCGCCGATGTCACTCGCTTCCAGGAAGTAGAATTGGTTCTCTGGATTCCCGTCAACACCACCAGAGAGGACCGTGAAGCACTGGAGCAAGACGCCGCCGGCAAGAATTACTAGGGCAAGTAGTCCAAGGATCGGTCGAGCAGCCATTACAGCGGAGGACGTGGAGAGTCGCTAAGGATTAGGACAGTACTGGAGTACGATGATGGTCGAGTGAAGGTCTGTTGTTTATGAATAGAGCTGCCTGCCAAGAATGTGACGTATGAAAAGATGGGCATTTTTGATACTGGCACGTGGGCAGCTCACTAGCCCTGTGAACTCACCCGCCATGGGGTCACCTCGATCGTTGCATCATTATTCGCAGAATATGCCGGCACGTGGAAGACTAAGAAACGGCACAGTCAAAAAGAGTGTGGAGCACCGCCTCGACTTACTTGTAACCGTGATGGGATCTTACTACCATCTGGCGTTATCGGCGAAATCGGTCCAGTCATGGACACAAAAGTGACCTTAACAAGGCTTGCTCCAGCCGCGGAAGTTTTGGACAAGCCCGAGGCTGTTCGACCAGCTCAGCCACCTGCCCCGCGGGCGGTGGAGGCAGAAGAGAACATCATCCATGAGCATCTGCAAAGCAATAGTTGATGGTGATGGTTGTTGCAATGATGGCCTCGACCCTAGGCGCAGTTCGATTTGGCTCGTCAGTGACATCCATGGATCCTTGAGAGCTAACCATGCTCTTGGTACAAAGTAGTACAGGGGTGCATAAGCGAAAACTCTGTGCACGGATGCTGCCGAGATTTCCCAAACACGCGGCAAGGACATCATCGCCGAACAACTCTGGGACTTGAGTCGAATGCTTGACGTCCTCGCCTGCATTGGGCTTACGTCTCCACCATCATGTCCACTGCCGTCTGGCCTCCAATCAATCCCGATCAGTTAGCTAAGGAGCAGGCTGCTTCTCAGGTATCATCGTCTTTCTATCCTGCAGTCCATCTATACTCTCCTATCCTGACCACGGTCTCTAGGCACGAGAGCTCGAATGGCTTCTGGTACAGCTTCGCGAGACGCTGCAGTCGTTGAAGGCTGGCCTAGAAGAATGTGCCGCACTTCTTGCACCCAATGAGAATGGATCTACACTGGTTCTATCCTCCGTGCGGTCTGAGAGTCTCAAAGGGCTCGTCAACAGGGTTGGCACCAGGATCGTGAAAGGGGTAAGTATTAGTCTCCCCGGTGCTTGATGGGCACACTCGTTCTAACTGTTTCTAACTGTTCTGATGACAGAACGTGAAGCTTCGTCTATCAAGTCTTCCGCCGCCCCGCGGGTCAACAAGTTACGAGTTAACCATCTCCTCTGCTCCGCAAGCGCCTACACTCATCATTCAACAATTGACCACGGTCAGGACGCTAATAAATGCGTGTCTGGATGTCATAGACGTTACTGTTTGGACAGGAGACGCAACGAACGCCAACTTTGTTGCTGGTCAACTGCGCTTACTGCACGACAACATTCAGGAAGCAAAGCAGTCACTTAAAGGCTATTCAGATGTCCAACTGCCATGGTGGGAGAGCCCGATAGATGAGAAGGTGAGCACCGGCATGTCTATATCACTCATCTCTACTGACAATACTTCGCAGATCTTCGAACCCCCACTGCCGCCGAATGTTTCCTTCCACCTCTCTATCTTCGATGCAGCTCTGCTTCTCGAAGTCCGCACTCTAGAGGTACAGAATCCCGGCGACGACTCGCACTCGGGATTTAGCATCCGCGATCGACTCGCAGTGGCCTTGGGCGGGGCACGCCTCCCTGTTCATGACGAAGCCGATCGTACATTCACATACAGGGGACAGGAGGTGCGAGTGAAGGAGAAGATACGTGTGGAGAGCCAGGATCCAGCGTTGATCTCAGCCATGGCCAAGCTCAACGCTCTGGAACACAGTGTCAGCTTGAGCCGCAAGGCGCTGAACATGGTCATGGATCGAGACGAGTAGCCAAGAAGGTGCCGGAAAAGTGGGAAAAACTTTAGTGCTGAAAAGAATGCATTCTAGAAAGCAAAGGCTATGGGGACGAAAGAGGAGCGCTAGTTCAAATGCGATCGGAATCTCTTGGGGCAGCATACTCTTCCTTAGATCTACGAAATTTCTTGTAGACGGATAAGAGCCGCAGTTAGGGTGCTGGAGGTTATATAATCGATGGTGGGCTTTTCAGACCTTGTCCATGTCCTCCCGCGTGGCTACGCATCTCCGCGGCGTATGGCCAAAAAGGGATTAGCGAACGACACGGCTTATCGATAACAGCGCGGAACGAAAAAAGAAGTTCAAGTGCAAGCACGCCATCAAGTCCACATCTCCGCTGAGTTTTCTCCCTGTCTGCCTCATATATTAGGACTCGATAGTCTCACCAGTGGTCCCTTCGTTCTGTCGCTACATTCGCCATTCCCTCCGACTCTACCTCACCAACATGGCTCCGGCACTCCTCACCGCCGTCGACTCCACGTCCCATGTCCATTTGATCATAGGGTCCAATCCGCTCGCCGGTGCAAGGTGCACCCGATCTGTTGAGGTTGGCGCGAAGCCGATATTGATCGCCCCCGAACATGCCACCCTGCATTACGGTTTGATGAAGAGGGTGGACGAAGGAGAAGTGAACTGGCTGCAACGTGGGTTCAAGGACGATGACCTTACTACCCTTGGTCGCGCGGAGGTGGACCATGTCGTTGATGCTGTATTCGTGACGGCAGGGGCAAAACAGACCCAGAGTGCGCCCACCATCTCTTGCCCTCCAGATTCTTGTCAATAAATGCTAAATGCCGACCAGGCACTCACATCTCCAGCCTGTGTCGCCGACTCCGAATACCCGTCAATGTCGCCGATGCTCCCAATCTCTGCTCCTTTACTCTTCTATCTACCCATTCCGATGGCCCTCTGCAAATTGGCGTCACCACGTCTGGAAAAGGCTGCAAGCTTTCAGCAAGAATACGCCGAGAGATTGCCGCGTCTCTCCCCTTACATCTTGGCGATGCAGTTGAGAGACTTGGGGGTATGCGACGACGCATCTGGGAGGAAGACTATGCTGTCGAGCTCTCTCAGGATCTCGAGGCTGAGGACGAGGATGTCGGCCAAGCTTCCACGTTCAATCAACTCGTTACCCCAGAAAGTGTGGAGGCAGCACGTAGCAGGCGCATGCGTTGGCTGGCACAGATTTGCGAGTATTGGCCCTTGCGTCGCCTTGCATCTATCACGGATGCCGATGTCGAGATATTGCTTCGAAGTTACACGAGATCGAATTCTTTAAGAGCCGGAACTGAGGCAGAAAATGGCATACGAAATAAAGGCCGTATCGTACTTGCAGGCTCAGGACCTGGAAACCCCGACCTCCTGACTCGAGCGACACACAAAGCAATTCTCTCCGCAGATCTCATACTTGCCGACAAACTAGTTCCTAGCCCAGTATTGGATCTTGTACCACGCCGCGCAGCCGTACACATTGCAAGGAAGTTTCCCGGAAACGCAGACAAGGCGCAGGAGGAACTTCTCGAAATGGGCCTGGAAGGTTTGAAGGCTGGAAAGGTCGTGGTACGGTTAAAGCAGGGTGACCCGTTTATTTATGGTCGCGGAGGAGAAGAGTACGAGTTCTTTCGCTCGCACGGGTATACGCCGATCGTACTACCCGGTATCACAAGCGCCCTGAGTGCGCCACTCTTTGCAGCTATCCCACCTACTCATCGCAGTGTCGCTGACCAAGTTCTCATCTGTACTGGTACTGGACGGAAAGGTGCAGCCCCAGATCCGCCAGAGTACGTACCATCGCGCACCGTAGTTTTCTTGATGGCCTTGCATCGGCTGTCTTCTCTCGTCAACAGCCTCATCTTTGGCGACAAGGGTTACCCGCAAAACACACCCTGTGCTGTTTTAGAACGTGCAAGTTGTTCGGACCAACGAATCATCAGGACTACTTTAGAGCACGTGTGCGCCGCAGTGGAGGAAGAAGGCAGTCGGCCACCTGGTCTGCTTGTTATCGGCAACGCGTGCGGTGTGCTCTCCAGATTCCATCAAAAATGGGTAGTAGAAGACGGTTTCAAAGAGTTGGACCATATTGGCGTTGAGGGCGATCTTCCTATGATAAGCGATCCCACCCCCATACGTAGTTCATATTAGCAATGTAATGATACAGTTGAGGCATACTAGTGCAATTTTACTCATTAGTGATCGTCCTCAAAGCATGATTTTATGACTGATAGGGTCTAGGCATCGTAACCGTGACTATGATTCGTTAATGCGTAACTCTCTTCACGCTATTTCAAATCTATGGCTTGGCCTTCCCAACATCACACTCCATCTATCAACTGCCACACGTCGTTCTTCACACCATTTGCTCAACCATGTCTGCAATACAGTTCACCACATTAATCAGACTTCCATTCGCTCGTGGCGATTTTGTCGATGCTCCTCAGGTCTGCAACGCCTCGGAAGTAACGCATAATATGCCTAACTAAACTTGCCAGGTGGATTGGAATGCCGCAAAGGATCGTGCTCTTTGGAAAATCATTTCTAAATCTTCAAAAACAAGCGATCTCAACTGTAGGGTGTTTCTATGCATATTTAAATACTCAAAGGCTGACCTTCCTAGGGGTAGAGCTGTAGGCACAACTGCAATGATCCCGCATTCTTGCAAAGGCTGAACATCAGGTTTTAGTGCGACTCGTTTCCAAGTCTCACCAACTTTCATTCTTCAGCAGGCGGCATGGCTATATGAAAAGCATTTGGATCATGTTCGTGCCCAGATGAAGAAAGTCGGAAGCACAAATGCTCCTGGAACATCTGGCTCCGGCTGCACCCACACTGCTGTCGGGGGAGTACCAATGCGAAGGGCAGGAAGCGGCGGTTCAGGAGGTATGTATGATTCCAACGTTTTGATGTCCTTGCTAATATTTGTTAGCGTCAAGGACGCCTTCATCTCTATCTGTACGCCCGAGAGATAGCCCTATACCTCGTGGTGATACTAGTACTCCTGGTACAATTATTTACTCTCTTCATCGCTGCTCACAGAAGCCACGTGATATGTCAGCTAATCATTTATTCAGCACCGTCTCTCTCACGTACGCCCTCGACGAACACAATAACTCAATCCCGAGCACATCCCCAAGCTACTTCCGTGCGAAATCCGCTTCAGCACTCGGTTCGAGCGGCCCTAATCAACCCAAGGCGATTAAGCCAAGCGCCGCCAGTGTCCCCTCCAAAGGACAGTCGGGCTCCAGCATTAGATCTGGACTCCCCAGATACTGGTGCATCCTCTTCCAGCTCTTCCTCGTCGGATTCTGACACTGATAATCCGGTACATCGTAGCCAGTTATTCAAGCGGCCACCGAGATTCCGGACACCAAAAACCCGAGAGTTTCTTGCCTACGATGATGCCCCATTTGGACTTGACGAGGAGCCGGAGCCTAGCACAAATGTCACGCTTCCTTTCGCTAACGCTCCTGTTGCTACTCCAGTCGGCCATAGCAGCAATATGAACGTGAAACGCGAATCAGCTGCTAATTTTCATGGCGAAGGCCAGGGAAATATACTTCCAAGCGTCCAACATCACATTCATGCTGAGAACAAAGCCTTTGGGCGCTCTTCTAATCCGCTACCAAAAACTGCCAACGAGAAGATTGTCGATGCAAGTTCTTCCATTGCCAGTTCCGCAAGTGATGTCCCAAAGACATCAACGGTGGCGTTTGGTCCGCTGAGTCCAAAGCACCGGGCTGAATTAGCCAAGCTGAGCCCAAGAAGAAGTGGTATAAAAGGGAAGAGAGATGGAAGCGAAGGGACACCTAGCATGGGTAGCAGCTTTAGTGATATCGATGGTATGCATTGAGCCTTTTCCAACCATCTTGCCAAATTGGGTCCTTTCTATGGAAAGGTCCGGTCATGAGCAACTACCACTCGAAATAATATCTTCCGCTGTAAAAATTCCCCTTGTTTGTATTTCTTTCTAGCTTTGTTAAAAGATAGAGCTTTTCTCTAAGGTTTTGGGGTGTGGTCTTGCCCCTGACCTGGGTCCTTCCTTCGCTTATGCTAACTTGCTGTGAACCTAGACGCCAGTATCACGCAATCCGCTCTAGAAGAAGCGCTCCTTAGCAACATGCAACACGGTCGTATGAGTACGCTCAGTCAATTGAGGTCGAGATATCTCTGAAGTCGAAGGAGAGATTTAGATTTTCGAGCTTGTAAGGGTCGATATTTCGAGGACAAAATGGGTATGACGACTCGGGAAGCTATGGAATCCTCAGAGCTTTTGCTTCTCAGCTTAGGAGGGGTCAATGTGATGATGCGCGGCTAGTTGTGCCTTCCGTAGTGAAAGTGGATAGAAAAAGTCTTGGCATCAAGCCGGACGACGAACGCTCGTTTGAACAGAAGTTCGACCTTCCGTCTGCACCCGCCTCCTTCAATCCCGAAGATCAAAAAAAAAAAAAAAAAACATGAATGTACCTATCATCCGAGTTGAAGACTGGGCCTTATCGCCTCCAGTGGTCACCAAATACAGCTGCGGCGACAATGAGCTGGATTTTCGGTCGGTGTATATCAAGATCAAGATTCTCCCCAAACATCCGGGTCGTGGTTCTATGAAAACTGTGAGTCAACCAGATGGCCAAAGTAAGTGTAATTCTCCACTAGGCATAGGAAAAGTTGCAACGCCACGGCAAGAATATGGCATTGACCTTGCCATCTCCCTGCACTCCCTGTCGTACGTCAATAGTTAAAGACCAGGCACAAATAGCTAGCCCTGAAATCCATATTGTTTCCTGCAGAGGTTTACTTGCCTAATCTTGGGGGTTTCCTATACACATTTCTCAGTTTCGCGCACCACTGTTCTCCGATCTATATATTCTCTATCGATATACAAACATTGACTCATGGTTCATAGGTTTTATTTTGAAGCAGTGCGATCAAGCTTTCCTTGATACGTTCTGGGATTGCGCCGGTTTCCTTAGCGATTATTTTGCGGACTTCGTAATCCACGACAACGCAGCAACCCAAGGCCTCTGGTTTCATCTATTGGATGTGTTGAAGGAAGCAGCGAAACTTCCACATGAGTTCTGGCAAAACACAAGGCCTACCTGTGATCACTCCAGGCAGTTTTCCCAGAATTATGCGCTGACATTGGAAATGATCAACGGAGTCATGACAGGCTTGCGACAGAAACGAACCAGCCGCCTTGTTTATCTTAATGAAGGGTTGATAACTAGATCTAGTGTCAACGTGGGAGGGTACAAGTCTGGCATTAAGCCTTGGCAGCAGTTCCTTTTCAACGAGTCGCCCGGATTTACTGTTCCCTCAGAGAGCCGAGTCCATCTCCAGGAGGTCCTCCAAGTAGATAACAAGGTCCGCGAACAACACATCCCAATGGGAGCTCTGGCGATCATTCAGAAACATACGGACAGAATAAGGTCATTGACAGTCAAGGTTACGGAGGTAAGTCTGTCTGGGTTTGCGATTGCACGCGCAGTCATGTACGTCGTGAAAGTTCAGATTTAACCAACGTAGGAATCCTGCACGGCAGACGACAGCTTAAAGGAAGTTGGAGAAGCCCTTTCTGAGTTCGAGCAGAATGTAAGAGATAAACTTAGCTATCATCGCCACTTGCTGACAAATTTAGCGTCCTAAGATTGGGTATTCCTATGCATATAGATCACGTGAAGGTCGTGACACTGTGGTTCAACAAGTACGTCAACTCCACACGATTCTGGGTAAGCAACTAACATTTGCAAGATGCATCCGAGTCGCTTCTCTGAGATGACGCCTAAGAGGGATGACGGCTTTAGTGATCCCTCTGACCTTGTGCCTAACCCAAACTTTAAGCAGTTGGATGAAGCAGTTGGTGAGTGCACTCCACCTGAACACCTGATAAAACAGCAGGTGGCTGAATTTAGTGTATAGGCAGGCTAAGAGGGGTCCAACCATTCACGCATCCGCGGGGTAATGGCGAGTTTCAAATGTGGAGTGTTTCTTCCTCTGGCATCTGTCACCGGACGCAGGAGGTAGAAGAAACTGCACGCATGGATTCTTCAGAGATGTTCGATGACTGGAAGCTTTAATGAGGCTTGGACTTAGGGATTTCCAACTGGAGATTGCTTATCAATGGATGCGACTCACTCAAATCCTTCTTAGAAATTCCAAGAACTGGACGAAAATTATGATTACTACTACCACCACACTCCATTTCTAGTAGAATTTCAGCACATAATAAATTATATGGCCTCCGGCACCCTTGCTGTGGCACTATACTGTCTGTCTGTAATCATGAGATAGCAAGCTCTGAACAGCTAAACCTAGATTAACTACGCAAGATGATTTTGAATTCGGTTCGAAATGTAACTGCATTTTCAAGGGCTCTCAGGGCAGAGTGGCCTTCTCTACACGCTCCATCACGGGATCGAGGAGAGCAACTTCTGATGAGAGACCAATAACGCGAAAGCAGAGGCGTAGATTGAGAAGGCAAATGTAATAAGGTAAGATACTTTCCTAGAAGCTCATCTTGTCCACTGATATTGCCAGTAGCGATAACAACACCACCATGGTTCGCCATGTCTGCGTACCAGCGCAGAGAAGGCAATCTTGTCCACGTATCACGTCAGGAAGGTGAAAGAGAGGTAGTAGAATGGTGCTTTTGTAGTCGCTGACGGGAGAGGTGATAGGATAGGAAAGAGAGCGAGGGTTTGTGGAATACATTGTCAGAGGAATGATTGTTAATAGGTCATTGAAGTGGAAGTCTGTAGAATGATGTACTATTTCCATCATTTACTCTTCTAGAGTGCCCTACGGGTCTTAAAAACTGTCCACCGTAAAATACGAACTATCCCCAGACCTCCACCGTACCTAACCAATCTCCCAAACTTCACAAACCCTCACGTCTCAAATCCAATCAAACCCCATTATGAAGCCCTCGATGAAGAATTTCCTGGAGCCGCTCTTCGAAAGAGCTGGGAATATAAATTAAGTACATAGAATGCCGGAACGCTCTTTTCTTCCACAGAATATCATGGCAGCTATAGCGCAGGAAAGTTGTGGAGAAGCGAGATGAGAAAGGCAACCAAGGGAAAGACCGGGTAAGTCATCAAATGCTCTCAGATGGAAAAAAAGAAAGTCCAGAGGAGTCAACTGGAATGGAGAGAAGGAGAAGAACAAGGAAGTCGATAGCACGAAGTCCCTCAATTCGTCAGGGAGAGCCCCTTAAGTTTTGTACAGAAAGTAGAATGTGATGTGCAAAGGTCATTCATGAATCCCCATCCATCGCACAAAAGATCCAAAACATAAGAAACCTTGATAGCCGAGGCGTGGGGGAGGCAATCCGCCAAAGAAGCCATCGATCCAGCGGTGGAGTGCAGGTTAAGTTGTCGTCAACAAGGTGCGTGAGGAAGGCTACGAGCGACGTCCAGCTCTTAGCTCGAGGAGAAAACCTGTTTCCCGGCAAATCCACGTTCCATTACGTAGACCACAAAGATCGAGTCAAAACCCTTAGTTACCGATCTTCCAATTCCTCTTATATTGCACCAACTCTCGGATACCTTCCCTGATTCCCCAAGCCACCCATCTGCATCATTCCGGAACCACCTCTCATTCCACCCCTACCACCCCGTCCTCCTCTTCCTCTGCCTCGTCCAAATTCGGCTCCGGGCACAGCGAAATCAGGGTTTGCCGCATTGGCCTCGAGTATAACATCCTCCTGCCTCATCGGCCTCCTCCCACCATACGGCCCATACTGTCCCGGCACCGGCGGTCCACCCATACCGGGCGGTGGCGGTCTCCAATTGGGATTGACTCCGCGCTGGCTTACGCTCGTAAAATGGCTCGCTTCTGATGCAGAAGGTGAGCGAGATCCATCAGGCATATCCTCGTAACTAGAATTACGACGCAATGCAGAGTCTGATGTGTTGAGGAGCAAAGGGTCGGAGTTATTGGCTGGGAGGCTGGGGTTCGAGGAGTAGCCGCCTGGCATGAGAGAGGCAGGCAATGAACCTTCGGCTAAAGGGTTGTTGTTGACGGGTTCGGCGAATTGAGGGTCTACATCTTCATAGTAGCTTGAATTTCGGTGGTCGTTGTCGGACACACCGACAGTGGAAAGTTGGGCGGGAAGTTCGACAGGGGAGTCTTGAATGGGGGAGAGGCCGCGGCTGTTGCTGCTATTAGTAGGAGGGGGTGTCTGATCAGATGGGTTATTCTGGTTCTGGTTCCAGTTCGCCCTTGGAGGAACATATTGTTGGTCACTATACGAATGTTAGAAGGATTTCAGAACTAAGATTTCGATCGTCATACTCTTGTGAGTAGGAGCTCGTCGGACTCATTGGACCTGATGGCCGACGAGGCGGAGGCTGGCCTGGGAAGCCACCTTGCTGCAGCGCCAACATGCCTTGGACATCTCCGTCACTCTCTCTGAGACCGTAATTCTGATTCTGGTTTACGGGCGGTGTTCCTGATCGCGCATCCATTTCAATTGCTTGTCCGATTGGTATTGCGGGTTGCATCGGTGCTGGAGGGGATATTCCTCGAGGTCCGTAGGGTGAGGGCTCACGGCGTGGTGGTGGGCCCGGTCCGTAGAAGTCATTGTTGTATCCAGGTGGAGGACCGCCTTGACCGCGGCTCAACATAGGACCAGGACCCATCTCTCCCCTGCCATTTCCATTCCATCCGGGCGGTGGTGGTCCACGCATGCCCCCCCGAGGCGGGCCATAACCTCCTCTTGGAGGGCCATAACCCCCTCTCGGTGGGCCATAACCTCCTCGTGGTGGGCCGTAGCCTCCCCTCGGAGGGTAGCCGCCTGCTCCGCGGCCATACATCTGAGGTCCTCCTCTGTTAGGTGGACCCATTCGCGGTGGGACGTTCCCCATTGCGTAGCCATCGGTTGGTGGAGGTGGGATCGGATTTCCATATTGATCTACCGGCTGCCGGCCGCGACCTGAAGGACCTCGCGATGGATTCTGAGACCTGTCTGAACCATCCCTTCCATTGCTGCTATTCGTCTTGGGCGAAGGATTCCTGGGATTCAACGGCGTCGTATCATCTTGCGTCTGTTGCTTCTGAAGCTCGAATGTCGCATAATCGGCCATTTTATCTCGACCGGAGCCCACAGTATCGCCGGATAATGGTGGTGGAGATTCGGCCTTTGGTAACATTTCTGAAGCCGGCCCCATACGACTCGCATAGTAGGCTTGTCCATTCATCTCAGCATTCTCTGCAATCCTCCTCTTCCTCGCCTTTCGACTGACCAGAGTCCGCCTCATCGCGCAAGTGACGACTCCACTAGCAACAATAATGATGGTGGCGGCCAAGACAACCCATCCTCCCCATGCCATGTGCGGTACAAACAGGAGAATGTCGACGAGGAAAGCGAGTAGCGAGACCAGGAGCGTCGGAAACGTGAGGATCAACAAGGCAAGAAGGTATCTAGGCGAGTGAGCCGGAGAATGGAAGTGGGCGGCGACGGCGAGAGAGAAGCATATTAGGGTAAGGAGGGCGGCAACCGGGTGCACAATGAGAATCGAAGATAGCGAGTGTCGTGTAGCAGAAGGTAAGGAAAACTCGTCGTCCGGCGCATTAGCAAACAAGCCATCTGCCATCCAATGTGTCAGTTGCATGTATTCTCAGAATGTGTATCTCGTAGAATCGTCGGCTACGCTGGAATCCTTCCCCTTGGGCAGCACGTACCGGTGTCATAGCCTATCATGGGGCCATCGCAATCGTTGCCATCGCAGTATCCAAACACGCCAAAGTTGACACCTCTGAAGGTAGCGAGAGGAATGCCTCGAATTATCGGGGTGGACAGGGTGGAGAGGAGGAGCAGGACGAAGGCGACGAAGAACAGTATAGATAAGGGAGTAGCGGGTCGTAGCATGGTGGCGAAGAATACAGCGAGTCTTGCACGAAGAACCGGCTCGCCATAGACCGGTCTTCAAGACTCTGCGGTGGTGTTGTCTCTGAGATGGTACTGCGTGGGTGCAGTCGTGGGCATGCAAACGGTGGTTACGATGGTGAGACAAGTCGCAAACGGGCGTCTACGCGCGGCGATGTGAAGAAACGAGCGACGGATTCGAAGTGGGAAGAAGATGCTTGCAATGGCATTGGGACTGCGACAGAGGGCTCGCTCGAGGTTGCGCGCAGGTGAATGCTAAAAGTTGGCAGCACCAACATGCGGGGAGTGGTGAAGAGAGTTGCGAGAGAGGCGGCCGTAGAGGGCGAATGGGCCAGGACGCCAGCCAATCCAAGCAACAGGAGCCCGAAGCCACGACGTTAACGAAGACGGCTAGACGACGCCTCCGCGCATCCTACGCTGCGATAAACTCCAGTAATAGTTGGACTATGGGGACTGCTAGAGTCGGACCGTCCACACGAAGAGAGCCGTGGTTGACATGTTGCTTGTATTACCTGCTTTTCACACGCAAAAGCCCGTCGTGTGTGCGTGTGTACGTGTGTGCATGTAGTGCCAGCCATCCACGGCCTCTCACGCATCCCAAGGCCAGCCAGAAACAGGCCCTTAATTCCAGACGGCTGCACAGAGCGCGCCTCGCTCCGCGTTACCTGCTCTAATCCTCCGACCACCACTCTGAATGCGTCAAAACGCCCCAACGTGTGAGAGCCTCTGTGTCAGATCGCTTCCGCCCCGCCTTTCATTCAGACGCTTCCAGAAACACCATTGGACGTCCGATCCTATCCCCTGACGCGGAAGGACGTTAGAGCCTCTCCCGTTCTCGGTCTTCCCAGGGAACTGCGACGTTTCGGCCCTATCAAACGACGCCTAAAATAGCCATACAGGAATACGATTTAACGTTTACTGCCGCACGAATTGCCATATTATTAGCTGTCCCCCCGTGACCCACTAGGAGCAATTGCATCACTTGGCAATCTTGTCAACTCATTTGCTTGGTTTTGGTTTGATTTTCATTTGATATGCAGAGTGCTGGAGCCCCGTTAAGCCTTCCCGCCGGTGACCAACGCCTGGTTTTAGACATAGCACACATGTCCCGAGCAAACTGCACTTCTTCTCGTCACGTGAATCTCTCCATATCCTGCTCGCCTTCTGCTTCCACTCGTCCCACCTAATGGCCAGCCAGAGCATACGCCCGGCGACGATCTCTCTCCTCGGCGATGGTGAGCTTGACACCCTTGCCCTTGGGCAGGCTGATCCATGGCTTCTCACGGCCGATAATGCTACCAGTCGAGTTAGGCAATGCAATACCAAGAGCTATATGCCATCCTGGAAACTTACAAGACGTTGCTTTCCCGGGTGGAGAACTCGTTGTCGACAGCATCCTTGACGTGTACAATGTTGAAGCCTCCGTCGTGACGCTCACGGTGGGTGATGACACCAACACGGCCCTACATCCAGATTAGTTTCATTCCAAACTGGGAAACGACCATCGAACCTACCATGTTGCGACCACCGGTGACCATGGCAATGACACCGGTGTCGAACTTGATGAAGTCGGTGATCTTGCCGGTAGCGAGGTCAATCTTGACCGTATCGTTGACCTTGATAGCAGGATCTGGGTAGCGGATCCTATACGTCCATTCAGTACAACATTCCTTCGTGACATCGCCGGCAGAGGCTGGTATGATGCCTGATGCAAAAGGTCTCCCTCAAGCACCTCGCCCAAACTGTGCCCAACGGCTGATGGAGGCGGCAAACTTACGTTCGCGCATCGTGCGTAACACAGTAGGGGATTCCACCCTTGCCAAGCTGAACCCGCTTGACCTTGCCCAACTTGTATTGTGCCTCCTCGCCAGTAATCCGGTGAACAGTGTATCGGCCCTTAGTATCGTAGATAAGGCGGAAGTTCTCGCCTGTCTTGTCGATGGTGATGACGTCCATGTAGCCGGCAGGGAAGGTCGAGTCGGTGCGGACCTTTCCGTCGACCTTGACGAGGCGCTGCATGAGGATGGCCTTGGTCTCGCGAGCGTTGAGGGCATATTTCAGGCGGTTTCGGAGGAAGACTACCAAGGGCAAGGAGTCCCTCAGCTTGTGGGGGCCTGGGGAGGCTTTCGGCGCATATGCACCTGGTGGATGTCAATTCCTGCGAAGATGTCGAGTCGTTGGGCCTGCACATACCAGACAGCTTATCAAGAAGCCAATGCGAGGGGGCGCTGAGGCGCTTCTGGTGCTTCTTTCTGGAAAGAAGAAAGTCAGTCAGAAGGTCGGAAAATTGGCATTGCAGCGCGCAGCTGAAGCAGCGTAAAGCAAGAATGTACTCGAGAAATAGATATCGATAGAGAATATAGAGGGCTACTCACGGTCCACGGCCCATGATGGCGGTATTGGCAAAGGATGGTGGTCAAAGAAGGGTCCTTCGTGGGTTGAAGATTTACTCAGGTCTGGTTACAAGCAATTTCGGATGTCTCGCCAAAGTGTGTGCTGCTTAGTAAGCAAATATCTTGGCGCTCTAATCCGTTTCGATACGTCATTCTTGGCTTCCGTGATATTTTTTTCCCTCCAACACTCAATTTTCTCGGCACAGTATTCTTCAAGCAGCCATGGCCTCCAACCCTGTAGTCGAAATCGACCTACAAGGAAAGTTAACTAAGTTGGCCTCGGGAAAAGTACGAGATCTATTCACAATTGATGACAGGACGCTGTTATTCGTGGCGAGCGACCGGATATCTGCATACGATGTGATCATGAAAAATGTAAGAGCAAGGCTGGAAATTGCTTCCACTTCTCCCATCTGTAATCAACTGCCCCAAGAAACCCGATGTGTCTGCAGACAGGCCTCCAATTACTGCGCGCCATGACTAACTCACTCCGTAAAGGGAATTCCAGAGAAAGGCGCCCTGCTCACTGCAATGAGGTGCTCCTTCCATTTCTGGCACAACTCTTCTCTCTCACCACTGACTTACCTATCCCCAGTGTATACTGGTTTCAGTACCTACAGACCCAAATACCAACCCTTCAAACACACTTCCTTGACAGCTCCCTCCCGCCTTCTCTTGAATCCTCGCTTCCAACGTCGCAAGTCGACTCTCTCCGGTCTCGGAGCATGCAAGTACGCCGTCTTCGTATCTTCCCCCTCGAATCAATTGTCCGCGGCTACATCACCGGCTCCGCATGGTCCGAATACAAGAAATCTGGCACTGTAAATGGCATACCTTTGCCCGCTGGCTTGATCGAGGGGCAAAAGCTCGCCACGCCTCTGTGGACACCGAGCACGAAAGCAGAGGTTGGCGACAAGGATGAGAACATTAGCGTAGCTAAAGCACGCGAGTTAGTTGGAGAGGAATACGCTAGGGAAATCGAAAGGCGGAGTCTGCAGATTTATTGGGTTGCTGCAAAACGGGCCGAGGAGGTGGGAATCATTCTAGCGGATACCAAATTCGAATTTGGAGTCGATCCAGAGAAGGAAGGCGAGGTGGTACTGGTGGATGAGGTGTTGACACCGGATAGTAGTCGGTTTTGGCCCAAAGAGACGTGGGAGGTGAATCTGGGGAAGCAGCAACCAAGCTTCGATAAGCAGTATTTAAGGGACTGGCTGACAGAGCAGGGCTTGAAGGGCAAGGAAAATGTAGTGATACCGGAGGATGTGGTGAGGAAAACAGCGTCCAAGTATCAGGAAGCGTATGAGAAAATTACAAGGGAAAAGTGGAATAGCGCCCGAACCTGAGGCGCAAAAACTGAGCCGCCGTAGAAGTAATGGCGACGACATCCAACTGCAGTATGACTAACTGTCAACATAAGAGGGCATTTTCTACTTCCAAACGGTGGGACACATAAATGAAAATAAGCAATGAACAGCATCTTCCCGGTTACTGATCTCGTTTCTAGCCACCAAGTAGCAGTATCGCTGGGCATTTTGTAATCCATCAAACTTTATTCATACCGCAACGTATGGTGGCCAGGTTCTGGCAATATGGATAGAGGTAATGAAAACCCATTTCCAGTCCAACTCCTCTTTGGTTTGCATGCAGACTAAACTTATATCGCCTTCAACATCCCAAGTGCTCAACGCTGCCAGTGATTATGACTACAGGAAGCTTTGTAGAGCTGGACTTAGGTGTCTCCACAGGAGAATTGTGGATTCGGGTGGAAATGTTGTGTAGGGTGCGGGTTGAAGCCTTATGTGTCTCCTGCGGGAGCTTGAACGAGTTTGCACTATGAGAGCCTGAATGGCAAATGGCGCAATAATTGCTCTTTTGAATGGCCGGGGGATCTTTAATTGTGTGCTCGTGTGGTCTAACTGCCTCGGTTGTGATAGCAAAGTGAAATTGTGTTTCGGATGGACAAAATTTCCGGTATGTCGCCCATTCGTCTTTCCACGAACAAACTTTGTCTCTCCTTGCCGATTCGTTTTCACAATCTGGTTTTAAATAATTCTTACAATTTCTCACCTCGGTGTAGGCGGTTATCACGTCCAGCTATGATTGTCTTAATAACACCGAAACTCCAAGATGGCGAAGCACGACGAAACCTATCTCCTAGCTGACAATAAGATAGGAAGAAATCATAATCTGGAAAAGGTTATTGTGCGCTGTGAAATACTAACAGAGGTGGATTTCCCGTTATTGTAAAGTTTTATAGGCCAAGGATCAGATATCACATCTTCTTAGTTTTCTTTTCAACAGTCACCTCTGTCAGACTCTTTCGATGAACACATCTCTGCACCTCTGCTGAGAAAGAGGCTGGCAGAAGGGTATTTGTTTTTGGGTTCCTATATTGATGAGTAGGTGTAGCTTTCCTTATTTTCTATAGATGTTACCGCCAAGATACAACTCATACCTCCTTAGATGAAACATAACAGTTACGTGCAGCAGCGGCTTATGATGTGATGAGGCGGTACTCTGAAACGTGCATTTTGGTTATGGTATCTCACCCTAGTCCAACCGGCAACCTCGAGCAAATCCCTCAAATACTGTCATCTCAGCATTCAACATCGTAGGCGCCATCGCTCTAATACCAGGTATTAAAGCATCGGGGTAGTCCTCTTTCGTTCTCATGGCCTCTGCTTTCCATAATGCGCGCTTCTGAACGCCAAGGCATTTCCACTTCACGCAAATCCCTTCAGTACTGCTGCCTCAGCATTCAATATCGAAGAGCCTGCCGCTCCAATGACAGCTTTAACGATATCAGCGTCGCTGTTGTGGAGTATTATAGGTGGACTTACTGTTGTGGCTCAGCGCAACAAACTTGATATCAAAAATCCCCGCTTCATCCTCTCTAATCCGTCCCACACTAACCGCATAACCCCTATCCGTTTCCCTATCCAATCTTGGTTGCGGTCTATCAGGCTCTTCCATGACGACAATAGCTTTCTCGGGCGCAGAAGGGCATCCCAGAGTCTGGGCCTCACTCACATACTCTCTCATCGCCTTCTTCACCTCCTCCACGCTTGGAGAAGGTCTTCTCTGGAACCTCAGACTCACGCAAGCTGTGTGTCCATCCAACACTGGAACACGGTTACATGCTGCGCTCACCTTCATTTTTTGGTTCACGAAACCTGTAACTTCGCTATTCACGCTTCCTAGGATCTTGGAGGCCTCGGTTTCCAGCTTGTCTTCTTCGCCGCTGATGAAAGGGACCACGTTGTCCAGAATGTCCATGCCGCTGACACCGGGGTATCCGGCGCCGGAGACCGCCTGCATAGTGACAACGCTTACCTGGTCTACGGGACCGAATTTGGACTGGAGAGCGGCGAAGGGAATGACAATGCCTATTACAGCACAATTGGAATTACAGACCAGAAAGCCATTTTCAAGACCGTGGCGTTTGCGCTGATGTGTAATTACATCGAGATGGGGGAGATTGACGGTTGGGACAACGAGGGGGACGAGCGGATCTTGACGGTAGTTCTTCGCGTTGGAGAAGACTGCCAGGTTAGATTTTAGGAATGCCATTTCTTAAACTTAAAGTCAGCCTTTCCGCTCCCCGATCACTACACAATAGTCAGTGGAATGACATACCCACATCCCCAGCTACATCGCTATCCAGCCCAGAGAACACCAAGTCACAATCTTTAAACTCTTCAGGCACACATCTCTTAACCACCAGGTCTCCAATTCGCTCATTGAACGGCAATGCCTGTTTCCACTTAACAGCATCCTTGTATTTTTTACCCGCGGAGCGCTCCGAAGCTCCGACAGCATGCAGAACAAAGTGCGGGTGCAGTGCGAGTAGTAGGATGAAACGCTGGCCTACTGAGCCTGTTGCGCCCAGCACTCCTGTAATTGAGTCAGCGAAAGGGTAATTTGTGCATTGGCAATTGGGTTGAGACAAACACGCACCGCACTTCTTCTTTGGGAATTTTCGATTGTGTGAGGTGAAGTGTTCGGCGTCCATGTTTGGTGGCGAAGGTATGGGGATTGTGAGTCAAGTGGTTTGAAAGACCATAGAAAAAAGTGACCGGATGAAGTGGGGTCTGGTGTATTAGTGGGGGTTGTTTGGTCATCGGGCTTTGCTCAACACTATCACCGCGGGCCGCAGGTACTACGGGGTATTATATAATCGGAAGTAACCATAAGGTACAGTTATGAGATGTCGTGCACATCTTCTTCGGCATCAGGTAGGATTCTTGAACCCGCGCCAGAGAAAAAAGAAATGACATTGAAACAAATGCACGATCTATACCAATCCCCGCTATCGCGATGCAGTTCGAAACGACAAAGGCCGCCCAATGCTATGAATTCTTGGACGCCTAGAAAAACTGAGGATATTTTTCGAGATAAAGAGTATGGGTAGACTCCAAACGGACTATCGATTAGGCAAATCCATGATCTTCCCCGGATTCATCAGCCAGTGCGGATCTAGGGCTCCCTTAATGCTCTTCATGACATTGATTGTGTCGAGGCCAAGTTCTTTCCTAAGGGAGTCTTTCTTTCCTAGTCCAATGCCGTGTTCGCCTGTACAAGTTCCCTCCATTTCGAGGGCCCGATCTACCATGTCTTTAATGCACTTTTCTACTGCCGCGCGTTCCTTGGGGTTCTTGCCGTCGTACATGATACTCTCATGAAAGTTGCCGTCACCGATATGCCCAAGTATGCTTGCAAAAAGACCCAGGTCGTCCATCTCCTTCTTGGAAACCTCTGCGACTTTATCAGTATCTTCATCAGCCATAAGTGACCTTGAACACATACCTATTATGTCCGGGAGCCTTGACAGAGGTACAGCAACGTCTGTTGACCAGACCTCGTGTCCTTCTTGTCGGAGTGCAAGCATGCTCCAGAGAGATTCCTTTCTCGCGGACCACAAGGTCTTTTGCTCTTCAGCATCGATAGCGAACTCGAAGTCCCCACTTTTATGTGTCCTTGCAATAGTTTTAACGAGCTTAACATTTTCTTGAACCTATATCACAGTCAGCCGCAGTCAAGCAGTGGAGCGGTGAAGGGTAGAGCACACTCCTGCTTTAGTGCCAGAAAACCTATCACACAGCATTAGCGCTTTGCAACCGCGCATCCGGACAAGATGCCACTCACTTGAAAAACATTGTTGGCACCTCTTTCCATTTTTTGGAAGTTGACCCAGCCTTGTTGATCACCGCCATCTGGACTTCATCCATGATCTCCATAGCGGCTACAGGAATACCTGAGCGCATCACTTTTGCAGCTGCAGCTGCAGCATCGCGAATTGTGGGGAATGTCACAACTGCAACGCTTGTCTCTTGAGGGATGACTGTGAGTTTGAGAGTTATCTCTGTAACTAACCCCAACGTGCCCTCGGAGCCAACGAAGAGATTAGTCAAATTGTATCCAGCGGATGATTTGCTACTCAGCTGTCAGTAGACCCTTGGAAATTCAACTACAGCTTAGACTTACCGGGGTCGACGGCGGGTCTTAATTATGGTGCCATCCGCAAGTACCACAGTGAGATTGATGACCCAATCTTTCATCGTTCCATATCGAACTGCATTGGTCCCACTTGTCTGGCGTCAGGCTGCTATTTCTCGAAATTATAAAGCCTCCGACTGACCTGCAACTTGTTCCAACCATGCCGCCAATCCTAGCCTATCAATGGTCAGCATGTGAACCGGGATGCCTTCCTAGGTATTCCGGAGGTGGTTGAAGAAACCCAACTCACAGATGGCCCAGGGTCAACGGGGAAGAAGAGACCGGAATCTTTGATCTGCTCGTTAAGACTCATCCAAGGAACAGAAGGTTGGACAACGACGTCCATACTGACACAGACACGTCAGTCTCATAGTCTAAGCATAGATGCAGAATTCTCGCTTACTCGTCCGCATGCAAGGATATGATTTGATCCATGAATGTGAAATCGATGCTCATACCTCCATATGGAGCAGAGAAGTTGGCTTCAAGGCTTGAACCCCCAGAATAGGGAACTGCAAAGGAATTAACCCAGGGCCTTTTGTCGCACAATCCAGAAGGCCATACTCATTGGAACCTTATACTTATGGCACATTTTGGCAATCTGAGAAACTTCTTCTGTAGACTTAGGATATGCCACAGCGACTGGCAGCTGGTCGATATTGATGGAGGACCATTCTGAATACCCATGCATGAGAAGGTCTTCGTCGTCGGTGCTAATAGCGTCGTTTCCAAGTAGATATCTCAACTCATCAATCGCCTAATCGAATATTAGATTTCTATCCTACTAGCCAGGTTTTCGCAACATACTCTCTCCATGTCCGTCTTCGAAGCATAACGAGGTCTCAATGACCAGACCCAAGGAAGCTGGAACCGCGAACTGACATCATTAACGCCATAGATATAGGCTAGAGATCCGGTCAGAGCAGTAAACAAGGTCACACGGCTCGATGTCCAGAAAAGCTTCTGCCCGATTTTCGGCTTAGAGGCTTGCTCGGCTGTCGTCGTCTGCGTCCGGAGAACACCCCGCCTCAACAACGGCGAGACCAACTGCCTCACTCGGGCTGCTGGGAGGCGAAACATGGCGAAGACTGGAAGCTAGGTAGGAAATGAATCGTCGCCAGCTTTTAACCTTGGGAATGAGACGGGGCGTTTGCAGCCGGTTCTGAAGGCCATCAGTCTTGCCACAACGGCAGATCCAGTGAAATAGAAAGCACGACAGCAGTAGCACTGCTGGACCCGCTATACATTTTGTAGCATAGGTAGTCAGTTAGATACCACAATAATGAGAGCGGGGAGCGGACAAGCTATTTGTGTCTAAACGCAGTTGGCGCGTCTTGTTCCAGGGCATCGCTTGCAAACAGCGGGCCAGCGCAGAGCCCGGGCTGCAATAAAGCTCCCAATTGCCTGTAAAGTTAGTCTAGGCTGAGCCAGTAAAAGAGCAGCAGGCTGACCTTCTTCGCAGCTCGTGTGCCAAATATTTTTCCGCTCAC
Organism: Zopfia rhizophila CBS 207.26; assembly: GCA_010093925.1. NCBI lineage: Eukaryota > Fungi > Ascomycota > Dothideomycetes > Zopfiaceae > Zopfia > Zopfia rhizophila. The sequence goes on from ML994713.1 coordinate 132,017, forward strand.
GCAACAAATTGCAAGGGTAGAGGGCTGCATGATCAGCTGCAGGGGGTTGGCTGAAGAAGCAAAAGCAACTGCGGGGAAGGCATGGCACTCGCCAACAAGCACGCTCTTTGGGGCTCGCAGCGATGGGCGTCGAGGAGGCAATGTGACGAAGCCTGATGCGTACCGGACCGGACAGTCCTCATCGGCCATCCTGGCCTTCTGTCGCGTGACACGTTGGCGAGGCGTCCTTCAGGGCTCGCAAACGAGGACCGCTGCTGTGGATTTGGGACTGTACCTTTTTTTGCGCCGCCATGCCTCTGCAACTGATTTCCTTTTTCGGCCGGGATCTGAGTCTGAGGCGCTCTGCCAGGGGACGGAGACCTGGCCCTGGGATGATGGCCGTTGACCATGGCTTTGAGGCTCGCGAGATATTGAAGCTTCCCGCCTCAACGCCGTGGGAAGAACAAATTCCAGCTGAGCGGTGAGCAGTGCTCTGCCTCCTCCTCCCACGCCTTCACGCCATCATTGGACGCCAGTGATACAGATTACCCCCTCGAAATTGAGATGCCTGACCGTGCAGCGCTTTTTGAAATCCTCCTCCCTGTGCAGGTGGGGGAAACATCCAGGGCATTCGATATCCCGCTCTTACGATTCCTGCCCGAGGACGCCACGACTCCACCACTCGCAAGTCGCTGAAAATATTCCGTCGACGACGCCTAGGCCGCAGACGCGGTGAAAAAAAATGCCGCAGAGCACGCCCTGACGGCATCCAAGAGGAGGGGCGCCTGGCAAGGTGTGAGAGAGTGTCGTCCGCAGCCATTAGACCAGTTCTGTGGCACCGGAGCCGAAGGTAACGGGCATTAGAAGCACTGCAATTGGAGGTTGGCAAAAGCAATATTCTTAGTCCTCGACCTAGGCGAATCAGGGCGCTCGCGAGAATTACCAGTTCGCCACGAAGAACGTAACCACCATCATCTCAATTTTAGCAGAGAGGACGTGAGGATGACCTGACGTCACCCATTAGACATGCGGCGGTTGTGCATGATTGCAGGCCTCCCGTGATGAATAGTTTGTTGCTTCGTGGAGGAAGACGTGAGGTTGAGGTGGGCCTGTGAAACGTTGCAGTCCAGATGCAGAAGCGGCCTATTTCCGTTGTCAGGGCCAACACCAGCGCGGAAAAAAAAAAACAAACGTTGATGTTTGGTTCGCGATAATGAAATATTCGTAACTCCAAACCATATGAACATACGGTGTGCGGAATATCCATCCACCATGGAAGACGTCGAGATCGCATTGTCACACGAACTGACTCGAATAATCGCAACCTGGAGCCGGTATCCGGTATCGTTGGCAGTTAGTAGCACACCTCCGCACTCTCCACATTACCCCGACATCACGATGCAACTCGAGGTTGCACAGAGGGAACACATGATTCGAGCTTTATGCAGACCATAATGCTGACATGAAGACTTGCCTAGAAACTCGCAGATATCCTTTCCGCTGCCGACGGTCTAGTGGTGCAAAAATGCATGAATGATCGGCCGCCGTGTACGATCACAAAGCTAGGTAAAATCATACTTACGGAATTGCCAGAGCGGGCCTATACATTGCGCATCCTGCAAGGTCTATGTATGTGATCGCTTCCCCTTCCCGAGTCCGGCCTGTTAGTACGCTGCATGCAGCTAGTCAGCTAATCATGCGTTGACAGGTCACTCGTCGGAGTTTCGAGATAGACTTCTTCTCCAGAACTCTGGCCTTCTGGACGCCCTGCTCACCAAGGCATGCAGTTCGGTGGGTGACTGTGAGGAGGTAAGTTATGTTCATCAAAATAAGAAAGACAGACCGCACCACGACAGCCTGCAGGTGGGAACGTGAACGACTTCCATTCGTTGTACTTCTGATATCTGTCCTTTCAGAACCTTACTTTTCGTCACAGTGCTCCAAACTGTGCGTGCTCTTGCTCTCGAGGCCTCTGCCTGCTACTGTCCCGCTGTCCGCAAAAGCTCAGTCATTTTTTCTCCAAGTACTCGAGAGGGCTATAAAGTCACCATGTGTGGGCACTCTGAAGCCAGTTCACTACATGCTCGATGGGGCATGCAGAGATATCCTGAGTATTCTTCCATCTGGAAACATATGTGCCCTCGACAACGAGCTACGCAAAATTCTCACTTCGCAGCATCCACCGGAGAACTCAATGCTCACGCTTTGGTGCTTTGGCATTGTTTTTCTCATAGAACACCCGCAAGATACCGGGGGTGCTGGCAACAACTTGTCCAACTTCACACTTCAAACTCCAAAAGTTACCGCTAAGAAGCAATGGAAAACCTCGTCGGGCGAGAAGGTCTTCGGTTCGATCAGCGACATGCACAAGGCAATCCTTCTGAATTACCTGAATGTCGTGTCTGCATCCAAAGGCCATGCTGTTGTCTCCGATGCTGAGGCTATAGAAGTGATCAGGATTGCAACCAAAATCGTGCAATGCATGGACGTAGAGGTGAGACGAAACTGGCCCACTAGTGGCAATCTTGCAGAACATGTGTTTCCCAAACTTCCAAAGTATATTTTGCAAAAAAATATCCATTTGGTGGTACAATTTGAGGTATTGGCAGAGTTCTTTCCGAACATTGCGCCACTAGACTCACCCACCTCTAGGCACTTTGTTTCTTCGCGACAATCGTGGGACATGATCAGTTACCCGGAGCACTTGTAGCACAATACGAGACAACTCTATTAACGGTCTTGAACTCGCGCCTAGATCCAAAATTGATCAGAGAAACACTCGCAGCATCACTACCAATCTTCGCGGTATGTTTTTAGGCCTTCATAAAGACGTAGAAGCAAATTCTGATAGTGGAACAGCCACATCTGCAAGAATCAACCATTCGGGCTTTCGTAAGAGAGCTTCTCAATACCAACACTCGATCCACATCATCTAGCGAGCTGTTGAGCTTCACTGTGCTCGCAGAAGAGCTTACGGTCACGACCGCGATTTGTGAGCCCTTAAGTTCCGGAGTTGTTCGTGCACTTTCATCCAAGCAGCTTCAAAGGAGTGCACAAATTTTCCTCCGGATGTCTTCACATGGTCAAAGCAGAAACCACGAGGGAGACTCCTGTCACATGTTCAATGAGGCACTGCGCCAAAGTCTGCTGTCTGCCACAGTCTCGATGTTTCTAACTGCAGCCTTTACGTCCCGAGCGGAAGAGCTTGCAATTACTCTGTCCAGGAAGCAACAGGAGCTTAATCGAGCTCCAGCGCAATGTTCGCATCTTATGTCCAACGGTCAATCGCATTTTTCTCTGTCGATATTTGAGCAGAAATGCACACCGTCTACGACCTCCTCTCAGCAAGACTGGAGAGATCGTCTCAGGGCAGAGTTAGACCGGCAAAATTTCTATCAATACGAGTTAGTCACTAGGTCTGTATCACAAATCTGCCAGGAGCTCGAGGCCAGATGTGAGTATGTCGAGGAACCTCTTCGCCGTGAACGGGACAAAGTGAAAGAGCTCCAAGCCAAAGTCTCTGAGTGGGAAGCTGAGACATCTAAACTTCAGACAAAAGTCAGAGACTGAATTTCATATCGATGGACTCGGGGCCGAGAAAACCGAGCTTGAAGCCGAGAAAGCCCAGACAGAGTCTGAGTTAGAACGTGTCGAGACCGAGAGAGAAAATATCTCAATGGCACTGAAAGGATTGAACGACGAGCTTGCCGCAGTCAACAAGCGAGCAGATGAGACACTGCGAACCGTACATGAAGAATTTAGCGCAAAAGAGCTCCAGCTCAAATCTTTAATCATAAAGTACGAAGAAGATTTGCGCGGGAAGAGTAAGAATATCGATGTCCTGAATTGGGAAATCAAGCGCCTTGAAGATGATGCTCGAAAGGCCGAAAGTGAGAGGAAGCACCTTGGTGAACTGCATGACGCTTTGAAAGTCCGGTCCAAGACCTTGGAGGCTCAACTGGAATCGGAGCGCCAACGCGGATCACAGCAAACAGACGAGATCATCCAGTTAAAGGGTGATGGGAGCAAGCTCGCAGGCCGTCTTAACAGCACCGAGGCACAGCTTCAGTCCACTACCGACCAATTGGAAGAGCTCCAAGCTCGCCACCATGAATCAGTGCAGTCCTCGGAGGAGGTTTTACAAAATCTGGAATTGAAGTACGAGACTGATTTGGAGGCTGCAGCCACAAAGGTCAGTTTTATGCACTTGCTACTACAACAGCAAATTAATCGTCATAGGCTACAGAAGAGTGTGATGCTCTGAAAGTCAAGCTACAGAGCGCACTTGACGCCGGCAAACAATCGAACGATGCGTACGAAGCTAGCTGCCGTGAACTGCAGTGCAAGCAAAACACCATCACCCTGCTAGAAGCCAAGGTCAATAACCCCTCGCCCTTATGAGAGGCTCGTTTGCTGAGTTTTTGCAGGTTGAGCGGCTTACAGACATGTGCTCGGAAAAGGATGAACAACTTCAGGAACTGCAATCCTGGATGTCACGACAACCCACCTTTATGACCAAGCGCAACCCCTCCGCCAACCCTCTCCCGATCAACACGACCTCGCACTCCCCCAATCGCTCCTCTAGTACCACTCGCCATCAGCATCGCCGCCGTAAGTCTTCTCTCCAAACTCAAGACAAAGCTCCAATGAGCACTCAAACCGCAATGGAAAACCTAGCGAACGCGTCTTTCAACTCCAGTGATTCCTCCAAAAGTGGGCCAACCCCCAAACGCGCCAAACCCAGAAAGCCGTCTTTCAAAGTGTCTGCCATGCATACGTCATATGACCAAAAGGCCAAGCCATCATCAAAGCCTCTCCCAAAGATGCCGTTAACAACTGCCAAACGCCATGCCCTGAAAGAGGTGTCGCCAAATCGCCGCCATATGACTGTGGGGTTTGAGGAGGAGGACATGTCCAAGGATCAAACAATGAAGTGGAGGGACAACCTGCAGAGCGTGGGGCAAGGGAATTTTGATACGGATTCTTTTTTTGCGGGGACGCCATTTACGCCCGGGAAGGTTCTTTGTGGAACCGGGAAAGAGGGGGGTGAGGGGGGGAAAGAAGGGGAGGAGACGACTGTGGAGCTTTAATATTGGTAGGTTTCTTGGAATCTTAAGGATTGCCTTTGAGGCAACTTCTGGTTTCCTCTTTTACCCAGGCCGTTTTCCCTCTTCAAGAAGTAGCTCCTTACGTGAAAACCCGCCCTACTAGCAACTGTATGAGGGTTGTGCCCTCTCCGTACCTTCGCGAATAAACGATCTTCTGATTACTCTTGGGAGATAACTGTTGACCTACAGATAAGCGGCTGTCGGACAAGATTTTGTAGTTACTAGGCACTTTTCTCCCTCGTAACTGCCAACTACCAGCTCTGTGGCTCCGAAATTGGGTGTCCATATATGCATTCTTGGCTGCGGTCGGCACCGTGCCACCCTTTACGAATGATAGTCCATGGGCACATGGGCACTCGCGAGCGACTCTTGGCGGGGAGGCTGCATAGTAGCCTTGCGAAATCGGTTATGCCAGGTGGGTGGACTTGGTGTTTTATTGGCATGACTACATTTAACGGTTAGGCATTGCAATTTCTTTAATTTTTTAAAAATTTTTTTGCTCATATTCAACTTCTATATCATCATATTTAAGTTTAGTTCCTCCTTACCACCCGTACGTAGGTGCTCTTTAGCTTGTGGATAGTGCGTTTATGGTCAGTCGTCCACCAGCGTCCACCCATGCTTCTGAAAAGGCTGTCTTCTACTGCTTCGCGCCTGTGCTCCTATTTCATATTTATGACCCCCTTCCCCCAGAATTCGTCCGTTTTAGCGTTGAGGCTCTTCTTTTCCTCCGTTCCTGGGATAGTTCCACTCCTCAGTGCCAACATCTACGTACTTTTACCCTTGTTCACACCTCTAAGGGACAAAAAGTAGACTGAAGACGAGATGGAAGAGGCATAGAAGTATTTAAGAGCTAGAGGGCGTGATTACTTGGAAGTAGAAACTGATAAGACGGAAAGGGAGACGGAAAGCAGATGCCAGGAAGGCGCAGAAGAAGGTAGAAAGAAGATGAAGAAGACAAGAAGAGGAAATGAGAGGCTAAGATGAGAACTCTCCTTTAGTCAATACTTCTTCCCATGCGAATATTTAATAGGCTCACCCAAAGTGCGGAAGAAAGTAGTTTACCAGGAGCTACACTTCAGCATGCCCCTTTTCTCTGCCCCGTGTGCCTGGCTAGTCCCAAGATAAGGTTTTGAAACTCTCTCACTTCCTCTTTCATTCGGAGTTGGGATGGGCTTTCGAGTTGGGAATTAGGACTTCTACCATGATTGCGTTTGCCGTGAATCTAGAAACGAGTGGTACATACAACCATGCTCTCGCAGCTCAAATTTTTAATAATTGCTCAAACTTGTAAATGTGGATCAGGACGAGACACTTTCGGTTTTTGTTCCCTCTTTCAGCTCCGTCAGTCATCCTCTGCCTCTCGCACAAGTTCTTGGTCCATAATCACGTCCTCGCTCTCCCGGAACTCTGCATTTGTTTAAGCATTTAGTTGCTCTTAGAGTTGATATTTCTCGATTGCTCAAGTTCATTTACACTGTTTCAGCATGCTCATAGTGGGCACCATTTCAAAACCAGTTTTCTCAACGGTGTCAAAGTGAATCAGTCTCACAGCACGATTCATAGCTGAACAAACGCTGCGAGAATATCCACTTCAGGTCCATTGATTAGCCACTTCTTTCCTTCACCACATAAGCAATTTATTCTCCTCAAATATTGGTATTCACCATCATAATCTGGTTGTCTCGGCTCTGACAGTTACGAACTGTTTGTCAAACCGCCCGCATAGTTTCGGGGCATAGGGCTTGGGTCGACAAACGTGCTCTCGCCCATTGTTGACAGGCTCTTTGTCCAGCTTTGCCATCATCACCGGGCACCTAGCTTTCACATCTCTCACCACGACTTCAGACTTAGAAGGCGTCGGAAGGTACCTTCCATTCACGACCCACCGCTCCTTCTCTCATTTCAGCCACGATACCAGGCCGACGCACCCCAACTTCTCAAATAAATCCTTAGCTATCTCTCCACCGCCAGTTCATCACCTTCACTCGCGGCGTGTACCCGACGCAACCGCTTCCTGGCAGAGGTGATTGGCAAACATGGCAAGCAAGCTATATGACCCTGGTGCCTCAGGGCGACCCCTCCATCTCGACTCTCACACACGAACCTCCTCTCTCTCTCTCTACCTACCCCAAACCCCACCGAATTCACGACACATTGAGGTTACAGAGTACCGGTTCGACGCAGCAAACGGCTACGACATGGACCGTCAGCACAGCTCTAGCTATAGGCGGGGCAGAGGTGGCGGATTCCAATATCAGCAAGGTCGCCGCTCGTCGCCAAGGTCTTCGAATGGCCCAGGAAATGTTCGGGGTACTCATGCCAGCCAGCGGAACAACGGCATACCGACATTGACCACAACTACGAATCAGCAGTTTCCTCCACCAGGGTCACGTACTGGCGTTATGACTGACCAAGTTGTCTCTGAGAACCCCAGACAACAGGATATACAAAAATCGAATGGATATCAGCATCAACGACGATCTCCACCGATGTCACCTACGACTGTGAATGGCAATGGTCGTGGTCACGCCTTCGCGCGACAGCAGACTCCAGGCAGATCTCTGATCCAGCCTGTCCACGTAAGCAATCAGCACTGGACTCACCAGCAAGAGCTCAAAGTCAAGATTACGTGCATTCCGCGGGGTTGCTGGACCGTGGATGTGTACCATTTGCTTTCGCGATACGGACATATATTCAGAATCGAGATGCAGCCTAGCGACGGCTCCGCTTGGGTCAACTTCCAGTATGCAACTGCCAAAACCTCCAACAAGGTAAGAGAGCTTTACTGACCACTGTTTTTTAGACCACCACCGAAACAGCCGTTCTGGAACTATCCCATATGCCTCAAAGGAGCATCTCTGAAGATTACTATCTATCCACCAAGAATCCTTACTGTTCCGAGCCCCATCAAACCGGCCAGGCAGTATCAGGGGTCAAGCATCGTCTATGCCAATGCAATTGATTTCGGTGTCGCCGTTGGAGACAAAAAGATGATGAAGATGAGAACAGCCGATGCTCTAAACAGGGTGCAAGTTATGCTCAACTTGAGGCGGAAAGAGATCGATATCAAGTTCCCTTTCATCATTGACGACGAGGAGCGTAAATATCGATTTCGATTACCCATATCACAGCTCGGACACATGTACAAGGCCCCGGATAGTAGTGGCCAACAGGCTTTGGTCATTCCGTTCAATTCTCCACCTCGATTTTACAGGCAAGCAAAGGCAGAGGATATCCCTTCGACATTCAAGCCATCGGAGAAAGTATGGTACGAATGGAACTCCTGGTACCGTCAAACTGATGTAGTCGATGGCAAGACCAGCAAGCGTATGCAGTTCGAACCGGTGATGAATCACAAAGACTCTGCGATCATTGACATTGGTGAGATAGCAGGATAGAACGATAAATGATTATCTCGCTAACAGTTGCAGGTCGTTGGACCACTTACCGGTTGTTATTCCATCCATCGACTCTCACTGAATCAAAATTCGCAGAATTCAGCAACGCCCTCGCTGATCATAACGTTCAGATCCAGGATACCAAGCTATATAGTGTGACCGAGAAGACCACGACTCCGTTGTGGAGTCTGTTGCAAGAAGAGATGTCTTCCACCCACCCACACATCAAGCCATCATCATCTCAATCTGCATTCGACGATCTTGTCACAAACAAGATCACGTTGAGCTTTCCTGTCCGGTATCAGCTCGAAGCATGCTTGTCGAATGGGTGGCTAAAAGAACAAAACATTACACGCGACTTTCTGGAGCGGCTTGTAGCTATGGACCCTTTGGAAGCCGTGTATATTCTTGAGAATGTCGACGACAAGAAGATGCCCTATTATGACTCGATGGAGATCTTCAACATTCGCATCAAAGAAGAGCTTACGAAGAAGCTACCTAACTACTGTGTGCTTACTCGTGCTGCCAACATCACTCCAACAATGATCCGTCTCACCACACCAGTTGTGGAGACCTCGAACCGCATTGTGCGAAGATACATGAAGGACGCTGAAAATTTTCTGCGGGTCAAGTTCTCGGATGAGAAGACTGAAGGCAAGATCGGCAGCCAGGACGACGACAGATCTGAAGAGATCTTCCGAAGAGTCCGACGAGCTATGGCTGAGGGAATCGTTGTTGCCGGTCGTTACTACGAGTTTCTGGCGTTTGGCAACTCGCAATTTCGAGAACACGGGGCATACTTCTTTGCACCTACTTCAAGTATATCTGCAGACGATATACGCCGATCTATGGGCACTTTTGACCACATCAAAACGCCTTCGAAATTCGGTGCCCGCATCGGCCAATGTTTCTCGACAACACGTCATATCAATAGCATGAGGGTTAGGATCGAGCAGATAGCAGACATCGAGAGGAATGGCTACACTTTTACCGACGGAGTTGGTAAGATATCCACATTGGTGGCGCAAATGAGCGCGCAAGAACTCGGGCTCCAAAGCCCTTTCGATGATTATCCGTCCCTGTTCCAGTTCCGCCTGGCTGGCTGTAAAGGGGTCCTTACGGTTGATCCAAAATTGACCGGGAGCGTCGTCCATATCCGACCAAGTCAGTACAAATTCAAAGCCGAAAATTCAGGCCTGGAGGTCATCCGGGCTTCGGCATTTGCAACAGCGGTTTTCAACCGCCAACTTATCATTGTGCTTTCCACACTCGGTGTTCCAGACCAGGCCTTCATTCTCAAGCAACAGCAGATGGTCAATGATCTCGAGCGAGCTACCAAGGAGGAAAGTGTAGCACTAGTGAAGCTCCAGCGCAACATTGATGTTAACCAGATGACGCTAACCATGGCCGCTATGATCTTGGATGGATTCGTGAAGAGTCGGGAGCCGTTTATGATGTCGCTTCTCGAACTATGGAGAGCGTTCCATATCAAATCCCTTAAAGAGAAGGCTAGAATTGTCATTGAGAAGGGTGCGTTTGTTCTTGGATGCGTCGATGAAACCGCTAGACTTCGAGGTCATTTTGACAACCCGCAAGCTCTGCCCGGCGCGACAAGAGAAGAGAAGCTTGCAACTCTTCCAGAGATTTTCATCCAGATCTCTAATCCGGATAAGAAAGGTCATTATAAAATTATTGAAGGTATCTGTATCCTTGCTCGCAATCCATCCCTTCATCCTGGCGATATCCGTGTCGTCCGCGCAGTCGACGTCTCCACCCTTCACCATCTCAAAAACGTTGTCGTTCTCCCCCAGACTGGTGACCGGGATATCGCCAATATGTGCTCTGGTGGCGATCTCGATGGTGATGATTATCTCGTTATGTGGGACATGGATTTCTTGCCCACATATATCAACGAGCTTCCGATGGATTTTACGCCAGAGAAGCCAGAGGAGTTGGATCGCCCGATCACAGTTAAGGACATAACGGATTTCTTCGTGACTTACATGAAGAATGATAGTCTCGCCAGAATTGCACTTGCGCACCTTGCCCAAGCTGATTTCAACGAAAGTGGTGTGCGGGACGATAAATGTAAGTGATTTTATATAGACCTTGTGACTTTCTTGGTTTGACCCATCAAATAGGCCTGGAGCTTGCAAGACTACATTCGCAAGCGGTTGATTACCCGAAGAGCGGCATTCCGGCTATCATGGGCCGGGAGTTGAAGCCTCAGAAGTGGCCTCACTTTATGGAGAGCAAATATCGGACTGAAAACCAGAAATATCATTCCAAAGGTATCTTAGGCCAGTTGTACGACCAAGTCAAGCTGGTGGACTTCAAACCAAGATACGAGAACCAGTTCGACAGTCGCATTCTGAATGCCTTCCAGTTAGACGATGTTATGCTGCAGCAGGCTAAAACAATAAAGGATATCTACGACTCATCCCTGATACGTCTAATGGCGAAACACGACATCCGGACCGAGTTTGAAGCCTGGTCTACGTTTGTGCTCTCGCACAACCAGGAGACACGCGATTATAGTTTCGCTGAGGAATTTGGTAAGACTGTTGGGGCAATCAAGCATCAGTTCCAGGAGATTTGTCGCGAAGCTGCCGGAGCTCGTGGTGCCAACGACTTCGAGCGCATAGCACCTTTTGTCGCTGCCATGTACACAGTTACTGCGGACGAGATGAAAGAGGCTCTCAAACAATGTCGAGAGACCAACATTTTCGGATACAAGAAGGTCCCAGTTCGAAAAATGGATCCCGAGCACATGCCTCTGATGAGCTTCCCATGGCTCTTCGTCAACGAATTGGGCAAGATTGCAACCGGTGATGTCGTTGATCGGCAAGATACCATGGTCCAGCAGAGTGTGGCGAAGAAGCATCCTGGGAAGCACGCCGACTTCACGCTCGAATATGCCTTGGGTGACATCGAGACCAAGGCCGGAGTTATCCATATCGGAGAGCCATTGAAGCTCTTTGGCGATGCACCGCGAACTGAGAGCCCTATCTGTGAGGACCAGGTAATTCGGCATGGACCAGCGAGTTCCCAGCAAGATGCGTTCCATCGTCTAGATTTGCCGCATAGGGTGCAGCGAGTTGCTGACCGTGCGGCTATAGCCGAGAATGATATCAGGCGGTCGCCACCTGACGAATTACCATTACAAGTTGAGGGGCAGTCAAGCTGGGACGTGCATCAGGCGGTGGCCCCGAGGGAGAGTGAAGACAGCGGAAGCACTCAGAGCGGTATCCAGACGCCAGATGGAAGCGACGAAACTGATGATGAGTACGAAGATGAGGAGGTCAATATTGACCTGGAGAACGGGAAGCCATCCGCGGTGGATAGGCTTGCTAAACTTCTTGAGAGTTAGACTAAGAGTGATGGTATCGTGGAACTAGATGAGGTATTGGGGGAATAGATGAGGGGTATTTTCCATTGAGAACGCCCTCCTTTATCCTCATTCTTTTCCTCATCTGGTCTTTCTTTGGTAGATTAGATAGATGGGAATTCTCTTTACGCGGGCTAAGGCTGATCGGGGTTTCCTTGATGGCCTGAGGTCCGATCAAAACTTCTCTTCATTTTCTCTCATGGCGGGTGGCGGATGGGATCGAGGGCCTTTCCGAAGATCAATGATGTAATTGGCTCTAGAACTTCTATTCATTTTCTCTCATGGGCCTCTTTGGGTTGATGGCAGAAGTGAAGGAGTTCTAGTTAGATTGATTCTTCTTTTTTGAAGCGATACAGAGAAGATTAGCAGGTTTGATCCTTCTTTTGGACTCTGAGCTTCCTTTTGTAGGTACGTGGAGACAATTATGAAATAGAAAAGTGAAGAAAAGATGAATGCTGGTATCTGAAACGGAGTTGTGCTGTTCGAAATGTTGTATGTACAGGCAAAAGCATACCACGCTCAGCACGTTCACTCATAATGAACATTATCCGGAATTGTTGAAGACAGAGGACTTTGTCGACCTAAATCTGCATCGCCGGGCAAAATTATTTACTTCCTGGGAAGCAATGCTGTTCGAGGCGGATGTCAAACCCCTGTCTCCAAAAACTTCTCCAACAACCATTATCGATAAGACAATTAGCCTTTGTTCCACACACCAAAGCTAGGTACATCGAAACAGCCCAACCTCAACATGCCACCCTCCTCCCGCATCCCCCCGCTCCTCCACCCCTACATTAAACTTCCGAAACATGACTCGATTACCTTGACGACGAGTGTGCTGGGGGCAAGCGCGAATTGGCTTTTAGTGAGGTTTATTTGTGAGGCTTTGAGCGCTGCACCGGGGCGGGGTGTGCAGAACGGTACTCAGGATGGTCTGGTGGAAAATACGGAGACTGAGGGGGAAGGGGAGGATTTAGCGGTGGTTTTGGTATCTTGGATGAGGGAGTGGGAGTTTTGGAGGGGCGAGGCGAGGAAGGGATGTGTGAGTTTGCATATTTCTTCCAATGTTCGTTGAGGGATGGAGGGGGATTTGGGAATGGGGGATTGAAGAAATGAGACTGATTAAGGATGCAGGGACTAGATCTTGTGAGACTAGCGAAAGAAGGGAGATTTGTGTTTGTAGATGGGCTTTCGAAGTTGTATCTTCCAGAAATGAGTGGGAGTTCGACGCATACACCTACAACGGTGCCTCTACCTGCGCAGACAATACTACCGGTACGGACACCGGGAAGAATAGGACCAATTCCCAACCGCGCACAACCTTCACCACAACCGCAGACCGAAAAGGCGAAGGATCCGGGTCGATTTTACTTAACTTCGCCCGATCTAAAACTTTTGAAAGATACAATCCGAACCGCTATATCCTCCCTCTCCTCTCGCAAAACTCTCCTCATCCTCGACTCCCCCGACGCCCTCCTGTCCACCGCCGCATCCCCCACCCTCACATCCTTCACTCTCTCATCCACCCTGCTAGCTCTGCACGACATCTCGTCCCACATCCTCATCCATCTCAGTGCCGACACGCCTTTGCTCTCCCCATCTTCTCCCCCTTTACCTCTCGAACTCGATAGTCAGGCTTTCTTGGTCAAAGTCGCGCATATAACTGAGAGGGTGTTGAGTTGTAGGGTGCTGGATACGGGGGTTGCGAGGGATGTGAGTGGGGTTTTGAGATGTACTGTTAGAGACGGTGGGTATTTTGAAGGGGAAGGGGGGGGGGAGTTGGAGGGGAAGGAGATGTTATATCTTGTGAAGGGAGACGGGAGTGTCAAGGTGTTCGAACGGGGAGCTGGGGAAGGACATTGAAGCATGGGGAGAAGCTAGGGTGGCATGTGACTAGGAGCGAAGATTAGACTTAGATACCCAATTCATCGAATAAGAAGGCAAAAAAGTCACATCAATTGGCTGTCCTCGGAATAGCCGAAGGCTTCATTTGTGATGGAGCATTATGGAAGTGCGTTGATAGCTTGGAGTCAGCATCTCGGTGTTGAGTGCACAGTAGAAAGCTCGAGACTGTATGTGGGTTTAACAAGCCAGGGTGTGTGTGCACAACATCAGATCACTGTACTTCCTGTGATGACCGCCGTTTAGAGCGCCATTGTCCTCATTCGTGACAGAACATGATGGAATTTTCCTGCATTTATGCCGCAAGAACCCCAGATAAAATCTCCCCACCTCATGCCGTCTGGATGGAAAGCTTCAAAACGGGAGAGCAAGTCAACGCCCCGAGCAATCCCATTGCCTTAATGAAACTCGTCCCGTCACCAACCATGATTCTGCCCATCGCGCCTCATTGTCACACTACTCCGCCGACCTCTTCATCCCATTTACGAAGTGGATGGACCCCTCGCTCCAGCCGGCGCTCCAGTTCGGAATCCGTTGCTGAATCGGCGTGGGACGGTCTTGAGGTATCGCATGCGGCCAGTGCCGGTCGTCTTCCTTCGCTTGGCCTTCTCGCCCCAGTTGACTGCCATACGTTAATCCAGATCGTCCACTATACAATATCTCCCGAAGGCATGGTTAGGCAAAGAACGTACACTTGCGGGTCTTAGCAGCAGGGTATCCGCATGAGGCGCAGGTGTGTTTTTGGATGTGAAGGGAGCGACGACCTGGAGAGTTTCGCGTCAGTTCATTGTGTGTCCGTATCTCTCGTTGCACCCTATCTTGCTCCCCAAAGTCTTCAACAGCGGTTTTTGTGAGATGGAAAACGTACCGCAACGTCTGCAGAGCGTGTGTGTCTTGTTGTGGCGTTTGCCAAAGCTAGAAGTTCCCTTCGCTGTATCCCATAGTCAGTCTCGCAAATTCCCGATCGAAGATGTCGGTCGTGGGGTTTCGCGTACTCATTTTGGATCAGGAACTAGATGGAGAGATGTAGTTAGTAATGAGGTAGCAATTGAAAGGGGCGGTAGGCGTACCTCGTGGCTTTGTGGTGACAGAGGGTGGTGGAATTGGTCTCGTTGGTCGTATCGGTGTGTGGAAATGCGAGGTTCTGTCGATTTTCGGGCTCGCTTGATTGTGGGCGCTAGGCTGTTTGGGGCTGGTAAGTTGGCTTGCCAAGCATCACCGCTTTTCACACTCGACTTCAACCCTTACTGATGTAACGAAGGTCCATCGGAGGTACCCAGAATTCGCAAGTCTGGTATTGATGGTATCTAAATTTAGAATAGAGAATTATTTCTACGCCTTTCGAGCTGAATCTCTCTCATCGTAGTAGGAATTCTTTGCGTTCTTGGCCATGACAAACTTTTAGTTCAACGTGTGCAAGATATCATCATATATTTACAATTTCTATCTCTATATACAATTCATTTCAAAAGTAAATACCTATGTGCCAACTTCCTCCAACTCCAATTCGTCTCCCTCCCCCCACTTCCCCCGCTGCCATCACTCCTAAAGAAGGTCGAAGTGAATTGCAACTCATACACATCACTCCCCTCTCCAGCAAGCTCCTCCAAACTCTGTCGTTTGGACTCTGGAACCAGAAACGATGTCAGCATCCCGCAGAACATAAACAGCGCGAAGATCTGCATCACGCCATGGATCCACGGGGTTGGATTATCGTGTGTCGCGCCCTTTTTGATCATGGGCGCAAAGAATATCTGGGCTATGACTGCGCCAAATTTGCCCAGACCCGCTGAGATTCCGTGGCCTGTGCAGCGGACGCGTGTAGGAAATATTTCGGCGGGGCTGATGAAAGTTGTTGCGTTTGGACCTGTTTAGTCTAAGCATGGAACTGGCATAGGGTGAGCCATTGGTAATGAGGACTTACCCCAGTTGAAGAAGAACTGAGCAAGAACGTACAACACGAGAAGATGCATCTTCCCAAGGCTGTTGTATGCAAATCCTAGGACACAGAAAATGGTTGTTAGGATGGCGAACCCAGCAATTTGGATTGCCTTCCTTCCCAACTTGTCAACCGTAAAGACAGTTAACCAGTACCCAGGTATCGCTCCTGCGCAGATCAAGACCAGTTGCCCAACAGCAGTGTTTTTCAAGACCATGTAAAGATTGTCCTTTTGGTCAAAACCCATGGTCGAAATAAGGGAAGGCGACGAGAAACCGAGGCCGTAAAATGCCAGATCTAAGAAAAACCATGAAAAGGCAGTGCCAAACAGTTTGGTTGCGTTCCTTTTCTTGGAGTAGAACCTCAGGGCTTCCATGACTGTAGGTCTTGGCGTTCGATACTTGGCCATGTCTCGTCGAGCTTTCGCCTGATTAAGTTCATCGACAGTGTTTCCTTTCTTCCCATAACGGTATTTTCGAGCATCATTGGATGCCTTCTCGATGTCATAGAGTACGTCGAAGGTGTAGCGAGGTGTTTCGGGGATAGTAAGTCGGTAGTACAGAGCAAACCAGCCAGGAATACCTCCGAAGCCGATGAGAAACCGCCACATTCTGTCGACAGATTCAGCACAGATACCGCTGCAGTGTGCCACTGTGTCAACAGGTTCCAACTCTTTCTTGAATGCAACCACCAGAATCAGAGCCATGAGTGATGCTGCAAGCTGTCCGAGTCCTTGCATGGCAAACACCGCCGCCACGATACCTCCACGGTATTTCGTACTGGCAAACTCGGCAGTAATGACGGCGGATAATGGATAATCGCCTCCGACGCCCACACCCATCAGCACTCTCCAGAAGATGATGACGCCGACGAAAGAAAGGGCGGTGGACGAACCGCAGAGCGACTGGGCAAGGGTGCAGAATATGATAATCAGCAACTCGATACCGTACATCCTCTTACGTCCAAGCAAGTCGGCCAGATATCCGAAGCAGCATTGGCCTATGATTGCACCTGCAGAGGTTGCGACTTTGATAGCGGTGTCCGCATGGTGTGGCATTACTCCATTGTTTGATTCCTGCCAGTATACGATGCCGAGCATGATTGAGGCGAGATTAATTGCAAACAGCTGAATCAAGTCAATACTTCCCTCAGCTCACGTAGAACAGAAAATCTCACACTATACGCATCGGTGAAGAATCCGATGCCAGTTACCACTACCAACCGGACATGGTACCACCCAAACGGAGCTTTGTCGACCTCTGCTAGGGCCATCCGCCGCCGCTCATTCGGGTCGACGATATGTGTCTTCGCATATTAGCGATGATACTATCTGATGCACAGGATGCGGGCACGAACATAGACGCCAGGGACATCTCGATAAGCTGAATTCCCAACGCGCTGGAATGAGAGCATGGAGATTGAGGTGTTTGCCAGAACAGATTCCAGCTCCAAGACTTATCAAACAAGAATGGGGGACCAAAATGAGGCACGGGAATAAACCGCGGTTTCAAAGGGTTAAAGTGATAACGGATTGAATGATCTGCAGAAGTAGAGAACGCAATGCTCAGACATGGAGTGCCTATATGAGCGCGTTACGACATGCCTAGCCTTGCGCTTGCTTCTTCTCTGCGTCTTGCTGCCCCAGAAAACATGATGGAAGTTTTGCGGAGGGAGTGGGATTGTGTCGAATTCAGATTGGATAGCAGCGTGTGAGGCACGTAAAAAGCCCCTCCAGGGTCCGGTCCCACGGCCTTCTTAGCATGAACGCCATGTGGTTGCACATCCCTCTCCAAGGCTGACATCCCGAGCATGTGCTGAGACTGGCGATCTGATTGGTCAGAATTTGTGTTTGACAAGAGCATGCCGTCTCTCAATTTCCCAGAAAAAAACAAATTGTGTATCACGGGGCGTGGAAAATCGACTGATGGATTTTTGAATAGAACCGCGCACCTACCGTTCGACAGCCGTGGACCATGTACCTGGGTTTGCACGTTCCTGTCACTCCATGGTGATGGGTCTACAGTTGCGTGGGGTGATTTGCAAACGCGTAGGTGGGTAGTGAGCATTCAGCAGCGGTGTGCTTTTGCCTTGTGGCTCTTAGATGGTTCTTCGATGGTCTTGTCAAACGCCTTTCACATTCATCTCTTTCTCGGCCTGTCGTGTTGGTGCTCTCGATTTCCTTAATCCTGTCCCTGCACATGAGTACTAGAACTCGCAGAGCAGAAAGGGACCTAGTTTCGGGAGAGTCCCGCAGAGGTGTGTCGTTCTCACGAATCTTGACTTCTTCCCGATATACATTTTCGTACCTAGTTTGGTTAGGGGCTTGCCACCGGCTGCCTATATCTGATAGTGGCTGGAGCCACTCCGTTCCTTGGGTGCGCTGGGTCAACAACGGTCTGTGCCACAGAGAACTGGCGCTGCGCATGCCCCTGGCGTTTGAAGATGTTGCGACTCTTCCCTCGACGCTTACCGGTGGAATGTACTGCCGGAATTATCGACTTGGTGCTCCCCGAGTCTCATGGATGATATCGCAGTGTTGTGAAATATGCATCACCGATACCGATAACGGACGCTAAATTTGGGCCTCAAACACTAGTCCCGAAGCAGATACCGAATCCCTCTCTTTCTATCTCTTAGATATGAACATAAATCGGACTTTTAAGCCCCCAGCGTTTCGAACAGTCATGTCTCCACAGGCGCAGGATGTCTTACATTGAAGCTCTTGCGAGCGCACAAGCGGATAGACTTCATAGTGGACGTTCTTTACATTTTCAAGGAAAGAGGGATCCCAAACTTTCCGGTTGCTCAACAAGGCAAGAACAGGCGATAAAACCGGGGGTTGATCTGGGACTCACGCACGACACGTCGCTATCAGTCTGCGATAATGGCCTTGATTGATCGGAACGGCTCCTATCGGCTCTTCCGCGCATTTAGAATGCCAACTCCGCCTCCTCACTCCCACATACCCCTCCCTCAATTGGGGCTGGCATCACTCCACCATCACCTCACACAGTGCTCCATTGCTCACTAACAGAGATGCCTCCATTGGTTCAGACCAAGACTGCGACAAAAGGTCCCAAAAAGAAGACGAAATCCAGGAACGGTTGTAGTAGATGTAAACTGAAACGGGTAATGTTTTCATCCCACCTTTGATGTATACCTTACCCCGCTAACTGTGGCAAAGTTGAAATGTGACGAAACAGCGCCTGCCTGTCTTCAATGCAAGAAGAGAAATGTGCCTTGCCCAGGTTATGAGAAGACGTTGAAGTGGTCTACAAAGTATGAGGTGTTACAGCCTATCCTGTTTGAGCCAGTGTCTGTATGCAACCCGACGTCCACTGCCAATGCGCCCGCTGTTAAGGAAATCACCCTTCCTCCCGACGTTGTGAGCGGGTTTGAAGCTTTAGCTGCGGTCCTGCCTATCGGCAATAGGAAACCAGAGCTACAGGAAAAGGGATCAACTGAGCAGCACATCCAGCTAAATGACGCAGACGATGAAGTTTCCGTGGGCCAAAACGAGGCACAAGACATCATTGAACCTCCAAAGGACTCGGATCCACCGTCTATCGATCCCATAGGCCCCGCTGACCCTAATATACTTGACGAGTTTCTCCAAGACTCAGAGTCCCTCCCTGAGGAGTTTTCCTTCTACGCTCCTTTCGACTCTCTGGATTTTCTAGAACCAACTGCTCTGGAAGAGTTGGAGCTGGATATCGAGGAGGTGGAGAAACCCATCGATGAAACTATCATCGAACCGAGCAACTCTCGAGTCTCTCGCTCATTACTCCTCGAATACTATCGACTACCAAGTCCTTCTCCGTCGTCATCATCGTTGGATGAGGACATCGGGTCGATTTTGGTGCAACATTACTTCCGTGATGTTTGCGTCTTATTTTCGACTTTTGACTCCCTCCTCAATCCGTATAGGACCACCATTGGCCGTGTATTCCAGGATTCGCCATCTATATATTACGCGATCCAGTCTATGGCGGCAGCGCATTTGGCTAACACATTTCCCAACATGACGGCCACCGGCATTGAGATGCAACGTAAGGCATGTGAATGTCTACAGGCAGAGCTACCACTTGTTCAAAGTGGCAGTGCGAGCGGAGGAAGAACCCTACTGAGCATAATATTGCTCGGCATAACTACTTGTTGGCACGAAAGCAGTGCTTTGGGCGAAGAATTCCTTACTACTGCCAGGAGCTTGATTCTGCCTCAGTTGCTGAACAGTTCTCAAGAGGAAGAAGCCCAACGCCAAAACCAGTTCTTCGAGGAGTCTTTGATATATTGGGAGATGCTCATGGGATTTGTTACTCAGGACGGGATGACCAATTCGCCAGCGCCAGGAGTACGTAACAGGGTAACACCAAAGAAAACCGCTCCTGTAGCGAGGAGGCGAGACGGAAAGATTGTTCCACATCCATGGACTGGAATTGCACCAACAGTACAGATGCTGTTCGCGGAAGTAGGCAGGCTGGTCCGTAGAGAACGCATGTTGCACATCAATGGAGCTCCCGACATTAGACGAATGCAAGAAAACCTGCTGAATGCCGCAACATTGGAAGAGGATCTACTTGCTGCAGAATATCCTATGGCGGATGAACTAGCCGATCCAGGCGATGAGAGGACGGCTAAACGAGACTTCGTCGTGATGGCTGAAGCGTATCGATGCGCTGGCCTTCTGGAAATATATCGCGTCTTCCCATCTATTCTCCGCAAACGGCTTGGAACCGAAAAGCTCACCTGGTCAGACAACGTAGAGTTCGAATTCCCCACTCCCAGGTTCGAAACCCCCTACGAAGATACCGACACCAAATTGTGGATCAATTCGCTCGCGCTGCATATTCTGAGTGCATTGGAAACACTTCCCTCATCTTCTGGGACGTGTTGCACACAGCCAATTATATTTGCGGCGGCTGCCTCCGAGCTTCGATTTGTGTCTTCGGTAGACTACTTTGACATTTACGCCAATGACGCGAAAGTGCTGCATGCTAGGCAATTTGTCGAAACGAGACTGAATGAATACGCTCTTTGGTTACCAGCTAAACCTATTCGCAAGATCATTGAATTGGTTATGGAAGTATGGCGGCGTCTGGATGACGGTCAGAATGCTTTTTGGATCGACGTTATGGTTGAGAAGGGGTGGCATACCGTAATGGGATGAGGAGCATGCAGCGAAACGGCTTTCGACTTTTCGGCACCGCAGAACACAGTTCCATGTTTACACCCTCACCGTACAAGTTCAGGCTTTCTTTTCAGCTTTGTTCCACGCAACTTGTCTAATTCCGACCTTATAACTTTGCCAACACCTGGACGAGATCCATCGCTTTCCCACGTTTACAAGACCTTGACGGCCCCATCGATATTATAACGATTTTAATGTACGACTTCTTTTCAACCCTCTTCGACTTCGGATTAGTGTGAATGTGAAGGCATGGAATATTTACCAGAAGCGACATATACCCAGGGCGACTCTCATCTAAGCGGTGCTTATCAGTTTCCTCTGTCAGATAGATAAAGGTTTTCTTTTTGTATTCTCATTGTACTACTAGTTTCAAGCTTGATACCCAATACTCCAAATGCATCTTGACCTTCACTCCTCCTATCGCATGACATCTTCCGGCACTGATGAATCGCCACCACTTCATCACAGAATTCATTACATGATATTTACTTGGAGGGCTTGTAATCGGGAAATATGAACAATCTATTATTAATGGTGCATAGGCCAGGTGAACGCTTCCTATATTGCTTCCATGATCAACTGTTCTTTCTCTATTGCAATTCATCTGCACGTGGTGCTTTCTTTCACACTAACACGTGGCTATAGACTTCCTTGGAAGTCCGTACACATTCACAGTGCAACCGGTGCATTATATAAGTGTTATTTGGGATGTTTTGTGTGAGTGCTGGCGAAAGTACCGATAAACAGAACCCTCAAATGACCTTGGCTGAATATTTGTATTCCTTCCTTTCAAATTCCTTAATATATTATCAGTGATCCTGTTCTTCCTCCTCCACACCATCTGTACCCCCTCATCGCCTCGCAATCTCCTCCAGCAAAGCCTCCAAAGCCATTCTACCTTCCTTCTCATAACCCGGATATCCCGGACGTCGCCACACCCCATCATCCCATCCCCTCTCTTGGTAATGATCCATCTTCCACCACCTTGTACTACTCGACATGTCCAGCGCTCCATACCTTTCCCCATGGACCTCCGCCCTTAACGCCTTATCTTCAATTCCATGAAACTCAAACCTCCAACCTCCATGCGGAAAATTCAAATCTCTTCAGTTTCGGCAGCCGGGACTGGATAAGAGGGAAGTACTCGTGCCAACGCTTGTCGTAGTCCCATCCTGGACCTGTGGTAGAATGAGAAGCGGGAGCAATGTCTTCGTGGAAATCGAGAGGGTAGCCTTCAAGGTCGGCCACATCGACGTGCAGCGCGTAGCCGATACAGGAATCGAAAACTAATTCTCGAAGTGTCGAGTGGTACAATAGAATCCAGTCGAGTTGCCAATCATGCGTAAACGTATACCGTCTCAGCATCAAACTCTCCAACTTCTTAAAATACAAGCAGCGGAAATCGAGTTTGGGACACTTACCCCAGTGCTGATATGCGTAAAGTGTGAGTCCCTTAAGACCAGGTTGCAGAGGTGCGAGCCAGAAGTCCGGCAGCTCGTCATGAAAGAAGGTGAGGAGTTTGGGGAAACTGATGTCTAGGGCGGGGCGCATGTCAGTGTGTCAGTAGTGCTGAGAGACGATATACAACCTCATTTCCTCAAGCCTTGCCATCACGGCTTTGAAGACGGGAGAGCCGACGACGCCGTTTGCTGGTGTCATGTTCTGCATGTTCTTAATCGTGAGCCTGCGAAGTTTGAGGGTTGGGTGTGAAGAGGAGTTTAAGCCCGAGAATAGTATTTGCATCATTTCGTTGCGATAGATGTGTGTGTCATAGTAAGTTCGCGTAGAACGGAGATTGTTGAAGCGTAGCTTGACTTCTTCTAAATTCTCAAGGGGACCCACGCTGCGCATCGCTTCAACGAATGAGAGAGGGTAAATTCTTCCCCCGTCTCTTCATGTTCTTCGGAGAGTGGATCACAGCCGAGATCCTTTTCGTCCTGTGTTGCTAGGAAGACGGTTTTGTGGACTTGATGGTTCAAGCACGGATTCTACTAAATAGAGAGGCAGTGCGTGGCGCTCTTTTCAATAGATATAACCTTGATAGTGTAAAAAAGAAGGGCGCTTGTTAGGGAATTGAGGGCATGATTCACAAGTCCAATATGTTTTTAACGAAGAGTGGTCTGTGTTATGGCATTGGAGCCAGAGGTGGTGGAGCTCTATGGGGAGGGAGAGGAGGCGGGCGGCCATTTTTATGGGGGTTAGATAGAATTCGCGATGAATTGAGGGAAAGGGGGAATAAATGGATTTAATAAGAGCGGCTTGGTGGAGCACTTGGTATTGACCTGCCGTGCTGCCTTGAGGTGAGAAGGCAGAATGTGGCACAATAGAGCATCCTTGAATGAGATAAAACAACGATAATATTTTCAAGGCAGCGATGGATATCTTACGGACCAACCAGATAGAGAGATTGGAAAAATGACTCGCCTCGAATTAAGCGTTTATTCAAAAAGACACACCTACTAATACCACCTCTCGATGTCATCAGTTCTTGGTCCTCGCCTAAGTCATGGTATCATAGCAAACCTTCCCAGCCCAAAAGCCCCAAACCAAAATCAGCCTGTTCAGCGCCGAACCAATTCATTCCATAGCATTCGTTCCTCATGTAACATCGGCTCAACCCTCCACCTCAAGCATCTCCCTCAGCGCCTTCTCAGACGCTCTCAACCACCTTCCCTTCTCCTCAAGCTCATCCCCAATTCCTCCTCCTTCCTCCTTCCTCCGTCTCGCTTCCTTCGCTGCGGCGACTGTGCCTTGCTTCTGCGTCTCCAACGGCTTAAGTTCCCTCTCCAACTTCTCAAGCTCCCTCCTCTTCTGCGGTAACTTAGATTGCAGTTGCGTAAGCTGCGCATTCAATGCCTGAAGCTCTTCCTCCCTCCCATGTAACCTTTCCAAGGTCTCCGGTAACGGCAGCGCAAGTTCTGGGTTCTTGGAAGGTGGTGTCTGCTCTTGCTTCAGTTGCTCAATCGTGGATTCCAAGTTCTCGATTTCATTTGGCAGTGATTTTAATTGCGTGGTCTGGAGTTGTATGCTTTCGTATTTCAGAGCTAGTTCACGTCCTTTGGATTCGAGTTCTTGAAGGATGGCTGCGATTTCAGCTTTGCGGTCCTTAAGCTCGGATTTTAGGGATAGGATGTGTTTTTCGGTTTCCTCATTCTCGCTGGCTTCGACGAGGCGTGGTGGATTGTCTGTTATACTGCGGAGGAACTTCTCTTTAGTGGATTGTTCGACGTATGAGAATCTCAACTTGCTGAATAGTTCCTAGCAATGCATTAGCTATAGACACGAGAGACGAAGTAGAAGATATTACTTTATAGTGCACCAAATCTGCTTCCAGAGCAGCAGGATGCGTATCTCCATTCTGCTCACTATCATCTGATACTGCGGAATTCCTTTTCTGCGCGGACTGGGGGAGGTCTTTAGGTGAGAGAGTTTCGGCGATTGCGAGGAGCTTCAGTTCTTGGGGTTGCTGGAGCTGCTCCAGGGCGGACGCGGGCGTGGGAGGCTTTCTGGGAGCCATTGCGATTGCTTGTGGGTTATATGCGGTGTGTTTGTGGTTTGTGAGTGGTGTTTGAAGTCTGTAGGCGGTTTGGGTTGTTGGTGTTGTTTACTATCCACATAGGGCTGAGCGGGCCGAGGCAAATCGCTTTTTTAGGTTTAGCACGCGGAGTGATTGTCTTGGCAACTGAGGTCTCAGGTTGCTACCTTCCAACATGAGCAAGCGCTGCAACACACAACTGTACAGCGCCATGGCGCAGGATATAGATAATGACGATTATGTCGCTAATCTCCTGAGGCGGGACGCCAAAAATACCTCGAAGAAGTACGAAATGGTGGGCTTGGGCGCTTTTCTGCCAAGAGAGTATGTTTTAAAGTTCCTCATTCTCTCTGTTTTCTGATTTTCGGTTCCTAAGTCTCTTGGAAATTAGATATCAAGTGTATATATGGAAGTTATTTACTAATTATTACACTAGTTCAACGTCAAAGGCGCCGAAACCAAACACTCGTTTCCTACGGAATATCCTCCGCGAAACCGATTCTCACAATGCAGCTTTGTTGGCCAAAGAAGCAGAGGAATCACGGGCTCGCCTAAAAGAAATGAATAGAGAGAAGGAGAGGCAGAGGGACAGGGCGGGCAGATTGACCCCCCCGGACTTGAGTGAGGATGGAGACAGAGCGCGAAGCCACAGGAAACGGAGAAGGGATGATAGTGAAGATGAGGAGAGGCACAGGAAGAGGGAAAGGAGGAAGAGAACGAACAGGAATGAGGAAGAGAGAGAGTATAGGTCAAGGAGGGAGGGGGAAAGGGAGATGAATAGACGGGGAGAGAAGAGTAGGAGGTATGAGGATACTGGGGATGAGGATGAGAGTCAGAGGTCAAGACATTCTAGACCAGACCGGAAGAGGGAGCGGAGGTATAGATATAGTAGTGATTTAGAAGAGAGCAGGACGCGGCATAAAGGCGATTCGTCTCGGTCACATAGGCGGCGGAGGTCGTATTCAAATTCAAGGTCTCGCTCAGCATCACCACATTCACGTCGACATCACAAGCCCTCTCGTCGAAGACGGCACGATTTACGCTCTCCCAGACGGATTTCCACATCATCAGAACTGGAGCACTCTACCATTGAGTCCTCCAAGCAAAATGGACGTACTACACTCCCACCTGCCTCGCTCGACTCAGATTCCGATCCTTTAGAAGCAATTGTTGGGCCTCTCCCGCCTCCATCAGACCCTATTATCCGCTCCCGCGGTCGGGGTGCCTATAAAGCCAACTCTATGGCCATGGATGCCCGCTTCTCATCTACATATGACCCAGCCACTGATGTGCAAGTGGACTCTGATATAGAGGATGACTGGGGTGATGCTCTAGAAGCATTCCGAGATCGCCAGCGCTGGAAACAGCAGGGCGCGGAGAGATTGAAGGCAGCGGGGTTCACAGATGAGCAGGTGAAGAAGTGGGGGGAAGGCGGCGAGAGGACGGAGGGGGATGTGGTGTGGGCAAAGAAGGGAGAGGGGCGGGAGTGGGACAGAGGGAAGGTGATGGACGAGGATGGGACGGTTGATCTTAAGGCAGAATGGGGGAGGTTGACTTAAAGCGTGAGATTTTATGACTTACAAAGAGCTGCGTGTTGTTAGACCGTCTGCTAAGAGCTGGGTTTCGGTTTTCGTATTCTTTTCCAAGGTTGACCGTCTAGTTCTCTATCACGTGGTTGTTATAACTCCCCTCCCAAGACCTCCAGAGCTCTAATGCAGGTTAGCGAGTTTTCCGAGAAATACGATCGCACTTGTTGTACGAACGGGCCAACCAGAACACATATTTTAAACTGCGCCACACTCAGCCGGCCGAACTTTGTGCAATGTATTTCGTATAACAAAGCAGTGTTCCCTGACCACCATGGCCGGTCATAACAGCAGAAGCAAATTACTTCCTCCATCTTCTATATGAAGATATGAAAAGAGAAGATATATGGATAGCAGCGACGTAGTGAGAGGAAAGAAACGGCAGCGGAAGAAGACACCAAAGACCAGATCGGGATGTATCACTTGCAAGTATGCGCTCCCTGCCTATATCGCTCTAATTTCAGTAACGTTCAAGCTAACATCTCGCTAGGATCCGGCGTATCAAATGTGACGAAGCAAAACCCAGTTGTCACAAATGCACGTCCACAGGAAGGAAGTGCGATGGTTACATGCCAAACCAGCCGGACGTGTCTAATGCAGGGCTTCACGCCCCTATTGTCCAGGCGGAAGTTCCCAGGACCACTACCAATTCCACCAACGCCGCAATAATGGTAGACCTTGATGAGGAGCTTGCGGGCGTGCCATACGAGCCCACCATTCAACTCCCTCTCTTTTCCCTGGGCTTCCCAACAACGCTCCTCTCGGGTCGTGCATTCCACTATTACATCCATCGCTCCTCTCTTGATCTCACTGGGCCATTACACTCTCAAGTCTGGCGCTCGTATGTACTCAGCGTTTGTGCCACATCCCCTGCCATCCAACACGCGGTTGTGGCGCTCAGTGGGTTCCACGAGCGATATTGCTACGCTGACATTAGACCCGACGAAGAATGCTGGAGATCATATTACCTTGCCGTCAAAGGCGTGAATGCACTTCTCCATACCTCCAACGACGAGCACGGAAGGGGTAAAGCGGTTAAAGAAACACTCGTCGCTTGTGCAATCTTCATCACCATCGAGATCTTACTCGGAAACACAGACGCCGCGCTCAAGCATCTAGAAGGCGGGTTAGCACTTATAAGACAGTACCTTACGCCTCCCGCATCGCCACCGGGAACTCCAAAGCCGACGCGCTCGATTCTACTGAGACCTAGCCAGGCTTCATCCATTTGCAAGCAAACTCAGGGCGCCATTTCCCCTTTGCCGGAATCAAGGCTACAGCTTGATGATAGAACAACGGATCTAATAGGTTTCTTCGCGCGTCTGGATCTGCAAGTTCTGACGTTCTTGCCTTCACAGCATAAGGAGACTAGTTCTGAACGTTCGTCTTCCCCGACTTCCCCACTGCGGCCAGTGGACCGACCCTTACCCAACGTACCTTCTGCATCGCTCTATAGGATTATTCGACAGAGTCTTTACTGGATAGAACATTTCGCCACACACTTTAAATACAGCTCGCCCATCCCAGCAAAAGTAATCAGCGCGCGAGATAGTCTAATAAAAGCCCTCCAGCAATGGCATTCTCACTTCCAGACCTCAGTCCGCAGTTCAGATCCTATTTTCTGCCCCGATGTAGAAGTAGATTGCGATGTTGCGATCAGTAATCTGCTGGTTGCGTATCATACCACATGCCTAAAACTGATCTCCTCGCTCGAATCGACTGAATCAATATTCGATACTCCGACTTGTCGAGCGTCCTTCCAATCTATCCTCGAAAACGCGGAACTCATCATCACCAGTCGGAATCCGTATCTCCGAGTGGGGAGGAACGATGAGAAAGTGGCAAGGTTCTTTGGACTAGAAAATTGTACCGTCGAACCGCTTTATTATGTTGCGCTGAAGTGTAGGGATAGCAAGATGAGGAGGAGGGCTGTGGTTTTGCTGGGGTGTGCGGGGGGGGGGGGGGTTTGGGATGGGGGGGTTATTGCTGGAGTCGCGGAGCATGTTGTGATGGTTGAGGAAGATGGGATGAAAGATGAAAGTGCGGAAGGGCCTGTGGAATGGGTGTATGGCGAGTATTTGTATCAGGGTGAGGGGGGTGTAAGAGGGGATGGGGATGATGAAGAAGAGGATGAAACTGTGATTCCAGAGGAGAATAGAGCGCATAATGTATTTCTGAGTGTTGATGGGGGGGAAAGGACGGTGGACGTGGAGTGTGCTTTTCGTGACGGGGATAGCGGGTGGAGATATCAGAATGCAGTGTTGAAGTATTAGGCGTAGGAGTTGAAGCCATGCCGGATTCAATGAAAAAACTTTTGTGTAGGATATTCTTCTTACCTATACTAACCAACGTTGTCGCAAGGATCGTAAAAAAAATTCCCGGATTTAGCTACATGGTTCTCAATCTTTGATACTATGCTCACCTTATAGCCACACCCGAAGATTCAGTCGCATGCCCTGGCTTACAATTCAGTCGACCAATCCTGCTTCTCAATCCACTGCTCCACTGTCTTCAACTGAATCAGCACACCTAGCTACACCTCACTGATCAGCAGATTCTTCTGTACCCTCACACAGGACGCTTGCATCTCCCGGTTGCACAATACTGCCATCCACCTTCCCTCCAATCATACCTAAACTCATTGCAAAACCCCATCGCATCCGCAAACTCTTCTCAAATATCTTCGGGAGCAAAATCATGGTTTGCTGGACTGTTGATGCACTTGGTATGATGACCCAGCCCAGATTCAGGGCTCCAAGTTCGTGTATACTTTCCTTCGAACATTTACAGTGCTTAGCTCCGGAGGCTGGCCTGTTTGACTTCGGCTAGCCTTTCAGTTTGGCTGGCCATATCGCGACTCGAAGGTGTTGAAAAATGGAGGTGTTTGTCAAGGGGTTGCAAAGCAATAAGTCAATTGATGAAGAAAAGGTAAAGCTGAAGACTAGAACGAAGGAGCGTGGCGGGCGATGCCTCTAATACCATCAGAAATAGGGGTTAGCCGCCAGTTGGTGGCATGAGGTAGCCAGGCAGCTGGCTGGTTGAGGCCTGAGAGCAGCGCTCGGTGGGGCGACAGCCCGTGACAGCGTGAGGGTTAAGAGGCCCCTGCGCAGTCAATAAAACTAACCCTGGTGTGAAGTGACTCACCCCGCACCAAACCAGAAGACCTCTGCACTCATCCTTCCATTACGTTGCTTTCGCAGTACACCACACTCACCTGCCATGGACCAAGTGGAAGCTCAGCAAGATCTCGCTGTCCGCGCAAAAGTCTCGAAACCTGAGCGTCAGGATAAGAAACCCAAAGGAAAACCAGCGGCCGCAACCGACACGAAAGGTACCGCCGACACAAAAGGTATATCACCGCTACCTTTCGTTGTCTTGATCAGTCTTCACTTACATTACCCAGGCCTGACTGTCAGCCGCTCGGAAGATCTTGCACAGTGGTACTCAGAATTACTCACCAAAGCCGGCATCGTCTCCTACTACGACGTCCAAGATATGTTCCCCTTGACCCCTCATCCGCTTCCAATGCTGACCCTTTCCGAAAGCTGCTATATCCTTGAACCACCACTCATCTTCGCATGGGAGGAGATTCGCACGTGTGTTCTCATGTTCTCTTATATTAACTAGTCCATGACTGATAGTCCTCAGCTTCTTTGATGCCAAGATCAAAACCATTGGTAAGTGCTGAAGCCACCAGTTATGATACATGCTGACATTGGCGTTACTAGGGGTTCGCAACTGTTACTATCCTCTGTTCATCACCCGAGAGAATCTGGAACGGTCCGCCTCCCGCCTCCTATGAACCCAACCGAGAACATACTGAAAGACCCCAGGGAAGCTAGCCATGTGGAAGGATTCGCCGCCGAGGTCGCATGGGTCACACATGGTGGAAAGAGCAAATTAGAAAAGCGTGAGATATCCTCATCACTTCTATGGCTTAGGCTGTCCTAACTCACTGTGTTCAGCCATTTCGATCCGTGCCACGAGCGAAACAGCCATGTACAAGGTACAAATCTGTCTTGGTAGTGATTTACCATTGGTCTAACGTTAAGTCAGGACTTCTCGGACAAGATTAAAAGCCATCGAGATCTTCCGCTAAAGCGCAACCAGTGGAACAATGTCCGTAAACTCTCCTTGGTCCGAAAGACTGTCTTGTTAACACTTTGCAGGTCGTCCGTGAGTGGACCCGGCGTTGCCAACTTTAGACAGACACTGACTTGACTGTGCCATAGGATGGGAGTTTAGCCATTGCACTCGTTAGTCAACCCATGACTACTAATTGCATTTCACTGACCTCAATAGCTCTCCTGCGCTCCCGTGAGTTCCTATGGCAAGAGGGCCATACTTGCCACCTTGAGAAATCGGACGCGGACGCAGAAGTGTTGCAAATTCTCGATTGGTATGCTGCAGTGTATGAGGAGCTCCTGGCGGTAAGTGCCTGCCGATGCATGCGATGGAACTTGGAAATGCTCATCTGCCAAAGGTTCCGGTGGTAAAGGGCCGGAAAACTGGTACGCCTGCCTTGACTTTTACGAATACCAACAGTTAACAAGACTCTAGAGAATGAACAGTTCCCGGGTAAAGCCTCAGAGCCTCATTGCATTACTTGCTTTCGTTAACGCCTGGATAGGCGCTTTGTATACCACTACGATCGAAAGCTTCATAGAAGCAAATGGCCGGGCGATCCAAGCTGGTAATCCGTGCCCCTAGTAATACCTTTGCTTCCTCTGATATTGGATGCAGGAACATCCCATGCCCTCGGTCAGAACTTCTCTCGCATGTATGACATCACAGTGAGTGCTCCAGGACTTACCTTCATCAGTAACATGCTAATCCCTCTCAGGTTGAGGATCCTTCCCCAAAAGCTGATGGTGAAGGACCAAAGCCTCCTCTGCACGTGTAAGCACCTACTTCGCTCTAGTTTCAAGTCGTTAACTGAACGAATTAGCTGGCAAAACAGCTGGGGACTGTCCACGAGGTAAGTGTCTTTGAAGCGGACCATAGCATCACGACTTACTCTTCTTTCACAGATCACTCGGCACAATGGTATGCCAAACTTTGCAAACTACATTGACGACGTTTTCGGCTGCTGACAATGATTCCAGCTAATGATTCACGCTGACGACAAGGGCGCCATCTTTCCACCCCGCGTTGCCGAGTTTCAGGTTGCAATTGTTCCTGTTGGCCTCACCGCGCGTACGAGTGAGGCCGACAAGCAGAAGATCCTTGAAGAAACAAAGAATATAGGGCGGACTCTGAGCGAGGCTGGCATTCGTGTTCAGTGTGACACGCGCGAACACTACTCTCCCGGCTGGAAGTTCAATGAGTATGAGGTATGTGACAATCGTTGTTCTTAACGTCAACAAAATATATATAACTAACTATGCTAGCTCCGCGGCTTTCCCATTCGCATCGAATTCGGTCCCAAAGATGCAGCAAAGGGAGTCATCACCACCGTGCGCCGTGACACTGGCGAGAAAGGTACCATTCAGATATCAGATGGGAAAGCAATGGCCAGCGAAGTGCAGGCATTGCTGGACAAGATTCAGAGCGAGATGCTTGAGCGAGCCCGCAAGATGTATCAGGATCACATTAAGTACACTAGCAACTGGGACGACGTTGTTCCCCTTCTGAACGCGAAGAACGTCATTCGCATGCCACACTGTGGAGATGGCGAATGTGCTGAGCTGGTTAAGAAAGAAACAGCAGAGATTTGCAAGACCGAGAATATGGATCCACGTGCTCCATCAATGGGCGCGAAAGGTAAGTAACCACCCCGAACTCTTGACGGCAATTACTTGTATTAACTAACTTTGTTTCAGCGCTCTGTGTGCCTTTCGACCAGATTGAACTGCAAGAGAATGCGCGCTGTACCCGTCCGGCTTGTGGTAAACCTGCCGTCAACTACACCCAGTTCGGAAGGTCGTATTGAAATATAGACGGCAGCATGGTCTTGGAGTCATGAATAAAATCAGGTACAAATGAATCGAATGAATATGGGTATACTATCTATCGTAGCTTCCTCAGAGCTATATATCATACCAAAACTCCCAACGCTGGTTTTGTTCATACCAGTCTATGAGTGTAGGACATATCCAAAGTCGACCTGATCCCAGACCGGTAGGACGATGATAGAACTTGAACACCACAGGCAGTTCTCTTTGCAAACACCTACAATAAATTTTGATTCCCTGAGAAGTAAGAAATGCTTCACGCATTCTGCCCAAGTGTCTCTACACCATACCAGAAGCGGTAATGCGACTGATATCGCTGTCATCGCCACTCATCTCTGCCAGCACACTTGAATCCGCATTGGCACCCAAGAGAGGAGTGCTTGTTCATGTATAGCACTCTGAGACGTTCTCTCGTATTGTGCCTGATAGAGTAAGTGTGGCGAGCAGAATCATGAGTTTTGCTTCAGCTGCTAGGATGGAAAGCTGTCAGTTTCCTAATACAAAGGCGATGTGCCGGTTCACATGAGGGAGAGCAAGGCTGCCAAACCCGTCTTGTCCATTTACGCCTGTTCTTTGAAAGTCGCACTAACGTACAGAGCCGCCCCAGTGACAGTAGCCCATTTTACCCAATTTAGAAGACCCAAGTACAGCTCAGGATGTGAATATCCGTAGCCTGTTCCACAATGGTCAAAGTCCAATGCCACTAGTGGCTCCGAGCCCATGCCCCTCGTAATCATCACCCAGCTCCACTCATCTCGCTAATCCTCATCAGCATTGTGCACTGAGAAATCATTCTCAAACTCGTCCTCCTCGTCAACATGATCCTGATCCTCATCCTCGTCCTCGTAAGTATCATATCGATCCATATAATTCCCCGGAAGATCATCCTCAAAGTCGTCCTCGTCGAAGTACTCCTCGTCAACATCCTCCTCGTCATCCTTCTCGTCCTCGTAAGTATCACACTGATTAATATGATTCTCCGGGCGGTCATCGTCGCATAGTCCTCCGTCATGAGCTTCATCCAGCTCTGATTTAGGCTCATCCATGTCAGCATCATCGATGGCAGCCATTCCTTTAGCTTCCCCAAAGATCTGAGCCATGCGGGAATAGAAGTCTGTGATCTTGCGCTGGTCACCAGCCAGCTGTTAGATAAGGCGCCTTTGTACTCGAGCGACCTTGGACATGTCGTTGGCGGTAAGGCTGGTTTCGACAATTGGGGAGAGAGTCTCTAGGTACTTTGTAATATTCTGGAGGAAGCCAGGCGGATAGATCCTCTGTGCAGGGGGCTTCCGTAGTTGCACCAAAACTCCAGCAAGTAAGCATGTCTTGGTGGCGTCGATTCGAGCTTCATGATGGATCAATGCTAAATGGTGTTGTGGGAACAAGGTTCTAAAAGCTCCCTCCTCGTCCCAGTGGGCGAAATGAACCACGGGGGACAGGTACTGCTTCGTTAAGTGGAAAATGCTCACGCAGTTCTGGCGAGGGGGGATTATATCTGCGATTTGGGCTTCCGACGAACCACCCTCTAGAAGGACTGATTTCAAACATTCCCAATCGCAGCGACCAGAGCTCCATTCCATGAGGATATCACTTGACTTCAAGATGCCGTTCTCAATCACGTTTTGCGCAAACTCAGTAGGTGAAAGTCTCGGTACCGATTGGACCCTTTCCAGGGAGCACGTCGATCCGTCTCGGCTGATGACTGCGATGATTAAAGAAGTGGTATTGGCATCCACTATGGCGATCTCCCATACCTCGCGACTGCCTGCTAGAAACTCCGTGTCTATGAACCGGGCACGGGGGGCAAGCTTTTCCAGGGCCGAGTTGACGTTCAGCGGTCGCTGTGTTCTTCTCCATGGTATTGAGCACAAGATCCAGATCCGGAGCGGGTCCAGTTATCGCTTTTTTGTTCTTGAATGCCGGACCAACCTCAATGACAGACTTCAATGGTGTCCCAATAGTACAGAGTGCTGGGCGCCGTGAGCGCTGCTTGGATGCTTTGTAGAAGAGGCAAAGCTGGTAGTTCTCCTTCAAGTGCTGAAAACAGAACTTGGCAGTCGGTTGAAACTTCTTTCTATCACACTGATCTCTGTTCTGATCCTTATCGGCAGACCACTCGCACCTATCCTGATTGGGGAAATCGGGCGCCAGCTGAGCAACAGGGTCGGTTGACTTCCAGTGGCAGAGAATACAGCGTACGCCTAGTTGAAGAACCTGATAAGGTCCTCGTACTTGCGTTGGGCGTATATAGTAAACAGGAAGACGTGCGTTCTCAAAATTGAGTGGAGTTGAGCACTTCGTGCGACGTGAGCCATGGCTAATGATACTGATGCAGAGGGCGTTCTCCTGGGTGCGATCATAGAAAGCATCCTGATGTTTATCCAGGTCGCATCAGAACGAGCCTTCTCCTCAAAGTTGGGGTAAAGTACCTGCTACAATCCTGTTCCTCCACAGGCATCCTCCGGTTGAAGAAAGCACGTTCTGTTGAGAGAATGCTGTCAAGGCAGCTCAAGTAACTTGGCGAACAGAGTTGTGCCCTCCGCAGGAATGGTTCCGGCTTTCCGCGATTTGTCTGTATCCCCCGGTGCTCCTTTAAGAATAAAATTTGCATACGGGTAAGCTGGCTTGAAAAGCTCTTCAATTTTAGGCCGTTTATCTTTATAGGAATTTGTTAGCTAACCAGAGTTGGAAGACATTGACAAGTGCGTGTATCAAGTACAGAGACTTACTGATGATTTGTTTCAGTTTGGACCCAACGGCTCTCATTGACTTGTGCTCTAATCCAGGTATACCGCTTGAGATGCGGGAAAGACCGTGAGAGTCTTTGATCATTTCAGCGACTTCTTCTGGCGAGAGTTTCTGGAGAATGGCGATTTCCTTTCCTGTCCATGACAATGAACCTGAATGAAAAACTTGGTCCTGCTGCTCCGATGGCTGTTCGTCGATCCAATTTGGCCTTATGTCGGAGAGATTTTCGGAGATGGTAGAGCCTCGTCTTCACGGCTTGATGTGTGCGGTTCTCCAGACCGGGGACGTCAAAGGGCGTGGGCTCTAATTTCACTACCAGTGCTTTCCGCTTTTGTTCCTCGGTGAGGTAGTAAGGATTTGTTCTTCCTCAGCGGTCCATGCGTGTACCCGAGAGCAAGCAATGCTCTTCTGATGTCGGGAACTGACATCAAGGCCATCTCTGTAATCTTTAGGCCTCTTGATGGCAGTAACGCACGTCCTGCCCTCGAGGCCAGGGAAAGTACATAGCTGATGCATATGCTCATGGCTGTGGAGCTTCGCGTGCGTAAGGAACACATGGTCATCCGCCAATTTCTTCAAAGCTTCCACCTCCGTTACTGTCCACCTCCTTACATCTCCTTTTGGCGGGGAAGAGATATGCGTGGAGCCACCTCGGTAATTGCCCTTTTTGAGGCGAACAGAGACTGCGCTGATGGTTCTCTGCTGGAGACCTAGGATTTGGCAGGGAAATCTGGCGCGGGGCTCCTTGCCGGTTTTCCAACTACGCCAATAAAGTCGATGTATGGCGGCAACTTGCTGCTGATCAAGCCTGGCGAGGATTGCATCTTCCTGGGCGGTCCACCAGATATGTTTCAGGGTGGAAGCCGGGAGTTGAGATTTTGTCCCGAGAAAACGACTGGTCGGCAAGATTAACGGTATCGGCCCCGGGTTTCACGACAGTGGGATGGGAATCAAGGTAGGGTAGATGATCATCTTCGTAATGCCTGTTTGCAAGGTCCTGCGACGAGAACATCCTGTCGCAAGCGCACTTTCCGGCGTCCGGGCAAGGCCACCCAAGCGCGTTTCGATGAACGGTCTCAGCATGACGGCGGGCACCGCCTAAGTTAGCAAATGTATCTTTGCATTAGAATTTGGCGGCTTGGGGGCAAGCATATCGTTGTTTGAGGTTGCGCGGTTGTTGGTCTTCGTGCCATTGTTTGGGTCGCTTCAATTGGTCTTTGTATTGGCATCGTCGTTCCGGAGGGTTGTGCAGGTTGGGTCTTTCACTTTCACTAGACGCGACTCCCTGCTGGCGAGATAGGGTCGGTAGCTACTACTAGTATTTGGATAAGGAAAATACACTACATTCACTGAAGCCCGTTTGCCGCTTCTGGTACGCATTACCGTTTCTGTAATCACAATAGTATCCAAGTTGGATCTTCCGGGCCTTATTGCTAGCTAACTCCTGGAACTGTCTTCCACGTAGACTTGATTCTTAATTCTAATGAGGATAGTTCCGTATGTACTATAATTGTGACTGGTTAACTGAGTTTGGATAGAAAGGTGAGTTGAATGTGAGCATCCTGAGTAGCGGTGCAACCTGAGCAGTGAGCCGAAGTTGAGCCGGTAATTACGGGGAATACGGCGCTAACCAAAAGAGGAAGTCGAGCGAGATAAGTTGGTTGGAGGTATTAGCCAGTTAATGCCTGCGCTGTTCTAAGCTTCCCTCCATGGCCAAGACACAACACACCTGTCACTTCGTTCCTTTGAATGCTGCAGTTTTGTTTGTGAGTGGGTTTAAAAACCGCTCAGGGATGAATAATACAGTGAAAGCAATCCTAAGTCCCTAACCTGGAAATTTGAGCTTAGGCTAAGAGGCAGTATCGCTTCAGAAAGATCCGTATTGGTAACCGATTTCGCTTTAGAAAGCTTTACACCCAAAGCGCCATATGCTGAAAGCAAGTAGCTAAGGCTTACTACCTACGTTAAAGCTCTAGGATACTAGCAAGAACTATTATGGTATTAGTAATGATCCACCACAGATAGATAGCTGGCTTCTTCACTACTTCTTTTAGGTAGGATGATGTTCCTCGTAATTGTGCACAGGTTCTAGATCAGTCAGATGTGCTTTCAATAGGCTATACGTAGAAAATAGTTAGATTACTTCCATACCACTCTTCTCTCTTTCCCCCCAGTATTATGAGTAAGTGCTGAGGTGATTTTCTCCGCCGTCTTGGCTAGTATAGTCAGTGCACACATATTAACCTAGCCTACACTAGCTGCCTTTTCACACTAAGATTACACTTAAGTACCAACCTTACAAAGCTAAGTAAGTACTATGAACAAGACTCTACTAAGCTACTATTATAGCAAAGTAACTAGTTCTTAATTAACTTTTACTTTTTTATTTATAAAGACTTTTCTTTTTTTATATTAATACCTTATATTAATTTAATTAATATACTTGTTATAAGTATGTTTATATGTTTTCTATAATTTAGTACTATTTTTAAGTACTATAATATATAATAAAATAAGTTTATACTCTACTAATTAAGTTTACTACTATATAAAAAATACTAAATAAAAAGTATAAAAAGTTATTTTAAAATAACCTTAATTTAAACTTTTATATACTTAGTTATATTAGTAACTATAATATTATTTTAATATATTTATTAGCTAACTATATAAATATTAACTTAACTACTATAATATAATATAAATAATATTTAAGCTTAAGTTTATTTACTTTAAGTTAATAGTTAAAATTAATAGTAAAGTTTTAAGTACTAAATTAAATATATAACTAAAAAATTTAGTAGTTAGTTAACTATATAAATAGTATAGTAAAGTAATATAATATAATATTTTTAAAAAAAAGTAAATATAATATATAAACTAGTTTTTTTAATATATTATTAAAAATATTATTAAATATAAGTTTATAGCTACAAGTAAATTAATATTAAAGTAAAAATAATTTTATAATATATTTAATTACTTTTTATTAATTACTATACTTTTATTATAATATAATAAGTTTTAATAATAATAAACTTAGAAATTTAAAAGCCGTAATAGTAGCTAAATAAGCCTAAAAACTACTTAAAAAAAAACCAGACGCTGGAACATAATTCCCTGTACTTAATTATTTTTAATAAACTCTTTATATTCTATTTATAGAGCATAGGGGATAACAGTAGGTTATAACCTTATTTCTATAATTATAAAACCATAACTATAACGTATTAGGAAGTAATTAATAAGTAAGTAAATAATATTAAGAAAAGGATAAATACTAGCCTAACTAAGACTAACAGAAAGTAATCAAAACCCTCTAGAAAATTAAGGATAATTTTAATAAAAAGGAGGAAAAGAAGTTATGTTATAGAATTCTTACTAATATAAAAAAGGCACTATAATGTGTCTAAAATTATTAGATATGTTATTAAGCTACCTAAGATAAGGGCAAGACACAGCTCAATTAGATTAAAACTAGAATTAATAAAATTAGGAAAGAAACATGCAAGGGAAACCGCCTAGAGATCCCCTAAATACGAAACAAGACTTGGGCAGCCGTCGCTGCGCAGGCGTCACGCTCGGTAAACGCCACCGCCGCGTCGCAGAGAACCACTATCCGAATCCGCTTTAAGAATTCCCAGGGAAAAGACCTAGGAGAGATACTGAAAATAGTAAAAAAGGTAATACCAAAAGCCTTTACTATAAACATTCTAAAGAGTAGTAATGT
The DNA here is from genome assembly GCA_010093925.1 of Zopfia rhizophila CBS 207.26. Lineage (NCBI taxonomy): Eukaryota > Fungi > Ascomycota > Dothideomycetes > Zopfiaceae > Zopfia > Zopfia rhizophila. The sequence continues at coordinate 170,475 of ML994713.1, forward strand.
CAATATTTACGTGCCATTACAGACTATAAAAGACTAAATTATAAATAGACTGGATATACTAGGATTTAAAATTCTAAAGAAAAACTATTTCTTAAAGGTTCTAGAAACTCTACTTAAGATAAAAATTAATAAGAAAAGAAACATAAATAATTCTAAGCTAATATATATAATATATAAAGCTACTAAATAGCTAGTATTAGATATAGCTATTATCTAAATCTAATAGCTACACGACCTTAAGGCGTAGAAGATATATTATAAAAATATTATAGAAAATTTAAAAAAGCTAGAAAAGACTTATAGTACTCTAATTATTAGGACACCCACACAGGTGATTTAATAGAAAATTATAAAGAGTAAATTAATTATTAACTTCCAGCTCTTTAAAATAAGGCTATTTAATAATAGTATAATTATTAAATAATACTTTTAATATAATTAATAAGGCTATACCTAAAGCGCATGTGGTAAAAAAATATAGTATAGATATTATATAAACCTATATAATATAATAGAATATTCTTAAGAAAAAGTATCCTGTGTAAACTATAGTAAAACTTATAAAATATAATAATAAAAGAAGTATAAGATATTCTAGAGCTATCTAAAAGAGATTTAGATAAAAAAAATAGCTTTTTTTAAGTAAATACTTTATATCCATATTATAGAAAAAGCATAAGTAGAATAATTAAACTCTATACAAAATAACTTTACTATTATAATAAGGAAAAAAAGAAAATAGATTACTTTATTAAATAACCTATATAAAAAACTATTACTAAAAAGAGAACTAGATAAACCCTTTTATATAAAAGTTATTAATAGAGATATATTATAATTAAGATTTATATTAAACACAGGTGATATATACTTAGCCTAAATAAAAGTAAATAATAACCCTAATATTAATATAAAAGACTTTATACTTATTCTAAATGAGTAAACTTACTATTATTTAATATAATTATAAAAATATAAATTAAGATATATATTATCTCTTCTTTAATAAGGCAACGCAGGCGGAGTACTAAGTACTTATAATTTAAAAACTAGTATATAATAAATATACTAAATTAATATACTACTTATGTGGATACGCTCTGGCTTATGAAGAAAACTCTATAATAAAAGTATATTTTATAATTAGCTAAAATATTAACGTTGTGTATTAGAAATATAAATAATATAATTTATTTATTATAACACTCTAGCTCCGCCTAGAGGAGCTGGAGACTATTATTATTAATATTTATAATTTATATAAAAACCGCTAACAGATAAAGACCTAGCTAGAGATTAATAAAATAATTAAGAAAATAAAAAAAGAAGTTATACTTTTTAAAAACTTTAATATATACTATTTAATATAAAAAAAAAGCTATATTATAAGCAAAGCGTAGGTAGAATATCTACTTCTTAAAATAAAAATATAAAATCTTTAACTCGCCACACTATAAGATAAACTAATATAAAAAAGAGAATAAAAAAAGAGTATTATTAATCTCACATTTCTATTAAACACAATATACAAAAAAGTTAGCTTTTATGGAACTAAGAATAAATAAACTTTAATAAGAGATTATATACTAATATAAATTTAAATAAATATTATTATTTATTTATAAAAAAAAAGCAGACGCTACGCGCTTGAAAAACTAGATATAAAAAAATTTCTCTAAGATATTAAAAACCTTAAGTAGATAATGGCCCTAGAATCTCTAGAAGTTTTCTAAAAAGAAATTATATATATTTTTAAGATTTATTATTTACACATAAGACCTAGTTTATAAGTGTGTAGAATATAGTTATTAAAAGTAGCCTAATTTCTTATAAGCATTAAACAAATAAGGTGCTAGTATTATAACTATAAAAAGAATTATAATTACTAAAGCTATAAAACACTATCCAACCAGCTTTAGAAAAAAATCTAAAGAGTAAAAAAAAATAACTAGAGATAATTTATATAAGAATTTATAGCAAACTCTATAAAACTATATAATAAAAGACTATAGATTCTTTTAAAGTAAAATAAAAAAAACACTAATATAAAAAAAAATTATTTCTATTTTTTTTAACTTTAGAAACTTAATTAGCGACTCTCTTACTAAAGATAATACTATAAAAATAAAAATTCTAGCTAAGAAATTTTTTCTAAATATAAATAAAGTTAACTTAGAAGATATTAATAATAAGATATAGCTAGAGTATACTTAATTTAACATTAATCTATATATATCTAAAAAGGTAATAAGTAATTTAATTATAGAATTTTTAAATAAAAAAGCCCTAAGCCCTAACAGTATACTAAATAAGATTTTAAAAATTATACTTTTATTAATAGCTTAGAAGCTTATATAGGCGGTTTATTAGTACCTTAAAAGCAGAATAATACTAATATATCTTAAAAAATTAATTATAATTACTTTATGTAAAGAAAGTAAGAAGGATTATTTTTTTCTAAAAAGTTACTAATTAATCACGCTAGAAAACACTCTAGCTAAGGTAATTAAGAAATAAGTAGTAAATATAATAGTAGTAGCTACTAAGAGATATAAACTACTTTCTTAGAACTAAATAAGAGTAAGAAAGAAATACTTAATGCTTTTAGTAATTAGTATACTTATCTCTAATATCCAGATAGTGTAGAGAGTGTGTTTAGACTATATTATTTTAATATTAAGTTTAGATCTAGCTAGAGCTTTTAACAATATCTCTTATAAATATCTACTATATATTCTAAGGAAGAAGGGGCTACTAGAATGGATAGTTTACTTTATATAAAGCTTTATAACTACTTAATAAACGCGTATTATATTCCTTAGGTATTAAAATAAGTAGATTTAAATATAAATAAGTATCCTATAGGGATTTCTATATTTACTAATTTTATTCCTCTTCTTTATATTAGAGCTTCTAGAGGAGTTTTAGTGATTAAATAGTAATATACTAGTAGTTAACTTTATTAATAATATAAATCTTATCTTATAGAGAAACTTAGCTACTGAGAATTGCTAATACCTAATAGCTATATATAATTAATATATAGTATAAGCTAAACGCTATAGAGCTATATTCATACTAAAAAAATACTAATTTATATATTTTACTAGAAAAAGACGCTATAATAGCGTAGATTTAGTGTTAATAGTATAAATTACTAGCTATAAAGCTACTCTCTAAAATTTAAGTATATATATTTTTAGGATCTAAATAGACCTAAAGCTCTAATAAAAAGAATATATTTATAAAGTAGTAGAGAAGGGCATAGTAGCCTTTAAAGTTATATTATAAATTATTATATTAATATAAAGCCTGTTTATGAGATGCTTATGTCTTTTATATATAATAATTATCCACCTAATAATACTCTACAGTACCTAGATATAGAGAATTTGTGATAATAATAATTTAATAGTAAAAAACTTCGTCCTGCTGCTTTAGAAGACTTAAAACTAGTGTTTTTATAAGATTATAGAAGTATATAAGAGAATACTAATAATAGCTATTAAGAGAGAGATAGTAGTTCTATTAATTATATTTTATATAAACACTATAGCTCTCTAGAGGACTTTAGATACTAACTAGAATTTAATAAAAAAAAAGATAATAAGTACCCTTAACGATATCTGGATATTACTAGTAAGTTAATAGTAAATTATAATATAACTATTAACTCCACTAGAAAAGCTTTAAAACTAGGTAAAAAAATATAAGAAAGAAGTTCTAGCTTACTCTATAAGAGAAACCTCTAGAAACTACTAGCACTAATAAAAACAGAAACGTGTAGAGAAAATATAAATATATTATATTAATAGCTATTAACATCACTAGTGTATAGTTACTCTTATTTTAAAATAAATAGATATAAAGTAGTAATGCTAATAGTAAAGTATAGTAAAAAGATAAATAGTAATTACCTAGTATACTCTATAGAAAACACTTATAATCCTATTTTATAAAAAACTTTTAAAGATAGAAGCTATTACTTTATTTTTATTATGTATAGAAGTCTTTAGCCTTAATACCTAGCTAGCAAAAATAGGGGTCCTAAATAAGTTCTTATAGTATAATTATAGCTAGCTAGTATAAACTATACGCTATATTCTTCTCTACTATTCTAGACTTAAAAGAACTAAACTAATAGTATTATTCTTATTAGAATAATTAGAAAAAATATTAAGCTAGAGAGATAACACTTAAGTAGCTATAAAATAGTTTATAAAATCAAAAATACTCACTTAGTTTTAAGTAGTAAAAGTAATTAATATAAAGAAAATAAATCACTTCCGTCTATTCTAGAGCCTAGACTAATAGTAGAAGACAGAAAAAAAGGATATAAGAATAAAAAGAAAATAAGATTATCTATAAGATATAAATATAATAGCTAAAAATATAAACTTTATAAAAAATAAAATAGTAGGGAAAAAGTGTTATAATAATAAAATATTAGCACCCCCTCCAGTATAATATATTAATAGATTTTCTTAGTAGTAAGTTTTTTCTATAAAAGGAATTAGTCTATATAAACCCATTAGGGGGACCGAATCAGGCGGTAAATAGAAATAATAATAATAATAATAATAAGTTTTAATATATTATTTAAAATAATATATAAGTAGTATAGTAAATATATATATTAAATTATATAAAAAGTTTAAAAAGTAGTAATTATTTATTATAGTATAATAATATTTAGTAACTAAGTAATAAAAAATAAAGTAACTAAATACTAACTAAATACTAAATTAAGTAAAATACTATATTTTAAAATAAAGTAATAAACTTAATAAATAATTTTTTATATTTAGTAATTTAAAGTATTTATAACTATACTAATTTATATGAAAATAAAATATAATAACTATATACTATAGTAATTATAGTAGCTTATATAAAAAAATATTTTATTTTAGTAATTAAAGTTATAAAAATAAAAGTAATAAAAAAGTTTTATAAATACTATATTTTATTTAGTTTTAAAAGTATATTTATAAAAAAAGTTTATAAACTAATTATATAATATAAAAGTTTTAAAGTAAATACTATTATAGTTAGTATATTCTTAAAATTAATAGTTAAGTTAATAGTTAAAATAGCTAAAGTTAACTACTTTAAAATAAAGTTAATAAAAGTATATAAAATTAAAGTACTTATATAAACTAGTATTAAAGTGCTAAACTTAAAAAAGTAAATAATTATATAACTTAAATATACTTTAAGTAAGCTAGCTATTACAAATAATACTATTATAAAAATAAATAAAAATAGTAAATTTTAGTAGTTTATAAACTAAATAATATAAATAAAATATAGTTAGTAGTTAAGTTTACTTAATAATACTAGTATAGTTTTTTATTAGTATTTTAATTTAATAAAAATAGTATTAATAGCTTAAAATAAAGTATTACCATTTATATAAATTATATTTTAGTAAAATAAGTTACTAAAAGTAGTAAAATATATACTTTTAAGTAAAATAGTAATTTTAATATAATAGTAAAAAATATCCTATACTAGTTAAGTATACTAAATAACTATAATTAACTAGTAGTAGTAAATAGTATAAACTGAAACTATAAGTAGTATAAAGAAAATACTAAAGTATATAATATTAATAAGTACTTTTTTAAAGTTAACTAAAAGTTAATACTAATTATAATTTACTTTTTTATGTTAAATAACTTAGTAAACAATAGAAAGTAAAAAAAGCTAATAAAAAGTAAGTATAAGCTATTTTTAAAATATAGTATAAAAAAAAAGTTAATATATATATTAAGTTTTTATCATAAAAGTAAAATACAAAACTTTTAAATTTTAAAGTTAAATAAAGTATTAAGTAATTAATGTTTTCTAGCTATAAAAATAAGTATAAATATTTTCTTATTTATTAACTAATAGTAGTTATATAATACTATGCTATTATATAATAGTATATAAAGTTCTTTTTTTTATGCTTTATTTTAAGTATATTTGTAATAGTTTTAATTTATTATAAATTAAGGTTTATAGCTTTTACGTATCTATAACTTAATATAGTATATTACTTAGTTTTTGCTACTAACACTATAATAATATAGTATATAGGTTTTTTAAATATAGTAAATATAGGTACAACTTATGTTAAAGGCTTTAGTAATTATATAAGAATATATAAATACTTACTATTATAATGTTTTAATAATATAAAAATATAATAAAAAATAGTTTAACTAATTTATTATATAATAATTTAAGAGAGTTACTTAAGAATAAAAAAAATAAATATAAAAAGAAAAACTGTTTAAGAGCTAAAAAAACGCTTTTTATATAATAAATTCTCTACTTATAATTTATATTATACTTAGACCTACTATAACTATTTAGCTTTTATTAATTTTAAGTACCTATATTATACTTATAATTTGTATATAAAATGTTATATAATTTTCTTATTATTAGTTTTATTAATTATTTTAATAATATTAGCTAGAAGCTTTACTTTATACTTAGTTTTTTAAAGTATTTACTTTATTTTTATTCTAGTATTATATTCTTACACGTGCTTTTTTGCTAATAGCTAATAATTTTTCTTTAATTAGTTTACTATATTCTAATTATTACTTGTAATAAATCTTTACTTATTACTATTTATAATACTTACTTTTTTTTTAAATTTTTAGCTTAAAAGTTCTTTTTACTCTAAGTTTTAAGTATAAGTAAAGTAGGTTCTTTTAGTAGTAATATATATACTCTTAAAGAAAAATCTTTTTATATTTAATAATACTTAAAGTTAAGTTATTAACTATTTATAATTGTTGTTATATAAAATTAATTTAAAATTACAATTACTTTATACTAACTTTATATAGTTTATATAAAAAAAATTTATTGTTTTATAAATTTTTTATCTAGTATCAGAAAAAAAATTCGTGGCTAAGAATTTTATATTCATGCTATTCTAGTATTTCTAGTATTTTTAAGAATTTAGTAGTATTTAGTTACTAAACGTGACTTCTCTTATAACTCTACTATAAAATATAGCTAATTATAACTTTATTTAAGTATTTAATAGTATTTAGCTATTAAATGCGACTCTTTTTATAACTCTTCTACTAAAAAGTATAGCTAATTATAACTTTAACTATAAGTATATAGTAAGATGCTATAAAATGCTATTAAATACTATAATATACTATACTCTTCTCTTAAATTCTATACTATTTTATTTGTATAATAGTCTAGTTTTAGCCTATCTATTTTCTAAAATTTATTACTAATATCTATGGGTGCTGTAAGCCTGTAAAGTTACTATTTTCTATTTATATATACTAAGTTTTTTTATACGTGAAAAGCTAAACTTAGTTTTTTATTTAGCTCTAACAGAATTTTCTTCTCTCTATTCTTTTTTCTTTATATATTTATATTAAACTAATATTTAAGTTTATTAAGCTCTTTACTAATCTATTTACTAACGTATATTTAGACCTATATTAAGCTGTTTTTAGAGCTCTGTACTAAGCTATATTTAGAGCTCTATATTAAGCTATTTTTAGAGCTTTATATTAAGCTATCTCTAGAACTTTATACTAAGCTGCTTTTAGAGCTATATACTAAGTTATTTCTAAAGCTATATACTAAGCTATCTTTAAAGCTATATATTAAGTTATTTCTAGAGTTCTATATAAAGCTCTAGATATAATATAAAAGCTAATTTCAATTTAGTGTAGAAGCTAATTTTAATTTAATATAAAAAAAAGAAAGTAAATAAAGCTTATATAGTATTTTATTATTTTATATAGTAAATTAGTAGTAGCTAGTAATTTAAAATTATAATTTAAAATATACGTACTACGTATAAAAAGTAAACTAGATATAAAATATATAATATACTTAGTGTTAAATTTACAAAATACGCGTAATAAATAAATTATATAAATATTACAAATAATAATAAAAGCTTTAGAGGATATAATTACGTATTTTATAGTATTTTATAAGATAATATTATATTTAATAGCTTAATACTATTTTAAAGTTAAAACTATAAGTTAGAAAGTAAAATACGTAAAATACGTAAATAATAGTTAATTACTACTAAGTGCTGTAAAAATACTACTAATTTTTTTCCTAACATAGTTATTACTTTAAGTATATTAAGTATTCTTAAAAGTATAATTCAGTAGTTTTTGTCTAAGAATTTAAGAATTTTTTTTAAGAAATATTAGTTTTAAAAGTAGTTAAAATAGGCCTAAAACTTTAAGCTAAAAGCTAAATTTTATTAGTAATAACTATATAAATAGCTTATTTTAATTAATAGTTATAAATATAAGCTATTTGCCTATAAGCTTAATTTAATTAAAAGATACAAAAATTAAAAAAACTAACTTTTAAACTACTATAACTTATAATATTTCTATTTAATATTTTTACTAATTTTTTTTATTAATTTTTTTTTAATTAGCAAGTTATATAAACTTTTATTTAAAATTTAGTATTATTAAATTCTTTAAGTAAAACTAGTTAATTATTTTAAAATATTACTTTAAGTTTATAATAAGTTTTTAAGTATTTTTCTTTAGTTTATAATTTTTTTATTTAACTAGGCATTTTTACTAATATTTAAATTATTATAGTCTTTAAATTTTTTTAACTTTATACTTTAACTAATATAACTCTATATTTATATTTATTACTATTAGTATACTTAGTAGTACTAATTTAAGTAATAATATATAAAAAACTAAGTAAATTTTTAAATTTTATAGTTATTATAGTTTATAGTTAACTAGTTTAATAACTTTACTAATTTTAAACAATTTAATTTAAATGTAATTTAGTTTTTTACTTAACTTTTTAGTTTTTAAATTTTTATGTAATAAGAAAATGTTATTCTTTTTTTTTTAAAAATTAGTTTTTTAACTCTTAACTTATTAGTATTTTTTGTAGTTTGTAAGTTTTTTAAAGTAATAATTTTATTAAGTTTATTATATAAATTTTATAAGTACTTTATTTTACTACTTATTTTATATAATTTACTTTCTAATTTATATAGTTTTTTATAAGCTATAGGCTTATACCTATAATTTACATAAAATAGTAATATATTAGTTATAAATAATTTTATACTATTATAAATAAACTATACTAAAGATAATAACTTAACCTAATTTTTTTAAAAGTAATTAACATATATTCTTAAGTATTATTTTAGAGTTTAATTAATATATTTTATTTACTTATTTATTTAAAGATAAAAGCTTATTAAAAACTTATTTTTTTAATTTTAATTTAACTAATAAGGTTTTCTAAAAGTATAATGTAAATAATTTATTTTAATTAAAAATAAACTTTTTAAATAGCTTATATTTTAAAACTACTATTTTTAAAATTTTATGTACTAGTTTTTTTACTAATAAATTTGTAACTATTAAATTAAAATATACATACTTAGTTAATTTATTTATAATTACTAGTATTACGTTATATTTTCTTTTATTTTCTAGTTTCTTAAATAATAGTAGTTTTATAATAAAGTTTAAAATACTAAAGCTAACATAAATGTTAGAGAACTTCGCTACACTTAGTAGCAAGTAGTGTAAGAAAAGCTACGTGAAAAGAGTAGTAATAGAGAAGTAGCCTGAGAGAAATAGTGTAAGAAAAGCAGTATTAAAGTAGTAGCATTAGAAAAGTAGCGTTGGAAGTTACATGAGAAAGGTAGCATAAGAAAAGTAATGCTAGAGAAGAGCAGCGTTAAAGAGAAGAGCAGCGTTAAAGAGAAGAGCAGCGTTAAAGAGAAGAGCAGCGTTAAAGAGAAGAGCAGCGTTAAAGAGAAAAGCAGCGTTAAAGAGAAGAGCAGCGTTAAAGAGAAGAGCAGCGTTAAAGAGAAGAGCAGCGTTAAAGAGAAGAGCAGCGTTAAAGAGAAGAGCAGCTATAGAAGCTATGCCAGAAAAGCCGCACCAGAAAAGCCGCGCTAGAAAAGTAGCACCAGAAAAGCAGCGCCAGAAAAGCTGTTGCAGAGAGGGCAGTACTATTAGAGAAGCCGCTGTAGAGGAGCATCGTTGGAGAAGCAGCGATAGAGAGAGAAGCAGCGTGAGAGAAGCAGCTGGAGAGAAGCAGCGTCAGAGAAGCAGTGGTGGAGAAGCAGTGGCAAAAAAGCAGCGGGAGAGAAGCAGTGTGGGAGAAGCAGCGCAAGAGAAGCAGCGGGAGAGAAGCAGCGCAAGGGAGGCAGCTGTAGAGAAGCAGCGTCAGGGAGGCAGCTGTAGAGAGGCAGCGTCAGGGAGGCAGCTGTAGAGAGGCAGCGTCAGGGAGGCAGCTGTAGAGAGGCAGCGTCAGGGAGGCAGCTGTAGAGAAGTAGCGTCGGGGAAGCAGCATCAGGGATAGCTAGGGCGTTGAAGTATTAGTCGCGTGAGAAGTTTTGGTGTTCCTCCGGCACGGAATAACTGGAACCCGAACACGTGATGTTGCATTTTTTGACCAACGAGAACTCGAGAATTTTCGGTGCAACCTTGGCGGAGTTTTGAATTGAAAACCCCCCCCCATTTAAATAGAAAGAAGCTTCGCTACGCTCAGCAATTAAAACTAATTATTATAGTTATTTTAGTACTTTTAATAGTTATAAAAGTTTATAAAGCTTGTGTTGTACTAGCTTTGTTTTTTGTTTTTTAGATATATTTTAACTACTTTTTTAACTTACTATTTTAATTCTTTAATATAAAAGTTTCTAGAAATTTACTTTATAGTTTTTTCTACTTTTTAATGTTTATGTATAATAGTTCTATAATTTTTTTAATTAATTTTTTATATAACTTATTTAGTATATAAATAAGTTTATTTATATATTATAATTTTAATTTTAAGTTCTAAAAGTTTTATTACTTGAGATTTCTTATTTTTATTATTTAGTAATTTTTAATTTTTGTAATTATTACTATTTTTAAATAATTATAACTTATAAATTTATTTAATTTTATTATTAGTATTATATTTAATACTAGTTTATGTTGTTTTATATAGTTTAGTTATTAGCTAAATATTATTACAGGTTGCTAACTTACTAACGTAAATTATACTAGCAATAAGCTGTCTAACTAATTGTTGTAACGGTTAATTAGTTCCCTCACTTCTGGATTAGATAGCTTGTTAGACTTAGTGGAAGTTGGTTGACTTAGTAAAGGTAGAAAGAAGTGATACGGTAAGTTGAGATTTAATAGAATAGTATTGAACTATTTCACTTAAGGTGTGAATCTTAATTTTAGAGTAACTATGAAGAATCAAAAGTAATCATGAACTGTTTGATGCCTCATACTTATAGTAGACCCTCCGTGCGTACATTGTATACTGGTTGATAGTATGTTGGATACTGCTAGAGGCTGCTAGAGCTGCTAGAGGTTCTGTTACCTTGCTCTGCCTCTGTCTGCTAAGTCCTGCCCTGTCACGTGGATGCTTGCTTCTAATCCCCTGGCATGGTTCCGTATCTCTGTTCTTGCTTCTTGGCCTGTGCCTTGGCCTGTGCCAATGCATCCCGTGCCTGCTTACAATTCTTTCTTTCCAGCTCGAACATACGTTTCTATTCTAGAGCTTTATTGGCTGTTGTTGCTAGTTCTCTTAGCTCTTCGGGTGTAGTTATCTTACTGTTACCGTCCGTAACATTATCCCCCTCTTTTAAGTCTTCGTCTTGGAAGATAGTTTCTCTCTTTTATAAGCAGTATAAAGGCAGCAGGTCTTCTGCTCTGTGTTCTAGACTGTAAGACCCTTAACTTCCTTTCCTTCCTGCCCAGCCTCCCCATGATGACACGTCCTGAGTCGTCTCTAATACGTGCTTACTGCTTAGCTTCTCGGATCTGTAGCGAACCCCGTCACATGCTGACGCCCTGCTTGAACTGTTCTTATTAAGGCGACGATTGCCTTATGAATTTGAGTTCTGGCTGCTGTTCGGCCTGTGCTGATTGTAATGTAAAGTGTGACCTAATTATCTTATAGCTAGAATGGGATTGTCTTAATCACGATAAAGAGAAACTTTACTGTTAGCTTGATTCTTTTAAGGATCAGCGCTCTGAGCTCCGCGCTTGAGAACTACGGCTTTGTCATAAGCTTACAAAGGTGGATTCCAAAGAGAAAGAGATGTTTGATTAAGAGATGGCCTTAATTCGTGAGGTTCAAGCTCTTAAAGAGGCTGAAGCTTGTTCTTGGGATTAAGAAACTCGCACACTATAACCCGCAATGCCGGCTTCTTCCTAACCTGCTTTGCCTTCTCTTTTCTTCAGCTTGGATTAGAACGCGCTGCAGTTATTCTTTTCTTAGGGTATAACCTTAGAGCAAGCCCTTTCTGGCTCATCTAATAATACTAGTCAATCAGTTCTAAACTGTTTTTCAGGTTCCTAATTGGCTCCCATGTATTATCCTCTGGTCTGTAACCCTTTTATCTGACCAAGTATTTCCACTAACACCTAAACTGCTGGTAGTCTAAGATTTGTTAGACCTCATACTTAGTTATGTCTTCCTTGAGTTTGAGTCTTGTCTGTAGTTTGGCGTTTTGTAGTGCTGGTTCTAATCTTGAAATATGAAAAACTAGGTGAATCCTCGTGTCTTTAGGTAGTTGTAGTTCGTAATTTACAGGTCCTGTTTATCATTTAACCTTAAATAGTCCTAATCTGATGTGATCCAGTTTTTTTGATGGTTGTTTTATTTCCAAATTTTTTTATAGTAGGAAAACTCTATCCCCCTCCTTAAAGATTAGTCTTTTAACTCTGGATTTGTCTTTCTACTGCTTGCTGAGGCCTCCTCTCTAGGTGATCTTTTCTACTATTTCTTGATAAAGTTATTACAACTTCTTGACCTTCACTCTTACTAATTCCGATATTTTGTCTAGTTTTCATGGTTCTCGATAAGCCGTAGGCTTATAACTGTAATTTGCAAAGAATGGTGATTTTCCTGTGGTTAATGACTTTGCAGAGTTGTATACAAACTCAGCCATTAGTAGTAAGTTAATCCAATTATCTTATTATTTATTAACATACATTTATAGGTATTGTTCTAGTGTCTGGTTTGTCCGTTCTGTTTGTCCGTCCGTTTATAGGTAAAATGCTGTTAAGAGACAGTGTTTAGCCCCTAGTTTCCCTATGAACGTTTTCTAGAATATTGATGTGAACAATTTGTCTCTATCTATAATAAATTCTTATAGCAATCTATGTCGTGCTATTAGTAGTCTGATTAGTAATATTACCAATTCGTCTACTTTAACTTCTGTGTGTGTTGGTTTAAAGTATACGTATTTTATAAGTTAATTTACTATAACCAATATCATATCATACCATTAACCTTAAAAGGTGGTTGTTGTTGGTATTCCCGTGATAAAGTCTATTATAACTGATTCCCATAGTAGGTCTACTGAAGGAATTGGTTATATAAGTCTATATTTCTTATATCTTAATGCCTTATTCTTTTTGTACTTAATACATTCTAAAAGAATAGCTCTAACCTTTTTCTATATTCCAGGAATCCAAAAATGCCTGTTAATTCGTTCTATGGTTTTTTTGATTCCTTGATGTCCGTGCAATTTAGCCGAGTGTTAGTTTTTAATAAGCTTAGTCTATAATACTTCTAGTACAAAAATAGTTCCTATTTCGTGCTATTATAGTCGTCTATGGTTGTATTTTCTAATTTATTTTTACTATATATTCTTAATAATAACTACTGTCTTAATATCTATTTATAAACTTCCTAGAGATCCGTCTAGCTTTTGCCTGAGTATTATATTATAGATTTTCGGTATATCTTTTATATAGTCTGCTCTTTAACTAAGTGTATTAGCTACTATATTTTCTTTTCCTAATTTATAAAGCATTTAAAAGTTAAATATAGAAACTAGTTCCTACTATCTAATCTATTATTAATTTAACTTCTTTATTATTGTAAAGGCTGTTAGATTTTTGTGATTTAAATATATAATAATTTAATACTTAGCTCCCTCTAAGTAATGTCTTTATTTTTTAAATACTTAAATTATTGCTAATAGTTTCTTGTCATGGATATTATAGTTTAACTTAGTAGTTATAAGTTTATAAGATAGAAAGTCTACTAAATATTTATATCTATTATTTTGTATTTATAGTAGGATAGCTTTTATAGCTCCGTCTAATACATCTATATATATCTCTATTTAAAGTTATAAATTAAATATCTTTAATATTAGTAGTTATTAGAATATTTTTTTTTAGAGTTATGAAAGCGTTCTTCTTGTGTTATTCTTACTTAAATTATTAATCCTTCTTTAACAGTTCTATTAAAATAACGTGATTTTTAAGTAGTCCTTAATAAACTATCTATAGAACTCTATAAATCTAAGAAAAAAATAAACTTCTTTAGTATTTATTAGTGTTAGCTAAGATAGTATATCTTTTATTTTATCTAAGTTAACTACTATTCCGTCTTAGGATACTAAGTATCCTAAGAACTTAACTTCTATTTTATAGAATATATATTTCTCTATTTAAATATATAGCTTGTGTTCCTTAAGCTTTTGTAATACTTTTTTAGTATACTTAACATATTCTTTTAGAATTCTGTTTATGTATATAAATATATTATTAAGGTATATTATCATAAATACGTCTAGATATTCCCTCAGCATATAATTAATAATTATCTAGAATATTACTAGTATGTTAGTAAGTCTGAATAGTATAACTAAATATTTAAATAATCTATATCTTATTTTAAATATAGTTATTTATTTATGTCCCTTGGCTATTTATATCTAGTAGTATCTATTCTTAATATTAAAGAGACTAAACCACTTAGCTTTTTTAAGTTTATCTATAAGTTCTAATATTAGTAGTATTAGGTAATAATTCTTTATTATAGCTTCATTAAGGTATCTATAGTTAATATATAATTATAGTTTTCTATTCTTCTTTAGTATGAAGAGTATTGGTGACGTTATTTTACTTTTACTTATTTAAATATATCCTTTCTTTAGATTATTATTCAGTTATCGTCGTAACTCTTCTTATTAGTTAATAGATAGTTAGTATAATAGTCCTAGTTTTAAATCTGTTTCTTTCTTAAGCGTGATTTTATAGTCCTATTTCTAATATTCTAGTAATTAGTTTTTAGCTTTCTTAAAAAACTATTCTCTAAATTCCTCTTAATATTCATTCGGCATAATAAATATGGTATTGTGAAAAGTCACTTTCTTTCTTTATTTATATTATAGCTTTTATTTATCTATAATAGTTTCTTTTAGTTCTTATAAACTTTGTTTTCTAATTAATTAGCGGGTTCTATTATGCTAGCTAGTTCTATCCTAAGATAAAATTTTAGCTACTTAGATCTATAATTTTAATATAGCAGTTATCTGTGTAATCTACTGCCTTAATAGTTATATTTCTTATTTTAAGATTAATTAGACTTTTTTTAAATACTGCTAGACTATCGTCTACGTGTTTTACTTATACAGGTTTATTTAAAACTCTAGTTAGTATTTAGTATCTTTATATTTACTTATTTAATATAAGTATCTTACTAGCCCTGCTGTTTATAAGTACTAGTATTTAGTTACTATTAATATATATATTTACATATAGCTTGTTTTTGTGTTTCCTCTAGTTTAATTATATATATATAATTAATATATTATTTCTAATCTTTAGTTCTTAGTTCTTTAGTAGCTTAGTTATAGTCTACTGGTTTTCTAGTTTTTTATTTATAGCTAACTCCTAAGTGGCAGTTGTTTCTTTAGTGTTTCTTCTTTAAGTCTATAAATTAAATATTTCTAGAGTTAGTATACTTTTCTATTAAGTATTTTATATATATTTTTGGCTTGTTCTCTATAATCCTAGCATTTCCATCCTAAGAAACATTCTTAATATATAAGTTTTTTATGTGAATCTATGGCTAGCTATTCTTTCTAGTGGTATTTAGTTTAATATTATTAATATCCTATCTAGTACTTATCTTATAATAGTTATTTATATTCATCTAAGTTCAGGTCCTGTAGTTTGTTTTTTAAATCTATATAAATTAATTCTTACTATAGGTCAATGTTACGGACGGTAACAGTAGAGCAACTGCACCCGAGGAGTTGAGGGAACTGGCGACGACAGCCAATGAAGCCCTGGAATGGAAACGCATGTTCGAGTTGGAAAGAAAGAATTGCAAGCGTGCACGGGACGCTTTGGCACAGGCTAAAGTACGAGCCAAGAAGCGAGGACAGAAATACGGAACCATGCCACAGGATTGGGAGCAGTCACTCACGTGACCAGGCAAGGGCTTGGCAGGTAGAAGAGACAGAGAAGCCAGAGGCTTCGGACATTTCTATCTCTTCGGACAGTATCCAACATACTACCAACCAGGATACGATGTACGCACGGAGGGTTTTCTATAAATATGAGGCATGGACTGGCTCCGAGATATTTTGAATTCTTCGTAGTTACTCTAAAATCAAGATCTTCTCTCTAAGTTGAGACCTGACCTTGAGTGAAATAGTTTGACACTATCTTGTTGAATCTATTGTACACCCTCTCCCTACCTTGCGATAAAAAACCAAACTCTATCCTGTTAAACCTAGGGCTATCTGTTCCAGATACGGAAAGGGCTGAGGACTTGTTAAGTAATCAGTCAGGGCAGAGTTGCTAACGCAAAACGTACCGTTTAGTTAAGGCAACTCGTAACAGTCAAGTTCCTTTTTATTTACTAATTATTATAATACTTTTCTTATCTTTAGTTTTTTAATATATATGGCGTGTTTATTCTATTTATAGTTCTTTCCTATATAGTTAGAGGCTACATATATCTAGTATTTCTTTTTTATTATTCTGTTTATAGTATTATTATCCTATACCTATAGTATTAGTAAAGGGGTTTCTTTATCCTTTTTGCTCTAATTCTATCCCAGTTCCGGGTATCCAACAGAGTAATAGTATATTATATTAGTTATAACTAATATAGATATCTATTAATAGATTTTATTTATCTATATAGCTAATTCTTGTTTACTTAGTTTTTTATACTATCTATTTCCTGCTGACTGTAGTATTTATTAGTATTTATATATTCCATCTCCTAAAATAACTTCTTAGTATTTAGTAATATAATATTCTTCTTAGTAGTATTTTAATTTATATATCTAATAATATCTTTAGTATATATACTATATAATTATTATAGACATTAGCTTCTTATCTTTTATTATCTCTTAATTTTTTCTTTATCTGAATTTCTAATCTTTTTTATGAAATAGTCTATTTTCTTGCTTTATAATCTCATAGAATCTTCATATCTCTTCCTTAGTTTCTATGTTGTGTTATTAAATTACTGTTTCTTATATTATAGCAATTATATTACTAAGTTATTCTATTAGATAATTTTTAACTTATTAATACAGAACTTTGTATTCTTATCTGAGATATATGTAGCTTCTATATATCTAATATTATTCTCTTTAAATTCTCTTTAAATTCTCTTTATAATTATTTTCTTTATTATAGTATCCTTTGCTTGTTCTATCTGAACTATAGTAATCTTAATTTTCTTAAGTACCTTAGTCTAGACATAAGCTTTCTTAACATCTAATTATTATTATTTATAATTTTTAATAAAATGTTTTTGTTTTCTACATCTTAAGCAGGTCTTGCATGTGTAGTGTTTTATTTATTTTTTAACTTACTTTCCTTATCTCTTTCTAACAGATATTTATTTAACGTTAATATTTATTTTATTATAGGTTTAGTTATCTTTTCTATTTCTTTTAAGTGCGTGGATTACTAGTTTTTTATATACTTTTTTCTCTTACTCCTATTAGTACTAGTAGTTATTAATAGTTACTATTTATTTAATAATTTCTAATAAGATACTTAGCCGCTTTCCTCTAGAGATTTTATCTTTAATTTATTTTTTTAGTTCTTTATAGTATATTATAACTAGTAGTTAGTTTATCTAATTAAGTTGTGATTAGATTTACTTAAACTTTATAATATAATTAGCTACTAATATTTATTACTTAAGCTATTATAACTTCTAAATTACTTCTATTTCTTTATTAATTTCTTTAAATATAATAATCATTTCTTGTTTGAAGCGTTTGTAGTTTTTAAAGGCTTATTATATATTACTATTATAATTAGCTAATCCTGCTGCTCTTAGGTTAGAATCTTTATTAGCTAGATAATTTCTTACTAGTAATTTAAACTATTATATAGCTTTACCTATTATGTTTATGCCAGCTACTAAAATCTAATCCTAAGTAGTTAGAAATAACTTTTAATTAAACTAATAATAGAGGTTTATAACTGCTATGAAGATCTTAAGTTTATTTCTATTACTATTAAATTTCTTAAAAGGCTGTATTTTCGTAGTCCTTTCTTCTTAATTTATTCTAACTTATTATTATAGGTTTATTAAGGTATTACATAACTTTATAATAGCTACTTTTTATTCTTAGATAATTTATTATACACTCTTCTATTCTCTAGATATACTTCTAGTTATAAATAAAGATCCTGCTATAATTTCTTCTTTACTACTACTTTCTTCTAACGAATAAAGTTCTTATTTATCCTTATAGTAGGTTGTTATAAACGTTTAATAATTAGTTATTAAAGTCTATCTAACTGCTTTTTTTACTTTCTTAAGAAGGTAATTATAATATTATAGATTATTAACTTACTAACGTAAATTATACTAGTAATAAGCTATTTAACTAATTATTATAACAGTTAATTAGTTCCCTTACTTCTAAATCAGATAGCTTATTAGACTTAGTAGAAGTTAGTTAACTCAGTAAAAATAGAAAGAAATAATATAGTAAGTTAAGGTTTAATAGAATAGTATTAAACTATTTCACTTAAGATATGAATCTTAATTTTAGAGTAACTATAAAGAATTAAAAGTAATTATAAACTGTCTAATGTCTCATACTTATAGTAGACCCTTTATGCGTATATTATATACTAGTTAATAGTATATTAAATACTACTAGAGGCTGCTAGAGCTGCTAGAGGTTTTATTATCTTACTTTACCTCTATCTACTAAGTCTTACCCTGTTATATAGATGCTTGCTTCTAATCTCCTAGTATAGTTCTATATCTCTATTCTTACTTCTTAGCTTATGCCTTAGCCTGTGCTAATATATCTTATATCTACTTATAATTCTTTCTTTTTAGCTTAAATATATATTTCTATTCTAGAGCTTTATTAGCTATTATTACTAGTTCTCTTAGCTCTTTAAATACAGTTATCTTACTATTACTGTCTATAACAAATATATTTACTACTTTATTTTCTAATTCTTTTTAGTAAAATATCTTAAAGTTATAAATAGCTAGTATTTTTAACTAGTATATTTACTTTTTATTTAGCTTTTTTATTATTATAAAGTGTATTAAGTTTTTATAGTTTAAAAAAACTTTTACTTAATGCTTAGCTTTTTTAAAGTAAATTTACTATTTTTTAAATACTACTACTAGTAGTAGTAGTTTCTTGTTGTAAATATTATAGTTTAGTTTAGCTTTTATAAGTTTTTTTAATAAATAGTTTACTAAATAAAAACGTTTACTTTTATTTTTTTAACTATAAATTACTTTTATTATGTAATTAAATACGTTTGTTTTTAGTATTATAAGTAATTTTAAGTTAAATATTTTTAATATAAGTATTTATATAAACTTTTTTTTAAGTTTTTAAAATACTTACTACTATTTTTACTTTTATTTAAACTTAACATTTTTTTGTTTACTTTTATTAGTAGTATTGTAATTTTTAAATTTTTTTTATAAACTTTTTATAAAAATTCGTAAATTCTAAAAATAATTATACTTTTCTTACTATTATAAGTATTAGCTAGTTTTATATTTTTACTAACTTTTTTAAATCTACTAAAATTTCTTTTCTTAAAATAATAAATTCTAGAAATTCTATTTCTATAATATGGAATTTACATTTTTCTAGTTAAATAAAAAAGTTATATTCTTAAAAACTTTTATAAAACTTTTTTAATATATACTTTATGTATATTAAGTGTTTTCTTTATATATACTAGTATATTATTAAAGTGTACTATTATAAATTACGTTTATATATTTATATAATATATAATTAATAACTACTTAAAAAGTTACTAGTACGTTTATTAATTTAAATAACATAATATAGTACTTATAAAGTTTATATTTTATTTTAAATATTATTAACTATTTATATTTTTTTTTTTTAATTTTATTGTATTTCTTATAAATATTAAATAAACTAAACTACTATATTTTTTAAAGTCTATTTATAAGTTTTTAAATTAATAGTAGTAGGTATTAGTTTTTTATTTTTAACTAGTATTTTATAGTTTTAAAAGTGGTACTTTAAAAGTATATTCTTTTTTCTTTTTTTACTAAATAAGTATATAAACTTTTTATATTCTTAAAGTATTTAAACTTTAATAGTATTTAAAGTTTGTTTTTAAATTTATATTATTTTAATATTTTGTAATTATTTTTACTATAATTATTATATAGCTTTATATAAAAAAAAAATTTAAATTATTATTTTATTACTTTTCATTTTTATATTTGTATTACTTTTTTTTACTAAATTATACTAGTAAATTATCTTTTACTACTAATTTATTATTAAATTATATAATAAAAGCTAATTTTATTTTAAAATTATATTTAGCTTTTTTATGTTTAGAATATTAATGTAGTAAATATTTTTATAATTTACTACTTTTAGTTTTATTACTATAGTTTTTAAGTTAATTAAACTTTTTTTAAAAGTTACTATACTATTATTTATTTGCCTTACTTTTACTAAATGTGGTTTTTTTTAGTATAATATATTATTTTATTTAATATATTAATTTAAAATAAATGTTCTATTAATTTTATTATTTACTAGTACTTTTAAAGTTTTTTATTTACTTTTATATTAAAGTAAAAATATAATTCTTATTATATTTATTATAAGTTAAAAGCTTTAATAACTATATTACTAGCTTAAGTTTTTTACTAGTAGTTATTTAGTTTTTTAATAGTAAGCTATGTATACTATACTTTTAGTTTCTTTTTTTAAGTTAAAGTACTTTTATCTAACATATATAAAATAATAGTTATAATAGTATACTAAATATAATATTTTATTATACTCTTTTTTTACTTTATTTTTGTGTACTAAATACTTTTATTTTAAGTAGCATTTTTTAAAATTTTTTTTTTTTGTATTTTAGGTTTTTTTAACTTTATTTAAATCTATGTTTTTTATTTTTATAGTATTTACATTTAAACATACATTTCTTCTAATATTGCTTTTAATATTATTAACTTTACTAACTATTTTTATTTTTTATATTTACTATAGTGTTTAAGTTTTTTAGAATTTGTTTATTTAGTTTTTATTTACTTACTACTTTTTTATATACTTTCTATTCTTTTAATTCTTTTATTTAAATTAAATATATTACTTATATATATATATTTATATAGTTAACTAACTTGTGAATCTAGTATTCTTAATTCTTTAATTATTAAAAGATATTAGTATTTTTAATTTATATAGTAAGTAAAGGCGTTTTTATTTTATTATATTTATTATCTTTACTTTTTAGCTTAGTTTCTTATTTTTCTTAAACTAGAGTAATTTTTTTTTTTAAAATATATATAGTTTTTCTTATTAAACTTTTATTAAAAACTATAAACCTTTTTTTTTATAGAACTACTATATTATATAAACACTACTTTTATAACTTAATTTTTTAATTTATAAAACTTTTTTTTAGTATTATTTTCTAATACTTAATTTAATAGTTTTTTTATATATTAGTTTAATTTATAAATCTGATATACGTTTCTATTTAGTTATTATTAAATAGTTATTATTATAATCTTAAAAGCTTTATATGTTAAAAGTTATATTTTTTATTAATTTCTTAAAGTATAAAGAATTATGCGTTTTTGTTTACTACTTAATACTATTTTTTATTACTTTTTATAATACTTTTCTTAATTTTAACTAGCTATTTATAAGCTTGTACTTTATTTTCTAATATATTTTTTTTTATAATTTTTTTTATATTTTTTTTTTATATTTTTTTTTTTAAATCTATAAATTTAACACTTATTTATATTAAGTTTTTTCTTAATAATTTTAACTAATAACTTTTTATTTTACTATAAGCTTTATTTTATAAGCTTAAGTTTTATTTTTACTATTATAATTTTTAATTTCTTATTTAAATATTTTTTATAAAGTATCTAATATTATTATATTTTAGATATATTTTTTTATTAAGTTACTTTTTACACTTTTAAGTTATAGGCTATTTCTTTAGCTTTTTTTATAACTTAAGTTTTTTTATTTAAACTTTATTTATATTTATTTTATTATATATCTAGTTTTGTTATATTAACACCTTTTTTTTATAGTTATTATTTAACTTTTTTTATGTTTTAGTTTATTCTTATACTACTTATTATTTATATATATAGTAGACTTTATAAAAACTTAAAAGTTATTTAGTTAATTACTTTTAGCTAGTTTATTCTTAACTTAATTTTTAAGTTTAGTATAGTAAGCTATTATTAATAGTGTATTATTTTAGCTAATTTATAACTATAGCTATTAAAATTCTATAGTATATATTAAAACTAATTTATTTTATTATAGGTTTTGTATCTTTTGTTTTATAGAGCAATTTTTATTAATTTCTTTAAATACTACTATAATTTATTATATAAAATTATTATAACTTCTAAAAACTACTTTAATTTTATTTAATATTTTTAATGTGTTTTTTTAATATAATTTTTTATTAAAAGCTTAAACTAGTTTATAGCTTTATTTTTTATATTTGTGTTTACTACAAAAATTCTATTTTATTTTTTAAAAAAGTAGAATTATTAAACTAAGTATATATATTTATTTTTATTAGAAATTTTTTAAAATATTTTCTTATTTTATTAAACTTTTTAAGTAGCTGTACTTTAGTACTTAAAAAATATACTTATATATTTACTTAATTTTTTAAGGTTAAAAACTATTTATTATAGTTTTATAATTTATATTTAGTATTACTATATAATTTAGGCTATAAATAATACTAGTACTAAAGTTAAACTACTTAAGCCTATTATTATTATATATAAATTATATAACTTATAAGTACTTATAGTATTATAAGTTAAAGTTTATAGTTTCTATATATTTATAATTTAAAATAGTGTATTACTTAGTTTTTACTACTAATACTATAATAATATAGTATATAGATTTCTTTAATATAGTAAGTATAAGTATAACTTATATTAAAGACTTTAGTAATTATATAAAAATATATAAATACTTGCTAATATAATATTTTAATAATATAAAAATTTAATAAAAAATAGCCTAACTAATTTATTATATAATAACTCAAAAGAGTTACTTAAAAATAAAAAAAATAAGTATAAAAAAAACCATTTAAAAGCTAAAAAAAAGTTCTTTATATAGTAAATTCTTTACTTATAATTTATATTATATTTAGACTTACTATAACTACTTAACTTTTATTAATTTTAAGTACTTATATTATACCTGTAATTTACATGTAAAATGTTATATATTTTTTTATTATTAGTTCTATTAATTATTTTAATAATATTAGCTAAAAGCTTTGTTTTATACTTAGTTTTTTTAAAGTATTTATTTTATATTTACTTTAGTGTTATGTTCTTACGTGTACTTTTTTACTAATAGCTAGTAATTTTTTTTAGTTAGTTAACTATATTCTAATTATAACTTATAATAAACTCTTACTTATTACTATTTATAATATAGTTATAATAAATATATATTTTAATAGTAATATTAATATAAAGTAAAGAAGTAATAAGCTTTTAAAATTATTTAATAAGTTACTATTAACTTTTATATAAACTACTATAAACTTTAGTATATATATTAAGTTATACAAAAAAAAGTAAAAAAAAGCTAATAAAGTTATAAAATAAGAAATAAATACTATTATAAAGTTATGTAAATAATAGTATAATAATAACTTAAATAATATTCTACTTAAATATTTAAACAAAAATAAAGTAGTAAACTTTTTTTAATAAGTTTATTTAAATAATAAAAGCTTATAGTATAAGCTACTTATAGCTATATTATAAAAGTTAGCTATAGCTATAAACTAAATATTAGCATAACTTGAAAATATAGCTTGTAATAAAATAGAGTTTATTAAAGCTATTATAATACTTTAAAGCTACTTTATAGTAAAGAAAATAAAGAATTAAATAGGCTATATAGCATATTTAGTAGTGTCACGGCCAGCATAAACCTATAGGTAATTACAAGTAGTTGCAAGCAATAAGGCGCTGTATTGGAGCTACTCTAGTATAAAGAAGAGAAAGTAGGAAAAGAGGAGTTGTCTAGGCTTTTATAGGGTGACTCTAGGGCGCTAGTGAAAGCGTGTCATGTTATGTCATGTAACGGGTGGTCACAAGTAGTGTACTAGTAGGCGCTATACATTCAGGACAAGAGTTAGCAAGCTAAGCTATTGTAGGTAGTAATTACTCCTGTTAGGCTAGCAGTTCTAATAAGAAATAAAAAGAAATACTAAAAAAATGTAGGTGCGGCTCCTTTCTCATATAGAGTACTGTAAAAGAAAATCTAAGAGGCTACAAAAGACAAGTTCGAAAAGTATAGATTAGATAAGCAAATAGAAGAGTATAAGGTACTGTTATTAGTAGTTCACAGTTTAGGCGTTCTTTATGCGGACCAAGGAGGGCTGGACAAGGCAGAGAAGATGTACATGTGGGCGCTAGAGGGAAAAGAGAAGACACTAGAAGCAGAGCACACGTCGACACTTGATACAGTTAACAACTTGGGCCATTTTTTATAAGGGCCGGAGAAAGCTAGACGAGGCAGAGAAGATGTACATGCGCGCGCTGGAAGGATACGAGAAGGCACTAGGAGCAGAGCACACGTTGACACTCACCACAGTCAACAACTTGGGCAACCTCTACGCGAACCGGGGAAGGCTGGACAAAGCAGAGAAGATATACGTGCGGGCGCTGGAAGGATACGAGAAGGCATTTGGCCCAGAAAACATCCCAACCTTCATACCAGCGCTAAATACGATGTCGGGCCTCGCTTTCCTCTTTGACCATCAAGATCGAGTAGAGGATGCTAGAACGCTGTATTCGGAAGCTCTCTTAGGCTACCGCAAGGTAGTTGGAGATGATCTTCTGAATGTTTAGAGGGTGTATGGGAAGGTGCTCAGGGTGAGAAGTAGTTTCGCCGTTGGGTAAGGAATTTAGGGGAATACGATTAGAAGTACTTAAATAAACCAGGTAGGGACATTCGAGGCCACAAGTGTTGGGCTTTGCTAGAAACTGGTCGAAGCAGCCAACTCGTCACATCAATTTGTCCTAAACCATAAATGTACTTTTCTCCCACCATGTCCTCCGCACCTATATGCTAAATTTAATCTTTTTCATTGCTCATGTTTATTTCAGCTGTCGAGCACTCAATTATTACCATCTTATCTCATTTATGCTCACTTGAACCAGGCTCGCTTGCTATCCCTGGGCCTATGACCGAGCAAAAAGGTCAACCCTAATGCCGGAATAGCTGAGAAGGCTTATATAGTTGAACACTCGGTTACAGGGCCACCTCGCCAATCTCGCCGCCTTGGTCCGCCCTCAACTTCATCCCATATGAATCCTCGTCAATCTACGATCCAAACATTTTCTCATCCCTCAACCCTCATCGCATAGCTCACCCCTTCCTCCCACTCTTGAAATGCCTCGTATCCCTCTTTTTTTCTCTTCCCCTACTTCCATGTCAACATCCACACCCCGAACAAGCCTCTCCAACCTCCACTATCTCAACGTATTTCAACCTCTCCTTCCATCTCAGCTTCATATTCCCGCTCTCATCCTCTCTTCTAAACTTCCTCAATAGGATAGAAACATGGAGACACATCTTAAGCCGAACGATTTAGAAGCCGTACCAAGCTTGTGGCTGGGATTTTAGCGATAGGAATAATGCGCGTAGTGTCTTCGATTCGTCATCGGGTATTTCGGTACCGGGATAAATGCAGAAGCGGATAAAACAGTGATTGACGAGTCAGAAAAGATCATTGTTGAGTAGTTAGATACTGGTAGCGTCGGTGATCTCGCAGAAAAGAGCGTGGGATAGAGTTTGGAGATAAGAGTAGAGCTCGTGACCGGCCAGTTGGGTTGGAGGCGCGAAGCCTGCCATTGTGGCGCTCTGGAGCGAATAAGTATGTTGGCTTGGGAAAAAAGGACGAGGGTATGTATATGTACTTCTTGTTGCTAAGGGATGTAGGTGTAAGGCCGTGGTTTCGTTGGCGGGGAGGTAGACAAGATGAAGGTAAAACGCTGATCACGGGCTAGGATGACAACAGCCCTGGAGCTCTTCACATGTTCCGATCCTTTTCATCTCGCGACGATTACTTGAACATGCTTTCACCACCCATCAATCTCCATCTCGTCAGCCATCCCTTTAATACCCTTCCTTCTTCCCGCTTTCTCGTGGCATTTCTTTTCTTCTCTGCAACCTCATCTCCCTCCAACACCCACAGTCCTTTACGACGGCATTCATTCTCCTCTTTCCTTATTCTGAAAAATATCAACCTTTCTAGTGATTTTTTTCTTCATATCCTCATCATTATTTCTCCCCAGCTTACTCAGTAACATAGCAAAATGAAGGCACGTATTCAGGTGGCGAATGACAAAATCACACGAATTTCCCAAGTTTTCTTTCTCCAGGGAAGCGAAGCAACAAATTCGCGTATGTTTTCAAGAAGATGTGTTCAATCGGAATAGGAACGACAAACGATAGCTGAGATAGCCTTAGGTAAACGGCGCCGTCTGCTTGAGGCGCACTGGGATCGTCAAGGCTTCGCGTGATTTGCTAGTAGAGGCCATTAGCTAATTTGGCGGAGAGAAGCGGTGTTAACGTGAATCATCGACGAGGTTTCGATCAAGCTGGGCATTTTAGACTGGAGTGGGGATTGGGGATTGGACGATAGAGATCTGTACTTATGCTCATTGCAAACCGGTGCTTTAGTTCCTAAGGAGCATTTAGGATAGTCTAAGTCAGAGCAAGAAGATACGATACAATTTTGTTCGATCAGGCTTATATACTTCCCCGTTAACGTGTAGAGATTCTTCCCGAAGGCGGTCGAAGTTACCCCTTTCTGGACAGATCTGAAAACAAAAATGTCATTGTATAACATCTTTGGTGGTCGTAAAGCTAAGCAGCTTCTCTTGTCCGACTTCTACCCGCATAACGAACACTCTCGCGCTTTAGGGAAATCAAACGCTAATGTTTACCACAGTGTTGGCCTCTATCGATACCCATCGGCTAAAAGTATATCAGTAACCCAACACCACAAACTGTCCTTAAACCCAGTCCATTTCAGCTCATAGTTAACACCATATCTCTCACGCCCCCAATTAAACAAACGCACCCCGGCATACGACCCTATGTGAAAAATATCACTCACGCGCTCTACCACCAAGTAACCCAGATCATCTCTCCCACCACTACACTAAGCTGTCCAATAAAGCCATGCAATATCTCATCCACACCTAGTATACCTCAAGACATTGATTCGGGCCTTTCATGGAAACTTAGTAGAGTGCTAGAAGACGACGTGCCCGACGACCGTGAATTCAAGATAGAATGGATACGAAAGGGTCATGACGTGGCAGAGCTGCTTAAAAAAAAAAAAAAAAATTACAAGGATGCGATTCACGAGGGGAATACAAGTCGTAGAGATGGGATTATGGAGGAATCGAGACAAGTTGAGTTGGTGTTTGGTCGACCGGTGAAAGTTATGTTTGGTGTTCGGGCGATGGATTCTGCTGGGTTAGGGACTGGTGGTAAGACAGTTCAGTGTGGTGAGTTGGTGAATGTGATGGCGGATTTCTATTATTGCGAGATCAACAAAAAGTTTTTGTTTTTGTTTTCCTTTGAATGAAATTCGTTTACAAATTTTCTGTTGGCAGAACTAAGATATGCAACCTTGCTATCTTGCGCTGTGATGTGTAACCGAGCAAGGGGTGTGTAGTTGAGCAATACTTGACTGTTTTCATTCCGGGATTGTTTTCATTTCGTTGTCGTCAGGAGATTACGAATCCACATTCCAGCTCATCTCGCTCGTTATTTAAGTAGGATAGTCATCCTTAGTTTTCAATTTAATCCATGTTCAAGACAATGTTTATGAGTACTTCTAGCTGCCAAGACATGACCTCCTCCATCATTTCCCTTTTGAAAAGAGCCGGTTTATTCTGGTCGGATACCGTATGGAAGGACGTGAGGTCCCTCCTGTGCTGTTCGCGCGAAGCAGCGACAGCGGAAAGTGAAGTTTACGAATCAGAGGCCTCCATTCCCGGAAAAGGACGTAAGGCGCGAACGTCCTTATAACTTTGTTAGGGAATGGAGGCCAATGGCCAGGAATCTAAGTGATACCAGATAAGACAATAGGAATACTGTGGTCGCCGGCGAAAGTATTCGATGTGGGTCATCTTACAAAAGTGGGCTCACCACATAAAATATGACGCTATACCCTCAACCAGACTCTACGATTTGCTGAAATCACTATTCTGTCCCGTTTAGAACTTCGGTTATGAACCTGCCAACTGGGCCCACATCGAATACTTTCTCGCCAGCGACTAGAGAAGTATGGCCCGTGTAAGTACCGGGCGGGGTTTCACGCACGATCCATGTGGGCCAGGCATTGACTTTGAGGGCCAAGGTCTGTGCGCTGCACCTTTTAGCCTTTCGAATTTTCGAAAGTTGTATGAACGATCGGGGTATATAGAGCGGGTGGTTGTCCCTGTTTTGTTGGGTTATTTCAAAAGTTATTTTTCTTTTTTTAAGCGGATATGGCCGGTGCTACTAAAAAAAGCCCAGTTCTAGGGGTGTTAAAGAAGTCTTCGACAAAGACTGGTAAGCAGAGTGATGGAAAGGGGACGAGTGCGGAAAAGACTCTGAGAAGTTAATTGCGAAGGAGGTTGCGAAGAAGATGAAGAGGAATGTGTTGACGGTGATGGGTACGCCGAACATTCTGCCTTTTTTAAATTGGCGGTGGCGAAGGGGAGATCAGTTACCTTCGTATTCCCGTGACGGCCTTGGTTCCGACATATCAGCCTGTTGCGAATGGACGTTGTGCTCCTCCAGATGTTCGTTGGAGGACGGGTGATAAGATACTTATCAGCGGTATTTGTTTACGATTTTCGGTGCACTTTTCAATGAGTGTGCAGTTGATGGGAGCTGCGTATGCGGTTGCGGAGTCGCTTAATTTGTCGCCAATTGGGTTGACGTGGACAGAATCCAGGTGATGGTATGGCAGGTTATTTTGACATGGGAACGATTCAAGATAAGACGACGATTCGGTTTCTCCATGCCGCAGAGACGGGTATGTTGACGAGTCGCGATGGACCTTTTTCGACGGTGAAATCGCCGGACGGGACGTATTTGGTGCATTCTCATGACGGGAATTTGTTTACCGCGAAAATGACGAAGGAGTCTTGGGGGGGGTCGTTGGGACATGCAGAGTGGAGGTTGTTGAAAGATGCGAAGTATAAAGAAGGACCGGTTTTCAGGGAGGTGTTTCAAGTGTCAGGGTTGATGGGGGTTCAACCAGGAGTGTATACTGTGAGGGCTACGAAGCAGATGCAAGCGTATTTCAAGTTAGGTGCCCAAGTTAAGTGTCTTTCGGAGGCAAACAGTGGGTTGGTATTTGATCGACCTATTGAAGTTTTGTTTGGGGTGAGAGCGATGAGTGGACCTGGTTGCCAGCGGATAGTGCTGGGGTTAAGGTTGGGGAGTTGGAGAATATGTTGGTGGATTTTTTACTATTCCACTGATGAGTAGAGGATTGTTTAGTATTTATGGTGCCATGGAGTTTTTGCGAAAAAGCCGGTTTATTCTGACGTGAATAACAAGGTTATGGAAAGCTGGACGGCTTTCTGTGCGTGTAGCGCAGCCAACGCGGACACTGCAATGTGAGAGACTGAGGCCCACATTCCCGATGGTCTGAGGCATCGAAGACCATCCATTAACTTTGAGGGGAATGTGGGCCAAAGGCCAGAGTATAGAATATACCAGTAACTGCCATACGAATAGTATGGCGAGGGTAAGGACCAAGGGCCAGTTGACGCTCGGTCCCATGAAGGCTACGCACAGACACTGTGGGCCACGCACTGGCTACGGGGGACGGTTAGCACGTGAAGCGACAGAACTAGTCGAGCATCATCAATCATCAAAAATCAACCGCCCGCAGCAACGCCACCACGTAGTATTTCTCTGTAAAATGCTCGGTATAGCTTTTTTGCAGTACAAATTATATTATTACAGCGTCTCATAGAGAAATATTATGTGGTTGCGCTACTGCAGGTGGGTTGATTTGAGGTGGTTGATGAGGCTGGCTTCTTGAGGCGCAACAAGCCTATCTCCCGAGGTTTAGAGTCTTGGCCACCCAATCGGGTCAGCCACCCATTCGGGTCACCCAATTTCTCCTAGAACTGCCTATTTGGTTCTAGCGCGCGTTCGACTCTCAGAAGGTAGTCTTAGATTTCTACATGAAATACATCAAAACTCATAGGAAGCTCCTTCTAAACTAGCTTTGCAAGGCCCACTTTGCCCCGTAAAGCAGCTGCCCTCTCCTTTGCACTCGTTTCTTCCCTCTCTCGGGCCTCTTGAGCGTTGATCTCATTCATACATGCCCTTACTGTGAGCTCCCTCGCATCGCTGAAGTGCTTCTTTGTACGATTCTTTCTACTCTTCTTCTGCTTCTTAACAAGCTTGTTGTTTATGATTTGAAGAGTAGATCTATTAGCAAGAGCAGTTAGACCAATATCCTTAAGGTATTGAATAGGAGAATGAAACTAATTAGAAATACCTTTAAGAACTTCAGCAACAAGCTGATTGATTTTCTGCGATTGATCTTGATTTGCTGGTATATCAATTCGTACACCGTTCTCGTTGGTAAGGCTGATAAATGGAGGTGTTTTAGGCCTATACTCTTAAAGGATTGGTAAAGGATTGTACGGAAGAAGGCCTGCCTTCCTCTAAGTACTGGTAATATTCTGTTTAGTGATTGCCTGCTGCCTTGCTTGTTGAAAGTAAAGAAGAAACTCGCGATTTGTAATTTTCTCAGCGCCAAAAATACTATGTTTTTGAACTTCTTTTTTATAAGCTTTTCTGAGAGGTGAAAAGACACCCACGTCAAGTGGCTAAAGGATGTGAGTATGGTAAGGAGGGAGATAAAAAGGAACTATCTTTACTTCTTCATAGGCTTGCACAAAGTTAAGCGAGACATAAGAGTTATGGCTATTAAGAATTAGAAGGCGGTAGATGCCAACTGTGTGGGGTCTTGTATATTTATTAAAGTATTAAAGCCAGTGTAAAGCTATTAAGCGATCTGTCCAGCCAGATTATTGAACTTAAAATACCATATAACGATTGATTGAGGGATTAATCTAAGAGTGTTGAATTTGCTTACCCGTAAAGGTCATAAAGGCAGGCAGAGAGTATCCATTTATTTTTATTGCCTTAATTATAGAGACCTACTCGTGATCTCTAAGTTGCATTAACCAAGCGTGCTTTTGTTCTACGGGTATAAGAACGTTACAGCTATTACCTATTTCTTTTATAAAGCCTTTCTTATCCATATTATACGTATCTTCAGCCACAATCCCATATTTGGTAATAGTCTTGGTATAGAGTTTAAACTACTTCTTAAGTGTTTTGTAGTCAGCAGCGTCGGTTCGTGATTAATTAATAGTGCGTACAAACTTCGATTTGATCTCTGGATGCCGTGCAAGAAAGTTCTTATACCAATTGTGGCCTAACGGTTGTGTATTGTCTTTTCTTTAGAGTAGATCCTTTACCACACCTTTAAACCATGAAATTGTGATTAGCCAGCCCCAGTTAGCCATCTGGCGTATACATCACTTTAGGGAGGCTTCTTCTTATATAGTAAGGCGTTGCTGAGATTGTTAATACTCTTTGGCAGGACGTCTGCCTGAATTACGCGCTTGTAGAGACGAAAAGGGTACGTTGAAGATTTTGGAGGCTTAACGAAGGGAAGGGATCGATTTATCGTCGTAGGCAGCTATTGCAAGCTGTATGCGATCTTCTCGAGATAGTTCTGTATCTCCTGCATCGTTTGATGTATTTGGCGCCATAATTGGTGTAGAAATCAATGAGTTATGGGTCAATTTGTTCGTACAGTAGGTACGGAAGTGCGAGGGGAAAGGGGCTGACCCGAGTGGGTGGCTGACCCGATTGGGTGGCCAAGACTCTACCCAGGATCTTTGCTGGGAGCCAGAGGATGATCAACTACCCAAAATTAACCACCTGCAGTAACGCCACCACCAAATATTTCTTGTGAAATGCTGGGTATAGCCTCTTAGTAGAATAAAACGTCTATAATCAGAATTTCACAAAGAAATATTTGGTGGTGGCATTGCTGCAGGTGGTTGATTTGGTGTGGTTGATGGTCACGAGTCTCGCGTTCAGCTCGGCGAGCCAGAGGATCGTTAACCCACTAAATCAACCACCTGTAGTAACGCCACCATGCACTATTTCTCTATGAAATGCACGTTACGGCCTCTTTGTAGTATAAACAACATTATTACGGCATTTTATAGAGAAATACTCCGTGGTGGCGTTGCTGTACGTGGTTGATTTTTAGTGGTTGACGGTTCTCGAAGTTTAGTTGAGTTTTGTCGCTTCACCTGTTAACCGTCCCCAGTAACTGGCCTTCCCTGGCTGAATGTAGTGGGTTAGCGTATTTGCAGTTTTGCAAGATGGAAAGTTGCCAGGCATTAATCATGTATGGTATAAAGGGAGGGGAAGTTTTCCTTCCTGGAAGTTTGGAACCATTATTCTTTTAAAATATATATATTTTCAAAAACATCATGGCGAAGCGAAAGCGAAGCAGTCCAACGGCAGGGGTAAGACGAAGTCTAGCGTTTCGAAATCGAGTAAGACGAGGAGTACGAAGGTTAAGCAGGAGGTGGATAAGATGGTTGCGAGGCAAGTTGCGAAGCAGTGGAAGTATGTGATAAGGGAGAGGGGTGTTTTGACAGTACGGGCGCAACCGAAAGTTGTTCCCTTTTATGCTGGGGGCGCGGAGGGGGATTGTCAGTACGCCCGAATCCCGGTTACGGCTTTGATTCCGACCCATCAGCCTGTCAGGCAAGGCAGTTGCGCTCCTCCGGATACTTGTTGGAGGGTAGGTGAGAAAGTCCTTATTACAGGGCTTTGTTTGAGATTCTCGCTGCACTTTTCGGTTAGTGTGCAGTTGTTGGGGGTTCCTTATGCTGTTGCAGAGTCTTTGAATTTGGCTCCAGTGCCTCTGAAGTGGACCGATACGCCGGGTGCCGGGATGGCAGGTTGGTTTGAAATGGGTTCCCGGGTGGACAAGAAGAATGTTCGTTTTTTGCATGTCGCAGAGACAGTCATGCTCAATACTCGGGATGGACCTTTTGGGACGGTTAAGGCCCCGGATGGATCGTATATGTTGGATTCTCATGACCGGAGCTTGTTTACGGCTAAGATGACGAAGGATTCTGGACGACCGTTAGGACATGCCGAGTGGAGGCTTTTGAAGGGCAAAAAGGTTAAGGATGGAAAGGTGTTTTCGGAGGAATTCCAGGTTTCCGGTTTGATGGGGGTTAATGCTGGTGAGTATACAGCTCGGATTACGAAGCAAATGCAAGTTTATTTGGATTTGGATATGGAGGTTAAGTATATTTCTGAGGGAGACAGTGGGTTGGTATTTGATCGACCTATCGAGGTGTTATTCGGAGTTAGAGCGATGAGTGGCAGTTGGTTGCCAGAGAGTAGTCTGGGTATTCGAGTTGGAGAGTTGGAGGATTTGATGGTTGATTTTATTATTCAACTTCTGCTTAGTTAGTAGGACATTGTTCAAGAAGCCCGTCTATTTTGGTCTGGAAATAAAGGTTATAGAAAGGCGGAAGCCTTTCTGTGCACGCAGCGCCGCGAGTGCGTGAACAAACGAAGTGAGTGACTGAGGCCCACCATCCCTGACGGGCGAGGCACGAGCACGTCTATTAACTTTGAGAGGATGGTGGGCCATGGGCCAAAAGAATAAAATGACAAGTAAGTGTCATAGTTTTACTATGACCAGCGTAGGTACCGAGCGAGGGTTGGGAGCTCGGTCCAACTGGGTCACGCATTGATCGTGGCTGAATGTAGTGGGTTAGCGTATTTGCAGGTGCAAGTTGTCAGGTTTATCAGGCATGCCTGTGGTTACATATAAAGGGTCGTCCTGGCCCTTTGTGTTTGGTGATGGTAGTATTTGCGGAAATATATTTTATCTATTATGGCGACGAAGAAGAAGTCTGGGACGAAGTCGAAGTCGAAGGGTGTTACGAAAGTTAAGGGGACGAAGACGAAGGATACGAAGGTTAAGCAGGAGGTGGATAAGATGGTTGCGAAGCAGTCGCAGGCAGCGAGGAGGAAGAGGAGTATGCTGACGGTGAAGGTGGTGATTCCGAGCCATCGGCCTGTGGACGCGAATGGGGTAAGTCTTCTTCCGGATCGGCGTTGGAGAACCGGTGATAAGCTTTATATTCAGGGGGTTTGTCTTCGGTTTCCTTGCATTACTCGGTGAGTGTGCAAGTTATGGGCGTTGCTTATTCTGTTTCGCCAAAGGTTACGACGGCGCGTATTCGTATTAAGTGGG
Organism: Zopfia rhizophila CBS 207.26; assembly: GCA_010093925.1. NCBI lineage: Eukaryota > Fungi > Ascomycota > Dothideomycetes > Zopfiaceae > Zopfia > Zopfia rhizophila. The sequence continues at coordinate 205,175 of ML994713.1, forward strand.
AGCAAGAGCGGAATGAGAGTGCGAAGGGCGAAGGGGTGGAGAATGATGAGAACCAGGAGAATTGTGGCGATGGAGACGAAAATGATATGAGTACTACGGAGGATGTCGTGATGAAGGAGAAAAAGGGAAAAGACGCAGATGGAGATGTAGAGATGTCTGGATAAAGAGGCAGGGACGAGGAAGACGATCGCTACCCGTATCCAAAGATTTTAAATACACAGAACAATTATATTCTTGCTATATCAATAGTCTATCACATACCTAGTAATCTCTATACCTCTTCCTCACCAAGATACCCTTTGAGGTCGCCTCTTCTCACGCTCCCCAACCTTGACTTACTCGCATCCCACCTCCTAAACCTTTCCAAAAATGTCACATTAGCAGTCCCATTAAACCCTTCATATTTACTTAAACTGGGTGGCAGATCCTCCACTCTCGTGCCCCAAGAACTCTCATTCCGTCCCAACGTCAATACCAACTCCTTTCCCTCAGTGAAAAATGAGTGGTCAACCCAGTTCTTAGTATACGGTTCTCCATTCAGCGTCGCGCTCTGAATATATATAGCTTCATAGTTAGGGTCAAAGTTAACGTTTCGAGTCACAGCAGTTTTGCCCGTGAGCGAGGATTTGATAGACACTGATTCGAAGAAGGGAGGAATGATTAGGTACACGTTTTGTCCTGGGTTAGGGAAGAGGCCCATCATGGACATGGCGACAAAAGATCCCATAGCGCCGCTGTCATCATTACCTGGAAGGCCGGCGTTGGTTGGGGAAAAGAAGCGTGGAATGTAGAAATGGCTGCGGAGCGCGGATAGGGCGGGCCGTCCGGCGTAGTGGTATTGGAATACTGTTAGGAAGGAGGGCTGGGTGAATTAGTGTATAGATTCCTAGAAGTGAGGAAGCGTGCTTACTTCGTTCCCAATGTAGGTAATGTTGTTGTCGTGAAGATAATCCAGGCGCTTTACAAAGGCATATGGTCCTCCGTAAAGGGATATGAGACCGGCTTGATCTCCCGGGATGTAGCTGGACAGGTCAGTGAGGAAAAGCTCAAGTGAAACCTTGATTCATTTACTTACAAACCATATTCCCAGAGAGAAGACTCGAAGGTCTCTTGACCAGTGTTTTGAAGCGAACATATTCGGTTTGGACCTGGATCGATATTCGAACACCACAATGGATCTTGGTTGTGCCACGTTCCATTCAGATATTTTCCTTGGAAGAATCCGGTAAAGCCCGTATCAGCCCCTCCATTTAGAAGGAACGATTTTTGATCCTTGTTGTACAAGTTACGCCAATTGCTGCTCCGCTCTTCATACTTCTCCACGTCTTCTTCCCTACCGCCAAGGCCCTCGGCCATCTGCGCGATGCAGAAGTCATTGTACGCATATTCAAGGGTTCGAGAGACACTCCTAGTCATCGTCCCGAATCCCCTGTAGTCGAAATCTTGCGTAGGTATATAGCCTAGCAATTTCCAGCTGTCCAAGCCTCCACGGCCTTCATTCGACCAATCGTACGGTTCAACTTCAGCATCTTTCACAACTGCTTCATAACCCTTGTCCCAATCAATTCCATCGGACAGTCCCTTAATGTATCCATCAGCGAGCACAACGTCCGCATTTGAGCCGCCCTGCGTGTAGCCCTTGCAAGTCGTCATACGACAATCAGGAAGCCAACCTTCATATTCATATGTGTCAATCAAAGAACGGATCATGTCGGTGACACTAGCAGGATCAAGAATAGTGAGAAAGGGCAGCTGCGACCGAAAGCTGTCCCACAGGCAGTAGAATGAATCGAAGTATGGCTCATCGCTTTCCCACTTGGGATTCTCTCCGGTGTAGTTCTGCGGGTTTACCATAGTTCTATAAATCCCAGAATAAAAATTGGTGATTAGAGAAGAATTCACTCCCTCGGTTGAGACGATGATGGGGCTAAGCTTCTCTCTCCAAGAGTCCTCTGCTGCCTTTCGAGTCGTATCGAAATCAAAATTGGGGACCTCAGCTTCTGCGCTCCTGCAGGCCTGTTCGCTGCTGATGAGACTCACGGCAATTCTTGCAAGGATTCCGTCTGCAGGTGCAGATTCGAAACGAATGAATCCTCCTCCAGGAAGTGGATAGCCGTTGATCGAACGAGAGATCTTTAGATCTTTGGCGTCAGTACTGGCACGGCTGTTGACAAATATTCCATTGTCGCGGATATCGGCTCCTTTGAAATCGGCGCAAAAGTAGCCCACCCACGTACCAGAACCAAAGCTGGGCAAAAACCTTGCACTCCCAGTCATTCGGCCCGACTCCTCATCGATGGAGATCGTAGCGTTGTCCTGACGCGAGTCCGACAAATCTGTGAGATCAAGTAGGAGAAGTGGACTTTGCGTGCCGTTGTTGAAAGTGGGAAATTTGAAACGGAAGAGAGAGGTATGTTGAGCAGCGGTCATATCAGTAGCCACCCCACTTGATAACGTTATCGCAAAGTATCCAGGCTTTGATTTGACCGAGTCCGCTTGGTATGGAATTTTGCGCACCCTCTTTGGGAATACGCATCGATTCAAGTCATCACCCGGGCATGAAGCGTAGGGAAAGAATGCAAAGTTCCCTAAAGACGGTTGGCCTCCTGCATGACTTGTTAGTATTGTTATAACCGTGATGCTACAAGATCCATATTACCTGTCCCGCTGTCGTGCATAGTGCTGAAACCAGTCACATTGCCATTCTCTGTTGTAAAACCCCCTTGATTACTTCCCGAATCGACATCGGCGACGGCTTTTGCCATGCCTGGAGAACTGTTAGTGCGTTGTCGAGCAAGCACAGGAATTTCTCGTACCGTATGGCAACGTAGCCCCCGGAAATACATTGCCTGCAAAATCAGTACATATTTACCAGCTTGGTTTCATGTTGCGAACCTCCATTAGCACTCCCAATCAACGGATCAATATATTGAAGATTATCGGTGGTATTAGTTGAATTCTGTCCTGACGCAAATGTATGAAGGGACGTCGATAAAACGAATAAAAGGAGGCGTTTTGCGGCCATTATGGGAAGTCAATCGAAAGACGAAGGCGAAGCTTAACAAAAAACCAAGGTGGGCATGGGCTGCTATTTCAGCGACAGCCGATCACCTGCAGGTACCCGTGCAACTGGACTCGTGGAGGCAGATAAGACAAGGGTTTGCAGAGGAGGTGGGAACCTAGATCAGAATCACCGGCAGAGTGACATTGTGGACATGGAAGAGTCATGTAAAAGAATGTAAGTTGGATGCGGCACCTTATCAAACCCAATCAAAACTAGATTAGTTGACGGGAGCGCCGGAACCAGACTAGATGACCACCTTAGACCTGCCTATATCATGTGAGAGTATCTAGATAACTGCTGATCTTCATTGTATCGGAATCGAACGAATATGGAGATTGGCAGAGCCGTTGCTGCAAGCGTAAGCCAATTTCCAGGCCGTTGGCTTGAAGGGTGCGGCATGCTTCGGGAAAGGTAACGCAGATGAGGAGTGGTCATATTTCCTGCATCGACGTGGGTACACGACTGAGCAAGAAGGACGTTGTCGTGTGAGAGCAAGAACCAGTGAGGCCGACCGCAAAGTGAGAAGGTTGATGCAAGCTTTGTGGATGGCGGCGGGATGGGTGTGGGGATGGCCCGTGCTTCACCATTCAAGGGGGTACATATGCGTCCAAATTAGGCAGTTGCATATGTAGTGCTTGGAGGAGCAGCTCCCGTGGTCAAATCAGCCTTGTCTATATATCTACAGTGTCGCACCGAGTTAACGGATTGCGTAGTACGCATGGAACAGTTACAATGTCACGCAGCCACCAAGTTCAGTGCTGCATTGCCATGTTGCCTCGAAGCCGCATCCTTCAAACGTGTCGTTCGCAACGACAAAGATTTCTTCATCCTGTTCTTGCCTTGATGCACTCACAGATCGAACAGGTTCTCTTCTCGAATAGCTCCAGCATCTACGGTACCCTATCTCAACTGCACGAGTGCTCTGGGCTTCTTTTGTCAGGGATACCCTCTAGTTGGATTCACTTCAGCCACAGCTTAGCGCCCGTAAAGGTTAAATTTTGACACCCATCAAGTGTGCAAGATTTGGGGTGTTATAGGTAGGAACGTGCTGTCGTTCGTATTTCCGAGGTTGACGTTGGGTAGTAAAATTGATGCTTGGTCCAAGGCGGGATGTTCGAGTCCGGCAAGATGCATCCAAGGCTCGAGACCCTCTGCCCATACACGAAGTGCTTCGTCGATATCGAGGCACGAATATTGAAGATCGTAAAACTGCACTGGAAGTGACGACATCGACGACGGTAGCTTATGATCAGCAGTCGCTGTGCGAATTACCTTTTCGAGGCGACGAGCCAGAGACCAGCGGAGGCCGCATGTCTTCAGACTATATACCAGGAGATCAAGATTCCGTGGGATTTCGACGTTGAGCATCTTTGCGTGGACTGTGCAGAGTTAGTTGCGATTAACTAGTTAAAGGATTCTATGCTACCTAGGAAGAATCTCGAAGCTACGAAAATGCACGAAATAATAAGCGGACTGATATTCTCGAGATTGGTATCATGCATTCCGCGAAGAATGTTTGTAATGTCGTCGCATGCATCAAGACATCGTTGAATTGCGTGGTACCAAGGTCCCTGAGCCTCTTCCAGGCCAGACGGAGGCAAAGCCAACTGTTGGTATAATGAGATAACGGCTCTAAAAAGAGAAGTCAGTAAGATCATTTTTCCATAGAAGGTGAAACATACAGGTCCAAGGTACAATGAGTCAGAATGATATTGGGATCATATGAGCCTCCGTTCTCAGCATTCACCCGCATTGACGCTGTTGCGAATTTCGTTCGCCAGGCAATTAGTTGCTCATCCACGGATTTACACTCATTCTGCCACCTAACACGTTCTGTAGCAGATTGTGTATCGAACGATTGCTGTAAAAACCAGTGGACATGCCACAGCTCTTTCGTGACAAGCATGACATATAGCGAGTAAGCCGATGCCATCTCGAAATCTCCAAAAGACCAAGAACTGATGACTGCCTCAGGAAAAGACCATATTGTATCGCTACATGGTAATGAGCCAGTGTTTTCTGGTCTCAAGACGTTCAGATTCCAAGGTGCTCCGACAGTTGACGAACAATCGAGAACTAAAAGCCTAGTCAGTTGGGATTTAAGAATGTTAATCATACGAAGCATACCCTCGGTCATCCAATATGCTCGTATGCGTTCCTCCTTGTTGACAAGCGAATTAGGTATTGGGAGCATTCGAGGCGGCATTGTGGATAATTGGTTGAAGTTATCGCAGTGGTTAGCGACAAGATCCCGGAGACCTAGTTGCGTTCCCATGCTATATGCAGTCAGCGAGGATGCTCAAACGCAAAAGCCCGTGTTAACTCGTGCTTGCTTATAGAAATGTTCTCACCGTTTAGCAAGGGCAACCAGATTCCAGAACTCACTCAGTCGCCCTGCACCATAATCTCGAATGGCCAATATCAACACGGCTTGTAGCGATTGCAAAGAAAGCTGGCTTATAGCTTCCATCACAACTTGGCTCCGAAGGTCATTAGACAGCTTTCGCCGTTGATCGTTGGTCAACGAATCTGAATGATACGAATGCGGGATGGTGACGGCAGCGATCGCTTTGAAGACGATATAGTGGACGGTACTTGCAAGAATGGGAGAAGTCTGTAACACCTCCAGGAGCGATGGCTGGTGGAGTATGGGAAACCAAGGATGATATTTTTCAAACCAAGCAGCGCATAGTTCGCTGAGAATGGTCGCCGATAAAATGTCGAAGTGTTCCGGAGAGCATCGCGGATTGATTGGCCAGAAGAGCTTGATACACTCGAAACATCAACCGTAGGAACAACTCCTGCTACTAAGTTAGCCCTCTCCTAACGTATTTGTTTATACTTCGTACTATCGGCTTTGAGTGCCTGGACCTCTTTTTCCAGCTTAGCTGTATGAACGTCAGCATCGACTGGGGCAAGCCTGATGGAGAGTTAGAGTACCGACCTAGCCGCTCCTCAAGTCCTGAAACATACCCGGCCCTTAGTCCAGGTCTGTTCTTAACTTGGACTGCATATCGACATAAGCAACGATCACGTGACTCTTTCAGGGTGAATCACCATATTGACACTCTACTCTTGCTCGAAAGCAGCTTTCGCATTTTGGAAGTTTTCGATTGCATCGTATCTTACGTTGTCGACAGAGTAAGCAACTGTTTCGTTAGCATTTATTAGGTTCAGCGTCATGGTTTCAGCAACCCACACAGTTTTGCTTAGTCGTAGGCCTTGCGAAGAACTCTTATCCATCTTGACCCTCACGTTACCGACAGGGCAAAGGAAATTCTTCAACACGGCCCCAGTTATGCAAGCACAAAGAAGCCTCTCATTTCAGCCCCGTTATCTTTGATGTTGAAGGAAGATCAATCGATGTTGCGGCCAGACATGGGCCGGACGCGGAGGCAGTCGTCGTGCTCTTATTGCTAGAGTACTCGAGAAACTCAGCCCAAGCCGGAATGCGTTTCCCACGTACGTGTCTCATGATAAAGCTGAGTTATTAGACGGCTGGAAGTGCGATCAGCAGTGACGGTTTCTGGATTCGCCAGCTTTCTGAAGGCCCCACCCGGCCCATGTTCCACCGAACGCCGGGCCGAGTTCAACCTTCAAGCATTTCCCCACGTCACACTTCTCCAACCCTCTTACACAGCCGTACCCACTTGCTAGTGACTCGCACGAATTATTTCCACACTCAATCATCCGATAACCACGTTTTAGCATGACTCGGCTCCAGGCCGTGCAACCTGGGGCCCCAGCCTTTCTCCAGGCATAGTTTTGGGCCATCCCGGATATAGCATGGCAAACTCGCATGTATCCCAAATTCAGCTACCCGGAACTCTCATGAAATGCCATGCGTTTTCTTGTGTGGTCATTTTCTCTCCCTTGGCGATGGGCCGGCCATTCATTCGCAAAAAGCATAAATAATCACGCGGAACCCAGGTTCAGATGGACACCCCAATCCTACCTACCTCTAGGAGACCATTGGATAACCACAAAAATGGTCCTCGGAAATCTAGACGGCTACGCGTTGGAAGTTACCCTGACTGCTGCAAACTCTGCCGCACAGGTGAGCCTTTCATCTACTCCTTGAAGTTCCCTCACTGACCTTCCTTAGGCATGGTATGGTTACGATCAGGTAAAGCGCTCCTCTTCTTATGCTTCGCAGCCAAAATTTTAAAGATAAGATAAATAGGGTATTACAAGTGGTATCTTGATCAGTTCAGATTTCATCAAGACTTTCCCGCAAACCAAGGATGCTGATATCCAGGGGATCACAGCGAGTTGCTTCTCGTTGGGAAACTTAGTTGGATGTCTCCTTGCTGCTGTCTTTGGTGATCGTCTTGGACGAAAGAACACGCTGCGAGTCGGTTCCGCTATCAACGCATTCGGGGCTATCCTTCAGACCGCTGCAACAAAATTTCCACTTCTCATTGTAGGTAGAGTGATTAACGGTGTTGGCAATGGTAAGTGTATTAAAAAAAAACCCTATGCCCTTTGGCACCCATACTCATGTTTTTAGGAATGACAAGCAGTACTTGTGGTATTTATCAGGCAGAATCATGTCGTGGGTCGAGGCGAGGAAAGCTTTCCGTCATTGTTGTCCTCCACAATGTTATATTCTACATGATTGGTAGCTGGCTCACTCTAGGTACTTCCTTCAGCGGAAATGGCATTCAATGGCGACTTCCTATGGTGCTACAGGTAAGGTGTCTTAGCCCGTCAGCATCACCGCCAACTTACGGTCGATTTAGTTGGTTCCCTGCCTTGCGGTCGTTAGCCTTCTCCCACTTCTTCCAGAATCACCTCGTTGGCTTCTAATGCACGATAGAACAGATGAGGCACATGAAGCTCTTCGACGCTATCTCGGAAAAGGCCTCGCCCTGGATGATCCAGTTGTGACCAAGGAACTCATGTCTATCTCCGGTGCTATCAAAATTGAACGTCGTTCACGTATCTCGTTCAAAGAAGTAATCTTGCTGAGAGACAGGTCTGGTCATTTCAAAAGACTCCTCCTTGGATGCGGCACACAGTTCATGCAGCAATTCGGAGGAATCAATGCGCTCAACTACTACGTTCGTTCCACTGCCCGAAATACTTCCATCGTACTGACAGCGCAATAGTTCCCGATCATTCTAGAAAATAACATTGGCATGTCGGAACTCATGGCTCGCATTTTGACTGGCTGCAACGCCACGTCCTACGCGATCTCATCAGCACTCTGCTTCTGGATGATTGAACGATTCGGACGTCGGTCGCTCATGATTTCTGGTGCGGCTCTGCAATTTCTGGCATATGTTATGGTCGCCATTGCTGTCGCCTTACTGTCAACTGCCCCATTCGAGTGGGGGGCAGTTGCAATTACGTTCTTGTTCTTCTACTATGCCGCTTTTGGATGCACCTGGGGAATGGTTCCGTGGGTCTACCAAGCGGAGGTAAACTCTCTCGCAATGAGAACCCGAGGCGCTGCTGCGGCGACAGGTAAGAACTTCATTCCGAATTGCACTCTGTGATTCCTAATTGCGTTCCTTACAGCAACGAATTGGTTGTTCGGATTTGTGTGCACGCAATTCACGCCTGTAGGCATCAGAGATATCGGATACCGCTTCTACATCAGTACGCGCATTTAGTTCTTCCAAAGACGCCTTAAACACTAATGGAGCATAGTATTCGCATCCTTCAACCTCATTTTCATCTTCGTTGTCTATTTCCTCTATCCGGAGACCAGGTGAGCTCCCTTCTATGCGTTCTCGGAGCTCGAAATTTTAACTTTTGGTAGCAATCGCACCCTCGAAGATTTGGATGCGTATTTTGACAAAGACTCTCTGCACAAAACGATCATTCCGATTGGCGACAGGGTGGCTAAGCAGAGGACTCGACCTGCGGAAGCAATAGAGGCAGAACGATTGCGTATCGATGCCGCTGCTACGGCCAAGGATGTTGATGTTGGGAAGACTCAGACCTCACACATCGAGCAGGTTGAACCGTAGGAGAGAAGCTTAGGCCTGAAAGATGGCTCCAACGAAGAAATGGCTCTCCACACTCGCGATTAGCGGCACTGTTACCTATGCTTGTCTTAGCTTCCACACCCCAATATCAATTCACTATAGTTTAAAAGGAGAATCAATAAATCTCCGCCTCTGAATCAACTCCTGTACGCCTATATGTGTTTGAACAACCTTGACCAGAAGGCGCTCAGTGATGCGTCAGAATGAGCCTCTTATCCAGAATGAACGCCATCGAGTGGTTTCTGGAGCACTATATACCTTTCTCTGAGCTTCCCTCTTGATGTATCTCTGGAAGAGGCATATTCAATCTGATTGTGGAGCTAGAGACTTGTCCGATCTCTATACGCTCAAGAAGGCAAATATGCCGAGAAGGCAAGTTTGCCGACACCCATTTTTCGGCTTCAAAATTGTTGGAACCTCACACCAACCACCACCCTCCCTCAACAATCCCGTCCATCTCATCATTCCGCTGACTACTTCCGACCTATCTGGCTATCAAATTGCTCAAACCCCGCACCCATGAAGCTCCCCATGGGATTGCCAATTTTGGGGAAGCCACCGGGGCCAAGTCTCGCCGGCCGCGTCTGGCTCTCCCACCCACTCACTCATATCAGCAATCCATTGTTTGGAGTGGGATCTCGCTGCTTGTGACGTTCGCCATGTCTCCACATGGATAGTTGGGTGGGTATCTATTGGTATATAGTTGTGTCTCTCTCTTCAGGTTCAATTCTCATTTCCATTCAAGTTCCATTCGTCCTGTGTATTTCATCAAATATCATTAACTTTTCAGAATGCTTGCTCAACACCCCCACGATGTCAAGCTTCCAACTTTTCCCAAGCCCGAGATCAAAGTATTGGTCTCAGAATCCCGATCTCCCAAAGACATTGCCCAAGCATGGCTTGACAAATTCGCATCAGTCCTCGCTAGCGGTGATGCATCACACATCAGCAGTGTCGTCCATGCAGATAGCTGGTGGCGCGATTTCCTGGCCCTGACCTGGGACTTCCGCACCATTCGTGGCATCCAGAAGATGGCTGACTTCCTTTCCAAGAACATGTCCGGAGCGCAGATCACGAACCTCAAGTTACAAGAGAGCGGACAATTTGCTCCAAGTCTCCAGAAGCCTATCGAGGGTCTTGACTGGGTGGAGTCTATGTTCCATTTCGAGACTAAGACTGGCCGTGGAAAGGGTATGCTGAGATTAACGCAAGGTGATGATGGTGCTTGGAAAGCCCATTTCATTTACACTGCTCTTCAGGAACTGAAGGGCAATGAAGAGGTGGCTGGAGCGCGAAGACCGCATGGCGGGAATAACTCCTTGGAGGGCGGTGCAATCAAAGGAAATTGGCTTGATCGAAGAGAGAGGCAGAAGGAATTCCTCGATGAGGAACCCACTGTGTGTATTGTTGGCGCCGGTGAGTCGTTCCAAATAAGATGGTAGGACAGTGTCCATTCCCAACTCCTAACACACCCCAGGTCAATCCGGCCTCATGGGTGCCCGTCTCCAAGCTCTCGGCCTCTCCTGCCTCCTCATCGATAAAAATGCCTGTATCGGCGACAATTGGCGCCACCGCTACCGCACCATTGTAACCCACGACCCCGTCCAATACACTCACATGTCCTATCTTCCGTTCCCCTCCAACTGGCCGCTCTTCACCCCGAAGGACAAACTCGGCGACTGGTTCGAGGCCTACGCCAGCCTCATGGAACTCAACGTCTGGCTATCCACCACCCTCACTAAAGCCACATATTCGGACTCTGAAAAGAAGTGGACCGTGACCGTGAAGCGAGGCAATGGTACTGAACGAACTCTGCATCCAAAACATGTCATATTCTGCACGGGGCATGCGGGCGAACCTAAGATCCCGACGTTCCCAGGCCAAGACACCTTTACTGGGACGGTGTATCATGGCTCCCAGCATGAGGGTGCATCAACCTACAAAAGCGATCTCCCCGGCAAGAAAGTCGTCGTCGTCGGCACTGGAAACAGCGGTCACGACATCGCGCAAAATTACTACGAAGCCGGTGCCAGCTCAGTGACCATGCTTCAACGACGCGGAACGTACGTCATTCAGGCCTCCAAAGGGCTTTTCATGCTGCACGAAGGCCTTTACGATGAGACTGGTCCACCAACCGAGGATGCGGATGTGTATGGCCAGAGCTTGCCGATTCCAGTGCAATTCGCGCTGAATGTAGGATTGACGGAGCGAATTGCGGAAAGGGAGAAGGAGAATGTTGAGGGGTTGAAGAAAGCGGGCTTCAAGCTTGATTTCGGTCATGATGGATCGGGTATCTATAGGAAATATATTACCCGAGGTGGTGGATATTATATTGATGTTGGCGCATCGCAGCTCATCATTGATGGAAAGATCAAGGTTGAGCAGTGTCCTGATGGTATCAAGGGCTTTGAATCAAACGCATTGGTGCTCGGAGATGGAAGAAAGTTGGAGGCCGATATTGTGGTGCTGGCGACTGGATATGATAACATGCGGACGAGCGTGCAGAAGGCGCTGGGTGACAAGGTTGCGAGTCGGTGCAAGGATGTGTGGGATTTGGACGATGAGGGAGAGGTTAATGCTGTAAGTTTGATTACTTGCCCTGCCTTTTTGGCGTCCGGAATATAATAATTATCTCAGATGTGGCGACCTTCCAGACATCCTGGACTTTGGTTCTTCGGCGGCAGTCTTGCGCTTTGCAGGATCTACTCCCGGTTCCTGGCGCTTCAAATCAAGGCTATTGAGGAGGGACTGAATTCACAGTGAAGAGCATCAGAGCAATAGGCATTAAATGGCGTTTAGAGATTTGAAGGTGGAATTGAGCTTAGGTTATTGGAATGCCATACTTAAATATAATGTTAAGTCCAGTATGGCATATATCTCAAAGAGTCAAGCATAATTCCTGAGTGAGAAGTCCTAGTTGTTTCGGGTGTAGATGTCACAGAGTAGCGCTCTCGTCATCTCTCACACATGACCCTCATGGCGTCAGCAGATTGCGTACTCTCTTACGTACTATCCACCTCTATTGTGTATATAGATCGACTTTTTCACTCATTCAATAGTCAATAAGTTGCTACATTGATTCCCTGCACTCGGTTACAGTAGATGCTTCCCGCCATGAATCTGGAGGGATGATATTCAACATCAAGGATCGACATAGGAATTAGAATTGCGTCCTAAGCTCATTCGCTGTGGGTTCAAAATAAGAACCATAGCAGTTCGTCAGGTTTTACTGCAATAAATCTCAAGCCAACTCAGTACTCAGTGTCTATGCAAGAGAAGCAGCTAGCGGTAAGGAAAATGCTACAAGTCCTGCATTCGATATCACATCCCCGACGACGAAGGATACCAGCCAACCTTTTTCTCCTACGGTTCCATCAAATTCAGTATATCTCAACAAGGGTGTGGCCGATGCGGGTCGGCCGCCCTCCTGCCTGTGGTGGCGAAATTTCATGCCAGCTTACATTCTTTACCGGTACATGTCACTCATAAGCATGCATACCCAGCTCGACCCGTTCCACATTTGCTCTAGTTTTAGTCTGCTGCTATAAACAAGAAAAACAGATTTCTGGCATTTTTACTAGCTATGTTTACCAATGATTTTCTTCCATGATACACCTAAAACACTTACAACTAAATAATCTGCAAAATATGGTCGCTTCAGAGTCCGATCACTGTATCCTCCAACGACCACTCGTTCAGGGATTCAAGCGATGATGTTGTATATGGATGCTGAGAGCCGAGGACCTGTTTCCGTAGTTGGAAGCACTTTTCCATTTATGAGGTGGCCTCATTATTCCGGCTTTGGGACTTCCACGTGCGTGCCAGGTTGGCCATGCCAGTCAGCGTGTCTGGATGCTCCAGCCCAAGCACCCTCGCACTTGTCTCCATCACTTGTACAAACAGCTCTTCCGCCTCCTTCCATTGCCCTTGATTCCTGTACGTTGACGCCAGGTTGGCCATGTTAGTTAGCGTGTGTGGATGCTCCGGCCCAAGTACCCTAGCACTCGCCTTCATCACTTGAACCTCCAGCTCTTCCATCACCTTCCACCTCCCCCTAAGCTTGTAAACTAAAGCTACCATTGCTATCCTATTTAATGTGTGCTTATGGTCTTTACTATACTACTTCTTCCTATCTTTCATCAACCCCACCGATTTCTTCTCCGCGCTAGAGATACTTCCTTTTCGCCAGGCGTACCATGCAGCGCTATACAGCAGTAAGGCCCATTCCTTAAGCGACCCCTCGCCCTTTAGCTGCTACATCAACGCCGATATTACATACGGGAAAGGCACCCAGTATTTGGCCTAGTTCTTATACTTTCCTGGTGGAAATGTCGTATAGAGATTCGCAATATATTCATACTTCCACCTTTCTGGTTCGCCCTAGCCAGCGTGGGCAGTAAACAGGCGTCTGGTCGGATAGGCCTCGGTTTGGATTGTTTACTACCGGGAGAACCTCGGATTGGTCGGATTGACGCCCTGCAATTGGTCCAAACGGCAGGACTGATTGTTTAGTTCGGTCTTGGCAGTGAATTGCCTCTGCACTTGACATCCAAAATCTCTCAAAATTTCAACGGTGAAATGTCAAAAAACCGAGTATACGGACAATCTGCCATTTGCGGGGGCAGATGCGAGCTCCAAAAGGGTGGCAAATCTCACAAAACCAGCCAAAATAGTCAAAATCTTTTTTAATGAGGCCAAAAATTTGTATGTAGACGCCTTCGTGAGATCTTAATAGATGCAATAGGAGAGGTAGCCTCGAAGCTATTATACATTAGTTATGAAGAAAATTTCAATGAAAACTATTAAGACTCCTAACGCAAAATCCTTCAAAATAAAGCCCAAAATTAGTAGAAAAAGACGTATCTCAAGGCCTTGCGTAGTTTTTAGGCATTAAATACCTGAGATCTGTATCTACATCTACTTTTTCTAAAGTTCCTTCTCCTTAAAGCCCTCTACTTTTTACTTATTTTAGTTTTTATTATAACTTTTTACTTAAATTTCTAATTTTATTAACGTTTTTCACAAGCGAGTGAGCCATACAAGCGAGTGAGCTACTTTTACCAAGAATTACCTTTTCTTTAATAACTTTACGAAAACTTAATATTATTTAGCCAAAATTTAAAATTAGCTTTTAGATATTAGATGCACTTAGTATTAAATTTGCATTCTAATAGTCTTATGTAATTATAAGTTATTAAGCTTAGAATTTACCTTTTAAAAATTTAGTTTTTAGCTATTAATATTTTAATAACTATTAAATAAGAAACTATAGATATTAAACTTAAGCTATTTTATATATAATGTGGACTATATTATGCTTTTATAGTAATAAAATAAGTAGGTTTTTAAGATCTTTAAGTAAGAGGAAATTTTAGCCCCCACTTTTTAATATCTTAAAGACTACTAATACTATAGCTTTAAAATTCTAATATATTATAGATTTAGGCGCTAATACCTTGTATTTAAGTTTTAATAATTTATTACTAAGTAATATTATAAATATAAATAGCTAAACATTATTTTAAAGTAGTGTAGATTTTAAGCTTAATAACTTATAATTACGTAAGATAATTATAATGCAAATTTAATACTAGGTGTATTTAATATTTAAAAAGCTAATTTTAAATTTTGGCTAAATAATATTAAGTTTTCGTAAAGTTATTAAAGAAAAGGTAATTCTTGGTAAAAGTAATTCACTTACTTATATAGCTCACTTACTTATGAAAAACGTTATATAAAAAGTTTATTTTCTTATTTTACAATTTTGTAGAAATTTTTATAAATTTTTTTTATGTATTTATGTTATGTTATTATATTAATACTTTTTTTAAATTAAGTTTTATAACTAATATTAAACTTTTAAACTTATTTTTTACTTATTAATATAATTATTATAAGTTGCTAACTTACTAATGTAATGTTATACTAGTAACTAGTTATCTAACTAATTATATAATATTAATTAGTTCTCTTACTTTTAGATTAGATAGCTTATTAGACTTAGTGGATAAAGAGTTTAGCTTAGTTAAGATAGAAAGAAGCAATACGGTAAGTTAGAGTTTAATAGAATAATATTAAACTATTTTACTTAAGGTATAAATCTTAATTTTAGAGTAACTATAAAGAATTAAAAGTAACCATAAGCTGTTTAATACCTTATACTTATAATAAATTCTTTATACGTATATTATATATCTACTATGAGTATATTAAATACTACTAGAGAAAATAAAAAGAGAGAAGTTCTTATCTCTATTATTTATACTTATTTTTTTTATATTTTACTATAGTAAATCACTTAACCTACTTTAGATACTACTTTTTATAGAACTTAAACTTACTTTAAAGTAAGTTTATTTATAAGTTTTGTCTTTACTAATTTGCCTTAGCTTTTTAGTATTACTTATATATTTTTTTATACTATATTCTCCATAACAATACCTCTTTAGTTACTTTTATATTTTTATTATAATTTATAATATTATCTCCTTCCTTTAAGTTTTTGGCCTGAAGGTTATTCTATTCTTTTTTCTATAGATAGTATAAAGATAGCTAGTTTTTTATATAAAAGCTAAAATTATAAAAACCCCTTACACCTTTTCTATTCCTCTAATTTCCTAAAAATAACTTGAGTGGAATCATTTTTAATATGAGCTTACTATCTAGTAAAAAGAGTTTAAGAGAATATTTATTAAATACTATCTTTCTACTCTTACTATCGTGATAATAACTATTATTATCTAGTATATCTTTCCTTAAAGTATTATTCTAAGTATATTAATTAAAACATAAAGTATAATCTTATTATAACATAACTTAAGTAAAATTATTTAAATTAGAATAAAAAGAAGTTTTAGTAGTAACTCTGCGTTATTAAGGAGAAGTTACTTATTATAAAGTCTTATAAACTTCATCTTTACCACTAGCTAGCCTAAATAGATTCTTAAAAGAAAAAAATATTCTAACGTGAGCTTACCTTAATTAATAAAGTTTATATAATAAAAGAGAAAGAGTAGAGTTATTAGAATTAATTTAATATACTATAATTTATAGTGTCTAGTATTAGCTTGCTTTTCTTCTCTAGGTTTAAATAAAACATTATATATTCTTCTTATTTATTAAATATGGCTTTAGAGTAAGCCTTTATTGTTTTATCTAATAATACTAGTTAATTAGCTTTAAACTATTCTTTAAGTTCCTAACTAGCTTCTATATATTATTCTTAGGTCTATAATTTTTTTATTTAACTAAGTATTTCTACTAACGCCTAAACTACTAATAGTCTAGAATTTATTAGACTTTATACTTAGTTATATCTTTCTTAAGTTTAAGTCTTATCTGTAGTTTAGCGTTTTATGGTGCTAATTCCAATCTTAAAATATAAAAAACTAGGTAAATTCTTATATCCTTAGGTAGTTATAGTTTATAATTTATAGATTTTATTTATCTTTTAACCTTAAATAGTCCTAATTTAATGTGATCTAGTTTTTTTAATAGTTATTTTATTTCTAGATTTTTTTATAGTAGGAAAATTTTATCCCCCTTCTTAAAAATTAGTCTCTTAATTCTAAATTTATCTTTTTATTGCCTGTTAAGGTCTCCTTTTTAAGTAATCTTTTCTACTATTTTTTAATAAAGTTATTACAACTTTTTAACTTTTATTTTTACTAATTCTAATATCTTATTTAATTTTCGTGGTTCTTAATAAGCTGTAGGCTTATAACTATAGTTTATAAAGAATAGTAATCTTCTTATAGTTAATAATTTTATAAAGTTATATATAAACTCAGCTATTAACAGTAAGTTAATCTAATTATTTTATTATTTATTAATATATATTCGTAGATATTACTCTAGTGTCTGATTAGTTCATTTTATTTATCTATTTATTTATAAATAAAATACTATTAAGAGGCGGTGTTCAGCCCCTAGTTTTCTTATAAATATTTTCTAAAATATTAACGTGAATAATTTATCTCTATCTGTAATAAATTCTTATAGTAACCTATATTATGTAATTAATAGTCTAATAAGTATAATTACTAATTCGTTTACTTTAACCTTTATATATATTAGTTTACTATAACTAGTATCATATCATACTATTAGCCTTAAAAGGTGGTTGTTGTCGGTATTCTCGTAATAAAGTCTATTATAACTAATTCCTATAGTAGGTCTAGTAAAGGAATTAGTTATATAAGTCTATATTTTTTATATCTTAATACCTTATTCTTCTTGTATTTAATACATTCTAAAAGAATAATTCTAACTTTTTTTTAATCCTAGGAATCTAAAAATGCCTGTTGATGTATTTTATAGTTTTTTTTAATTCCTTAATATCCGTGTATTTTAGCTGAGTGTTAGTTTTTAATAAGCTTAGTTTATAATACATCTAATATATAGATTATTTTTTAGTCTAGATTTTATTATAGTTGTCTATTGTTGAAATCTCTTGTTTATTTTTTTTAGGTGTTTTTAATAATAACTACTGTTTTAATATCTATTTATAAGCTTCCTAGGAATCTATCTAGTCTTTATTTAAATATTATATTATAGATTTCTGGTATATCCCTTATGTGGTCTGTTTATTAACTAAGTATATTAACTACTATATTTTCTTTTCCTAATTTATAAAGTATTTAAAAGTTAAAAGTAGAAACTAGTTTTTATTACCTAACTTATTATTAATTTAGCTTTTTAGTTATTGTAAATGCTGTTAGATTTTTGTAGTTTAAGTATATAATAATCTAATACTTAGCTCCTTCTAAGTAATATTTCTATTTTTTAAATACTTAAACTATTACTAATAGTTCTTTATTATAAATATCATAGTTTAATTTAATAGTTATGAGTTTGTAAGGTAGAAAGTTTATTAGATATTTATATTTATTATTTTATATTTATAATAAAATAGCTTCTGTAGCTCTGTTTAATGCGTCTATATATATCTCCATTTAAAGTCACAAATTAAATATTTTTAATATTAGTAGTTATTAGAATATTTCTTTTAATATTCTGAAAGTATTTTTCTTGTGTTATTTCTACTTAAATTATTAATCTTTCTTAAGTAATTCTGTTAAAGGTAATGTGATTTTAAGTAGTCCTTAATAAATTATCAGCAGAAACCTATAAATCTAAGGAAAGAATAAACTTCTTTTATATTTATTAGTATTAGCTAAGATAGAATATTTTTAGCTTTATCTAAATTAACTACTATTCTGTCTTAAGATATTAAGTATTCTAAGAACTTAACTTCTGTCTTATAGAATATATATTTCTTTATTTAAATATATAGCTTGTGTTTCTTAAGCTTTCGTAATACCTTTCTAATATACTTAATATATTCTTTTAATATTCCATTTGTGTATATAAGCACGTTATTGAGATATACTATTATAAATATATCTAGATATTTCTTTAGTATATAATTAATAATTATTTAGAATATTATTAGCGCGTTAGTAAGTCTAAATAGTATAACTAAATACTTAAATAATTTATATCTTATTTTAAATGCTGTTATCCATTTGTGCTTTTTAATTATTTATATATAATAATATTTATTCTTAATATTAAAAAGACTAAACCACTTAGCTCCTCTGAGTTTATTTATAAGTTCTAATATTAATAGTATAAGGTAATAATTCTTTACTATAGCTTTATTAAGGTATTAGTAGTTAATATATAATTATAGTTTTTTATTTTTCTTTAGTATAAAGAGTGTTAGTAAGGCTATTTTGCTTTTACTTATTTAAATATATCTCTTCTTAAAGTTATCATTTAAATATCATTATAGTTCCTTTTATTAGTTAATAGATAACTAGTATAATAGTTCTAGTTTAAGATTTATTTCTTTCTTAAGAGTAATCTTATAGTTCTAGTTTTAATATTCTAGTAATTAGTCTTTAGCCTTTTTAAAGAACTATTTTTTAAACTCCACTTAGTATTCCTTCAGCATAATGAATTTAGTATTATAAAGTATTATTTTCTTTATTTATATTATTATTTATTACTACTATCTGTGGTGGTTGTTCCTGATTCCTATAGTTTTTCTTTTCTAATTAATAATTAGGTTCTATTATGCTAGCTAGTTTTATCCTAAGATAAAATTCTTACTACCTAGATTTATAATTTTAATACGGCAGTTATTTCTATAATATACAGCCTAAATAATTATATTCCTTATTTTAAGATTAATTAGATCTTTTTTAAATATTATTGGATTATTATCTATGCGTTTTACTCACACAGGTTTGTCTAAAACTCTAGTTAATATTTAATATCTTTATATTTACTTATTTAATATAAGTGTTTTACTAGCTTTACTATTTATAAGTACTAGTACTTAATTACTATTAATACATGCGTCTACATATAGCTTATTCTTATTTTTCTTTTAGTTTAGTTATATATATATAATTAATATATTTCTTTTAACCTTTTCTTAGCTTTCTAGTAGCTTAATTATAGTCTACTAGTTTTCTAATTTTTTATTTATAGCTGATTTCTGAGTGGTAGTTACTTTCTTAGTATTTTCTTTTTAGGTTTATAAATTAAGTATCTCTAAAGTTAGCATGCTTTTTATCTGAGTATTATATATATATTTTTAGTTTATTCTCTATAATCCTAGTATTTCTATTCTAAGAAATATTCTTAATATATGAGTTTTTTATGTGAGTCTGTAGCTAACTATTTTTTTTAATAGTATTTAATTTAGTATTATTAACATCCTATCTAGCACTTATCCTATAATAATTATTTATGTTAGTCTGAGTTTGGATCTTGTAATTTATTTTCTAAATCTATATAAACTAATTCCTGTTATAGACTAAATTTCTTTTTATTTATTAGTTATTATAATATTTTTCTTATCTTTAGTCCTTTAACACGTATGGCATGTTTATTCTATTTATAATTTATTTCTATATAGTCTAATACTATATATATCTAGTTTTTTTTTTATTATTCTGTTTGCGGTGTTGCTATCTTGTATTTATAATATTAATAAAAGAGTTTCTTCTTCTTTCTTATTCTAGTTCTATCCTAGTTCTGAATGTTCAACAGGGTGATAATAGGTTATACTTATTATAACTAGTATAAATATCTATTAATAAATTTTATTTATTTATATAACTAGTTCTTATTTGCTTAACTCTTTATGTTGTTTATTTTCTACTAACTATAGTACTTATTAGTATTTATATATTCCATCTCTTAAGATAACTTTTTAGTATTTAGTAATATAGTATTTTTCTAGATAGTATTCTAATTTATATATTTAACAGTGCCTCTAGTGTACCTGCTGTATAATTATTATAAATATAAGTTTCTTACCTTCTTTTGTCTTATAATTCTTCTTTTATTGAAATTTTTAGTTTTCTTTTTAAAAAGGTCCTTCTTTCTGTTTTATGATTTTATAGAATTTTTATATTTTCTTTTTAGTTTTAGCGTTATATTATTAAACTGTTGCTTTTTATATTATAATAATTATATTATTAGACTTTCCTACTAAGTAATCTTTAACTTATTAATATAATATTTTATATTCTTAACTAAAATATATGTAACTCCTGTAAATTTAGTATTATTTCTTTTAAATTCTTTATATAATAGTTTCCTCTATTATTACGTTTTTTACTTATTTTATTTAGATTATAGCTATTTTAATTTTCTTTTATACCTTAGTCTAAACATAAGCCTTTTTAATATCTAATTATTATTATTTATAGTTTTTAATAAAGTGTTTTTATTTTCTACATTTTAAGCAGGCCTTATATGCGTAGTGTTTTATTTATTTCTTAACTTACTTTCCTTACCCTTTTCTAATAAATATTTATTTAATATTAATATCTATTTCATTATAGGTTTAGTTTTTTTTATTTTTTTTAGATATATAAATTACTAATTTTCTACATGCCTTTTTTTTCTTGCTTTTATTAATACTAATAGTTATTAATAGTTACTGCTTATTTAATAATTTCTAGTAAAATACTTAGCTATTTTTCTTTAGAGATTTTATTCTTAATTCTGTTTTTTAGTCTTTTATAATACATCATAACTAATAGTTAGTCTATTTAATTAAGTTGTAATTAGATTTACTTAAATTTTATAGTATAGTTAGTTACTGATATTTATTACTTAAGTTACTAAAGCTTTTAAATTACTTCTATTTTTTTATTAATTTCACTAAAGATAACAATCATTTCTTGTTTAAAGTATTTATAATTTTTAAAAGCTTATTATATATTATTATTATAATTAGTTAACCCTACTACTCCTAGGTTAAAATCTCTATTAGCTAGGTAATTTCTTACTAGTAGTTTAAATTATTATATAGCTTTATCTATTATATTTATACTAGCCACCAGAATCTAATTCTAATTAGTTAGAAATAACTTTTAATTAAAATAATAGTATAAATCTATTACTGCTATAAAGATCTTAAGTTTATTTTAATTACTATTAAATTTCTTAGAAGGCTATATCTTTACTATTCTCTTTTCTTAATTTATTTTAATTTATTATTATAGGTTTATTAAGGTGTCGCGTAGCTTTATAATAGCTATTTTTTATTTCTAAATAATTTATTATATGCTCTTTTATTCTCCTGATGTACTTTTAGTTATAAATAAAAATCCTACTATAACTTCTTCTTTACTACTACTTTCTTTTAACAAGTAAAGTTCTTGTTTGTCTTTATAATAGGTTATTATAGATTTTTAATAATTAGTTATTAGAATCTATCTAACTGCTTTTTTTATTCTCTTAAGATAGTAATTATAATATTATAAGTTACTAACTTACTAACATAATATTATACTAGTAACTAGTCGTCTAATTAATTGTGTAATGTTAATTAGTTTCTTTACTTCTAAATTAAATAGCTTATTAGACTTAGTAGATAAAAGATTTAGCTCAGTTAAAATAGAAAAAAGTAATATAATAAGTTAGGGTTTAATAGGATAGTATTAAACTATTTTACTTAAGATATAAATCTTAATTTTAGAGTAACTATAAAGAATTAAAAGTAATTATAAGCTATCTAATACCTTATACTTATAGTAAATCCTTTATATATATATTGTATATTTACTAAGAGTATATTAGATACTATTAAAAAAGATAAAAGAAAATAAGTCCTTATCTCTATTATCTACGCTTATTTTTCTTATGTCTTATTATAGTAAATTATTTAATCTACTTTAAGTACTACTCCCTATAGAACTTAAACTTACTTTA
Source organism: Zopfia rhizophila CBS 207.26 (assembly GCA_010093925.1). NCBI lineage: Eukaryota > Fungi > Ascomycota > Dothideomycetes > Zopfiaceae > Zopfia > Zopfia rhizophila. Next base: position 227,474 of record ML994713.1, read on the forward strand.
GAGTAAGCTTATTTATAAGTTTTATTTTTACTAATTTACCTCAGCCCTTTAGCACTGTTTATATATTTCTTTATATTATATTCTTTATAGTAATATCTCTTTAGTTATTTCTGCATCCTTATTATAGTCCGTAACAATAATATTTTATATTTTTAGTTTTTAAGTAGAATATACTTTTATAAACTTAACTTTTTTTTAATTTAATTTGTTAAGTAATTCGTTTTTACGTAACTTGGTTTTTTTTTTACTTAAACTATAACTATTAATATTTTCTTTGGTATTTTAGTTTAAATATAAACATTTTTAACATCAAGTTGTTTTTATTTATAGTTTTTTATATAGTATTCTTATTTTCTATACTTCAGGCAGGTTTTTTTATATAATACTTTATTTATTTTTTTATTTTTTAAATATTTTTATTAATTTTTCTATTAAAAAATACTTTGTTTAAGTTTATTAAATTATATATTTACGTGTTTTTTAAATTTTTTTATATTACTTAAATAATTATTTAAGTTTTTTGCTTTTTTTGCTTTTTATACTAGTATTACTAATTATTAATAATTACTACTTTTTTAATAATTTTAAGTAGTGTTTTAAGTTTTTTTTTTTTTAAAAATTTTATTTTTAACTTAATTTTTTTAATTCTTTATAGTATATTATAATTAATAGTTAATTATTTTAATTTAGTTATAATTATAATTACTTAAATTTTATTATATATTTAGTTACTAATTTTTGTTACCTAAAAGCTTATAACTTTTAAATTATATTTACTTTTTTATTAATTTCTTTAAATACTATTATTATTTTTTATTTAAGCTTTTTATAACTTTTAAAAACTTATTTAATATTAAAACTATTTTTTTAAACTCTTTATTTTTTATTTAGTTTTTTATTAGTAAGGTAATTTTCTATTAATAGTTTAAACTATTACATAGTTTTTTTAATATGTTTATTTTTATTATAAATGTAGATATTAAAGTACTATATAAAAAAATTACTTTATACGTTATTATATAATAGTACTTTATTAGTATACTAAAAGTATATTTACTTACTTTTATAGTTAGTAGAAATAATTAACTTTTATATAACTTTAAAACTTTATAGTATTATATATTATGTATTTTTACTATAATTTTTATTACTAAAATTTTATTTTAGTTAGTAGTAAATAAAAATTAGTTAAATTAATAATATAAATATATTACTACTATAAAAATTTTTAAGTTTATTTTTATTTTTATTAAACTTTACTATTAGTTAAAATTTTATTATTATACTTTTAGTTACTTTTATTTATTATAATATTATTATTATTTCTTAAAACTTTACTATAGTTTAAGTATTATAAAATAGTATAAAGAGTTTTTACTTACTTATATTTTAGATAATATAGTTATATAAACTTAACTATATACTAAAAAAATAAAGTATAAATTATTTTAAAGTAAGTAGTATACTAACTAACTTATATTAAATACTTTAGTAATTATATTTTATAATATAGAGTTTTGTTAACATAAGTTATTCTAATAATATAAAAATATAATAAGTAATAGTTTAACTAATTTATTATATAACTTATTTCTAAAAACGTTAAAAATTTTAAGAAAATAAATATAAAAAACTAACTACTTAAAACTATAAAAAAAAAATAAAAAATTATATAGTAAATTCTTTTACTTATAATTTAGTTATAATATAACTATTTAGCTTTTATTACTTTTAAGTACTTTAATTATATTTATAACTTAGTATATAAAATGTTACGTATTTTTTTTACTATTAGCTATATTAAGTTTTTTAATAATATTAGCTAATAACTTTATTTTGTATTTTACTTTTTAAAGTAATTATTTTACTTTTTGTGACGGCGTGTACTGTAGTTATAGTTAAAATTTAAGCTTAAGCTTATACCTAGCTTATACTTAAGCTTATACCTAGCTTATATTTAGGCTTAGTTTTAGTAGAGGTATATAGCTTCAGCCTTTATAACAGCACTCTACTCTTTAGTTTAATATAGTTAGATTATACTCCCGCTTGCTTATTACTTACGTATGTTAACTATAATATTATATTAAACTCTTTAGCTATCTTTAAAGAGTAAAGGTAGCTTAGTATTCTTATATTCTTATTATACACACATACTTATCTTAGTTACTAAGCTTAATCTACCCTATTTTAGCTAATACATGGAAACAGAGGCGACTCTTAGCTATTTTTAGAGAATAAAGCTAGTTAAGTATTTTTATATTCTTACCCAGTACACGCACACGCATATGTATATAATTAGTTAGATAATATAGTAAAGACCGCTATATCCTAGCTCTATATATACATAATTTCTCTTTTTTCGTTTTTCTTTTCTTTTTATGATAAACGACCCTATTTAGTAACTCTAGACTAAAATCTAGACTCTATGAGTTAAATTCTACTAGGAGATCTAAAGCCTATGTATAGAAAACTAGACTCTAAAAACTACTCTTACTATTATTACTTTTACTATCTTCTTATAACCTAGATTTATTTTTTTTATGTTTATTAAGTTTGATAGAAAGCTATATAGGTTTAAGACTTAGCTCCCTATAATTAATACTAAGATAGCTATTAATAAACAGGCTATAGGGAACAATATAGTAAAGTTCTACTTTATATAAAATAACCTTAAATTATAGATCCAGGCAATAGTTCTTTTATAGCTATTAAATATTAAAGAATATAGTTAATAGGACTAGCATGATATTACGACGTAGCTAGAATAAGTTTATTCTAATTTAAATAAAATCCGTAAGGCATAGCAAGCTCTATATAAAGTTAAGTAATAAGAATATAAGCTACTATCTGCTTATATTATATGCTTTAAATAGATTCTATATAAAGCTAAAAAAAGAGATTAGCCTATTGCTATTAAAATTATAATATTCTACTAAGATCTTAACGCCTTAATTTAGTGCTTACTAGATAGTTAATTATTATTACTAGATAAATATTTAGAATTCCTATAGGCCACTCAGCGCCTAGTAATATAATTAGTAATATACTTATTATACTTAGTTTCTATTTAGCTAAGAGTAGAGAAAATAGACCTCTTTATAATAGAAGTGCTTAATATTAATATAATTAATATTACTAAGGTTACCTATACTGTTTATATAACTAGAGTATAGTTAATTACCCTATTATAATAACTCTAATAAAAAAAAGCTAGATGCTATATATGCTGTAGCTTATAAACATACTAGATTTAAAGCTATTTAAAGCTTTTATAAATATTAGCTACTACTAAGTCACTAGTAATTAAGCATTAAACCCTTTAGGAACCAGATAAATATAACTACTATAAGTATAAAATAAGTAATAATAGTAGTAATAATAATTACAACCTAGTTTATAAGCTCTCTCTATAGGGCCAGTAAACTATTCTAATTCTTTCTATTCTTAGCTTAATTTTAAGCTCCTTATTGTACGTAAAAACTGAGCTTTGGAGGGGGGTAATATAACGGCACGTACTATAGTTATAGCTAAGGTTTAAGCTTAAGCTTATGTCTAGCTTATACTTAAACTCATACCTAGCTCATACTTAAGCTTAGTTTTAATAGAGATATATAGCTTTAGCCTTTATAGCAGTACTCTATTTCTTAGTTTAATATAGTTAGGTTACACTCCTGCTTGCTTGTTACTTACGTATACTAACTATAACATTATATTAAACTCTTTAGCTATTTTTAGAAAGTAAAGGTAGCTTAGTATTCTCATATCCTTATCATGCACATGCACCTGTCTTGGTTACTGAGCTTAATTTACTTTATTTTAGTTAATACATAAAGACAGAGGCAACCCTTAGCTGTCTTTAGAGGATAAAGCTAGTTAAGTATTCTTATATTCTTACCCAGCACACGCACACGCACACGTATATGACTAGCTAGATAATATAGCAAAGGCCGCTACGTCCTAGCTCCACACGCACACGGTTTCTCTTTTTTCGCCCTTCTCTTCTTTTCACGATGAACGACCCTATTCAGCAACTCCAGGCTGAAATCCAGGCTCTATGAGTTGAATTCCACCAGGAGATCCAGAGCCTGCGCACAGAAAACCAGACTCTAAGAGCTATTCTCACTATCATCACCTCTGCTACCTCCTCACGACCTAGATCCGTCCTTCCTACGCCTACCAAGTTCGACGGAAAGCCATATAGGTTCAAGACCTGGCTCCCTACAATCAATGCCAAGATAGCCGTTGATGGACAGGCTATAGGAGACGATACAGCGAAGTTCTACTTCGTGTGGGATAACCTTGAACCACAGATCCAGGCAATGGTTCTTCTACAGCTGTCAGATGCTGAGGAACGTGGTTAATAGGACTGGCATGATATCACGACGCAGCTGGAACGAGTCTATTCCAACCCAAATGAGATCCGTGAGGCACAGCAGGCTCTGTATAAAGTCAAGCAACAAGAGCATGAGCCGCTGCCTGCCTACATTGCACGCTTTGAACGGATCCTACACGAAGCCAAGGGAAGAGACTGGCCTGCCGCCGTCAAAATCACGACATTCCGCCAAGGTCTTAACGCCTCAATCCAGCGCTCACTGGACAGTCAACTGCTGTTACCAGACAAATACCCAGAATTCCTACAGGCCACTCAGCGCCTAGCAACACGATCAGCGACATACTCGTCACACTCAGCTCCTGCCCAGCCAAGAGCAGAGAAAATGGACCTCTCTGCAGCAGAAGCGCTCAATATCAACACGATCGACGTCGCTGAGGTTACCCACGCCGCCTACACGACTAGAGCACAGTCAGTTACCCCGTCGCAACGGCTCCAATGGAGGAAAGCTGGATGCTGTGTACGCTGTGGCTCACAAACACACTGGGTTCAGAGCTGCCCAAGACTCCCACAAACACCAGCCGCTGCCAAGCCACCAGCAATCAAGCATCAAACCCTTTGGGAACCAGATGAATATGACTACCACGAGTACGAGACAAGCAATGATAGTAGCGACGACAATTGCGACCTGGTTTGCGAGCTCTCTCTGTAGGGCCGGCAAACTGTTCTGATTCTTTCTATTCTCAGCTCAATTTTGAGCTCCCTATTGTACGTAAAAACCGAGCTTTGGAGGGGGGTAATGTGACGGCGCGTACTGTAGTCACAGCTAAGGTTTGAGCTCAGGCTCATGCCTGGCTTATGCTCAAGCCCATGCCTGGCTCATGCTCAGGCTCAGTCTTGGCAGGGGTATATAGCTTCAGCCTTCGTAGCAGCACTCTGCTCCTTAGTTTAATATAGTTGGGTTATGCTCCCGCTTGCTTGTTGCTTGCGCATGCCGACTGTAACACTTTTACTTAATGTTTTACTTTTTAGTACACTTTTTTACTAATAGCTAGTAATTATTTTTTAAGTTATTTACTATATTTTAGTTATTACTATTAGTAAAAATTTTTTACTTATTACTATCTATAATATTAAGTTTAATTTTAAATAATTTACTTACTTACTTTAGCTTTTAATATACTTTTTATAGTAAATAATAATTTTACAATTTTTTATTACTATTACTATTACTTAATTTATTATTAAAATAAAGTTTTTATTTTTTTTATATTAAGTTGTTATAAACTTTTTTAATTAAAATTTCTTACTATAGTTAATGTAATATTTTAGTTTTGTATATATTTTAAGTAGTTATAATATTAGTAATAAAGTTTACTTAAGTTATTAAGTAAGTTACTTATTTAACTAATTTTTATACATATATAAATAGTTTCTTTACTTATTAATATATAATAAAACTTATTAAACTTAGTAAACTAAAACTTTAGTAAAAGTAAAAAATAAAAGTAAGTAATTTAATAAAATAATATTATTACTATTATACTTAAGAATTAAATTATAATTATAAAGTTTAAGTATAATTCTTAATTTTAAAGTAACTACAAAAAATTAAAAGTAATTATAAGCTATTTAATACTTTATACTTATAGTAAATTCTTCGTGCATATAATAAATACTTGTAAATAGTATATTAGATACTACTATAGAAAATAATGGAAATAAGTTTTTTATTTTCTTTATTTGCTTTATCTGCTAAGTACTTGCCTTATAACCTATTACTTGCCTTTATACTACTTTCTATATTATATGAACTTAATATAAAGTGTTTCCTTTCTTAACTTAGTCTAACACTAGTTAGCTTCAGCCTTTTTATATTGCTTACGTATTTTCTTATACTGTTTCTTCTATAAAGACGCCTCCTTATCTAGAGTTGCTGTATTATTACAGTTTGTAACATTTTATTATTAAAGAGGCTTTCGTTAATAAATACTAACCTGTTTATAATAAATTTCCTTATTTGCTCTTTATACGCCTTACGCAAATCTATACTCTAATTAAGAGAAATTAGCTAAATAGCCTTCCAATTAATGCCCTCTGCACTTAGCGCTTAAGAGATTATAGACTAGTAAATGAGCACGCTGCACTCTATATAAAACTAATATTACATCTCGTCTTAATACATCTAGCTACTAGTAATCAACTTCTCCACCAACGCCTTCTTGTTGGCAATTGTAAGTTTTGAAGGACGGCCTAGTTTGATGAGCTAGGGATTGCACAGCAAGCCGTACTTTAAGAGAGTTTCCTCTAGCTAATACACAGTCGAAACGTGTACTCTAACCTTAGTGGCGATCTTAGCAAAACTCTACCCCAGCATTATTAAATAGAATGCCTTTCTACGCTTTGAGGCAGGCGTTTTGGAGTAGCAGCAAGCTTCTAAATGGCAGGCTTCTCTGGGCGTTGCGAGGACGTGAGCGTGTTTGGGAGCCCTGTACGGCGTCTACCTAGGCTAGAGCTCTGGTTCATGGTACTACAACACCAAAAAATCGATCAGTATAGGCCTCTACACGTAAGTTTACAGCCCCAACTCACAATCGACGATACACGAGCTACAATCAATTATGTTGACAATATCTAGATTGTATGAGAGTTTGAGTGTAAGCGCGATACGCCAAGAATAGGGCCAATTTCGCGAATATTTTGCATACGCTAAAAAGCCAATGTTTTCACTACTAAACTCAGTGATGTTTCTCTCCACTTATTCCACGTCTAAATATCTTAAAAATGCTATGAGGTAAGAGCGCTTTAGTATTTCTTTCTATTACATCAATAATAGGTATTATAACTAAAGAATATAAAAATATCAACATGAGCAACCTGTTAGGTTTTGTTGGATTTCGCCGATTTTTCGCCAAAACAACTTTCGACTTCGCAAAATGGGGGCCAAAAAGTCACCCTTTTCAACGCTGTATCTCGCACATTTATAAGAGTTTAATATACTATATAGATAAATAGTTTAAAAATTGATTTGCTTGTGCGTTAAAATTATAGGCATTTGTTAGCAAAGTTGAACGTCGATCTTAATTCAAAAGTATTGAATTTTTGCGATGCAAAACATTCAATTTGCACCAAAGCTGGACTATTTGCTCTCAGACCTTTCTTTCGAGGAATCACCAAGATGATTGGGAGCAGCGCAGCTGCTCAGTGGCCGACCGGCCCGGACCACCTCCTCGAAGAGGGTCTGATTATGAGATAACCATAACTCCAGCCTCATACCACATACGTTCACAATTTCTTGAATTCTGGTCAGTCATAACCCGCGCGAGCTGCAGCCACCAACTGACTTCGATCAATCGCGCAGCTATTATGGTCGATCAAGGCACGTAATGCCGGTGTAGTCTTCCCAGCCCGGCCGACTCCAATCGCCGGTCTTCTCCCACTGGCTGTAATATGTGAGGGGGTTTTCAACGGCGGAGCGTCCCCCAGCTGAATTCAATATCACTGATGCTAATTGCTGGCAAGCCATCAGGCATTACAGGATTTCAAGAAGCACTTTGGGCTATAGCGTCAGGGAGGGGTTCAGGATGAGCGCTTCAGCCTGCTACCTTGTTCGTTTTGGCGGGGGACAAGTTGGATGCCAAGGCAGACGGATTAAACGGCGATGGTGTAAAAAGCGATAGATGGCTTTATTTGCGTAGGCAGGTCGGTTGAGACTAAGTTTCCATGTCCCCAGACACTGATTTGATGAAACTAAGATGCGCACAACAAAAGCCGGAGAGGCTGAGCTGTTGGCAATCTGCAGGCATGAAGCTTTCATGCAGCCACACTTCCAGTACCAAAATGGGCTGACCGGTCAGACAGGCGTGGCAGGCTTCAGATGACGCGGCTGGAGATCATATATAGCAGAAGTTATCTCGCCATCAAGCATCATACTTATGGCGTCCTCGGGATAATTTTCATTGCAAGTCCTCGACCAGAAATCGCGATTAACTACGACTCCAACTACGATGTCTGCGCCGCATCATCAGGGCCTCGGCGAAGTACCGATTTGCATAGCCATCGATCGATCTGGAAGCACATATGGGAGAGTTTTGCGAGTCGAAAGAGGCGCAGTACAAAGCATCAGTCGCTTGATGTCCCCTCGTAACGAAAGTCCAGTCCGTGTTCTCCCATGGTGCGACGAAGTTCTCAGCCCTATCAGCCTGCCAAAGCAGGCAGCAGCATTAGAGCGCCTCCACTCCAGTGGTGGAACAGACCCATCGGTGCTTTATTCTTCTTCAGAATGCCTCCAAGCTTTGTCCTCTTGTGGGCTGTGGTTTCTCTTGACCGACGGAGAAATTGAGGACGGATTAGTCGAAAATTTTGCTTTGAAGACTGCGCAAAATGGTTTACATGGCCTCGCATGCGTTGTCATTGTGTTCGGCTCAACTATGCGTGGTCCACCTGCTGCATGCAACATATCGGTGGGAATTGCCACTTATGCCGTCGCCCCGGATTGCTTGTTTCTTTTCCACGACCTACCGACCGGAAGACTTTCAATTCTTCAAGCGAAAGGCTGCTTCAAAGAGCTTCTCCCGATATTCGAACAGTCCTACGTTCAGCCGGAGCTGAGCAAGTACACGAAATGGGCGGATCTACCCTTGATTTCCTACAGCAATCTAGCCGAAGTGAAAATCCCTCCCGCAAGGAAAGTGTCAACAGATGAATTGGCACTGCAGGACGACCTCGTCATCCGTATGCAGGACTTATACTCCGGCAATATGGATCCAGACCTCGTCGGTGATATCATTAAGAGTGAAGACAATATGAAATCCATAATTCTGGCCGAAGCAACAAAAGGTTCTGGCCAACACTTAACGGATTGGCTACTATCACAGGAGAAGCCCTTACCTGAACTTACAAGCGAGCGGCCTGATGTTGGGGAACGGGCTCAACTCGCTGTCATGAAGCTCTTGGAGGCTTTGAAAAGCGGTGGACCCAATGAAGAAATTCAAGCTCTTCGATCTGCTCTCCGAGCAGCGCATGAAGAAAATTGGCGGCAATTTCGGCAGACATTCCGAGCTCACGTCACAGAACGGAACATGATCCTTTCGCACAACGGGTTATTCAGACAAGCAAGTGAATCTTCGCAGCGTGTACAGAACTGTATGGTAGAAAATCGAGGTCCAATCGATAGGCCTACATCTTATCGCGGTAATGTCTTGGGAACGCAGGTATCTAGTCACAGTCCAACTACCAGCGCGTTCACGCCCCAGTCGTCTGCCTCGCGAAGCCAGGAAATCGATGTTCTGTTCCTTCCAAAGTTTAGACGATGTCTTGACAATCCAAGAGCAGAGTTCGTCGGACCCTGCATGCTCTGTTACCAGGAATCAGTCTTGACGATCCTTCTAAAATCTCCCCCCCGCATCTCGACACCCAACTTCCCACGGAGAGAAACCCACACTCCATTGTCATTTCCACTAGCAATGTGTCGCTTTGCGGAGACAGATGTAGTGTCGTTTTTTCTTTGCTGTGACGCATGTGCCTTGTATCTGGTCAGGAACTGTATCTCGCCATTATCAGAGACAATCGTTGGTGCCCTGTGTCTGGTATCCTTGAAAATGAATGAGAGCTCCTGGCTTGAGGCTCTTGATTCGGCTTTCAATGGCAGATTCAGAATGTTGGACTTACCAACAGTCTTCATATCCATTTTGGATAAGATGATGCTGGACAACAAATTTCGCAATGCCACTGAAGAACACAAATCGCTATACCATCGTGCTTTACAGTGGGCGAAGGGCGAGCTATCGGAAATTGCAGAGGCGTCAGAGACGCTAGGCCCATCAACAAGCCGAAGCCGAGGACGTGGGAATAGACAGGGCCTTGGGGAGCGTACTCTTTCACTCCGAACTGTCATATCCAACCGCGCACTGTTCGACCCTGGGGAAGCCACCAACACAGATATATCCATGCTTCGCTATCCCATCGACGGGTTTCCAGTCCTTATCCGGTTACTTCAAGATCAAGGAACAACGCAAGAAGAACTACAAAAGCACATCTTCCAACGCTTGGTGTTTCATATTACGGAGATCTACCTTCCGACATTAAATGACAACTTCAACGGACAGCGCTATGACCTCCCTGGGATACTGCATCGCCTCGGGAGCCAGTCTGCTACCTCTGAACCGCACCTACCTAGTCATGCTATCGCGACAAGCATCTCAATCGAGGATCTCCTCGGCTGTGGCCTATTAGCTTTTGCCACCTTAGAGAGCATACGGGGCATAGACGAGTTTGGAGACGTCGAGAAGCGAATAGGCCCTGCAACCGCGGTCTATTTGCATGCTTTATCGGCATATGGACGCGATTTCTCCTCCCCGACAGATTTCTTCAACGCCTTCAAAACAAGCCAATGGCTAAAGAAGGTGGTTCACACTCCACTTGCCATCAGCGAAGGATTATCCGCCGACTTGGCCTTGCAAATCCCAGACCGCACACTCGAATCTTAACGCAAGCCTCTCGAGCAGCTCTCTGTTTTCGGGCTAAAGGTTTTCCATTAAGTTTATTCTCCAGTAGACGTGTGTCAAGTTTCGGATAACAAAAATGTTGACAATTGACGAGGGACATGGTTGCGTTAATGACACTCATGTAGCAGAAATATCATTTTATCCATCTAACCACCTCTCATTGTGCAACAGATGGAGCAGTGTATGTGGAATATCCATCAGACATGACCGGCCTTTGATGGGGCACGTCGCCATAGCCAATCTCTGATAGGTCGCCGTTTTGCGTATAGTGTCCATCATCCTCTTCAATATCTAGATCGCTCTTGCTTTCGTCCTGGTATCGATTACCCACTCCCTTTCCTTCCCGATCATATTCAACGCTGTTTGCCCTTTTGGCGGCATTGATCTGTCTCAGACGCTCGAACCAAAGGAGGTTCTGTGGTTTAATTTCAACATCTCTACCAGCCAACCAGCTACTCTTTTGTTCCAAGAATGACTGCCGCTTGAAACTTGGCTGGGTATTTGATGTCTGCGCTCTTTTCAAGTTATCCAGCCAGTCTCTGCTTTGTGTTTGCCTCCACAAGTCATCTACTCCCTCACTCGACTGCCGTTGCGCCTGCCTCGCAATCAGGGAAGAAAGGTCGCCTATCATAGTCGCCCTTCTCTGCAAATTATCCAACGACCTGACAGAGAATGCCACACCATGCTTGCCTTGAGGTATGTCCGGGCTCGACTGAATAGAGTTTTCCAGCCGGACGGTGTCGGCATCGCGAGGTGTTGGGGAGGTCGGTGGAGACGATTCGGAATCGCCGAGAGTCCAGGAGTCGGGGAAATGATCAAGGTACCGGGACGAAGACGCTTGGTTGGAAACGGATTCGAAAGTACTCTGAAATGAAGGAGTGGGTGTTGTATCGTCAGGGCTTGACGGTGACTGAGAACGAGAGCGAGTGGTAATGCGGTCATCCTCGTCTGTTAAGGCCCACTCAGAAGGGAACGCAGAGGAGTAATTCGGCGCTCCCGCACTCATGGCATCATTTTTTGGATCGCTGGCTGCTTCTCGGGCGATGCGTTGCTTTATAGCGGGGCGGGTATCGATTCACTCGGCCTTGCTTATTGCCAAGCCGGCTCTGCGTCTATCGTATGCAAAAATCGGTGGAATTTCTTGGCAACACTTCGAGATTTGCGCTGCGCGACGTTGCGCTACTACATAAATCAACATGTCGACAACGCTTCTAGATGGCCCTATAATTCTATAGATTGCTCTTTTTAATACGTAGATTCTAGAACTTTTAGAACTTTTTAGCTATCTTGTAGGGTTGTTGATACTAAGTGGATGTTCTCAATTACTGCTTAAGACGCTGGCGACAACAAGACCTTAAAAGCACCTATAGAAATTAACATCTTAACTATGTCTCTATAAGGTCTAAAAATTTGTTAATAAGTCATATATGCAAATTTTAGATCTTTTGAAATTTTCCAGCTATCTTAAAGCGTTGCTCAGATGTGGGTGGTTAAAGGTGCCGTCGCGCAGCGCGAATCACAAGGTGTTGCCAAGAAATTCCACCGATTTTTGCATACGATAGATGCATACACGTGCCAGCTCACCGGTGCGCCACTCCAAGCCTCATTAATTCAAGCAAATTCAGCCTTCTGAGCTGCCTGATATCCAACTTTAAGAGCCAAATTCTATACGTCTTTCTTACCACAGACAAGAAACTCATTGTATCTTTCTTCGATAGCAGTCAATTTGCGAGCAATGGAGACACCAGTAACCTCATCACAGAGAGGGAACTCCACATCACCAGTTCAACGGTCTCTGTATGGCGGCTCAGCCAGTATATCATCCTATCTACCTCATTTGTACGCAACCTAAACGCAAGTTTTTGGTTTTCCCAACGTTAGAATCAACCTGAAGGCCCTCCTCTGATTGGCTCCTCACAGGGAAAACAAAACAGTCATAGAAGACGATCTGCAGGCATTTGAATCATCCGGTCTGTCTACAGATACGGCTGTGAGATGCGTAGGAATCGACAGCCGCGGAAGTAAGTCTCGAATCTTTCACGAATACCAGGTATGCTAAACAACAAAATACAGCAATAATAGATAAACTTCTCGATGAAGCTCGACTAGATTACTACTTGAAGGTACATGAACATCATATATCTTGTATTTCGGTATTAAAATGACTGCGTAGCGCGGCGAGAATAACGCGAGGAAAGCGGAGTTCTTGTAGGTTTTCGAGCATCTCGACAGATTCGCACTGACTATCGAGCGCGCGACCAGCTTCATAAACAGATATCTTATTAAAAAGGGCATCCCATGGCCCGAAGATGCAAACAAACTCCGTTTGTCACCCTCCGCGTTCAAGCTTCTGCGGTCATACTTCGAACTCTCTCCAACATATCTGTCATCAATATCAAACACTCACCACCCCTCAGCAAGAGCCTGTCCCCTCCCATCGCGGATCTCAAATGATAGTCTAGACTTCTGGTTCTTGTTACCCGTTCGCGTCCAAGTTCCCTGCTCCGACAAAACGGACAACAAGAAAAGCCACGCCTCCTATTCCGCCGGCAAGAGCCAAATGAATCCACTCAACTACTTACATCTCGCAAACACGAAACCGGAAGTTGATATTCGTGGGTCACAAATCGGAGTATACTACCGCTTCGATCAGAATAATCTAAAGAGCTCGACGATTGTTATGAATTTTCAGGATGGAAGATGGAGGAAGGTTGTGGAGCAGCCAATTGCGAGGATTAAGGAAGCGCTAGAAGATAAAGAGAGGGAGGATTCCGGACGTGATCCGTTTTATCTGCAGACAGTCTTTTTGACGAGTATATTTAGGTGGTGGAGTAATGCACTCAATAGCTTCAACGACCAACTAATCGCCTATGTCAGTAACTGTTTCTGTCCCTTCACAAGATAGTCCCTTACGATATCTAGGAAGAAAAAATGTTGGCTGAGGAGCAGGCCACAAATATCAGCTTCTCTACCCTGAACTCGGAAACGAGTCGAGCCCTCCACTGTATGACGGCGCATCTCCACCGGTATGGATCTGAACTAGTACTACTATCCGGCATCGTGCAAGACATCAGGGAATACAATATCGAATCCCATGGGAAGCTCGTCACGTACGGTGTCCGATCCTCCAACTCATTAAAATGCATCAAGCGAAGCATGGATCAAATAACAACACATCTATCGTCAATCTCCCAGTTCCGAGAAGAACTCCAACTCAAAATTGATAATGTCCTCTCTCTTGTGCGTTGCATCCTTCCTCCTTCCTTCCACCCCTCCTTTCTCCCTCAAAACCTCCTAATCTAACACATATATGGACATAGTTGGTCGACAACACGCAAATTATGAATGAAAGGCTGCTCATCGAGAACAGCAAAACCATGCAATCCATCCTCCAAGCAACACAAGCCGAAGCCGAACAATCGCGTCAACTAACCGCGAAATCCCAGGAGTTGACGAATGAGATTAATATGATTTTACATAGTACGAATGAGGAGACGAAAGCCTCCCTCCAAATGGCCAGACAAACACAGCGGCTTTCGGAGGAGATGATGAAGGATAGTGTGTACATGAAGACAATCGCGCTTCTGACTGTGCTTTTCCTGCCTGGGACATCATTCGCGGCCATTCTATCGATGTCTTTTTTCGATGAGGATAAGTGGATGCACAATGTCAGTAGGTTTTGGCTCTGGATTGCGCTTACAGTGCCAACAACGGCGCTGTGTTTTGCTTTTTATGTCGTCTGGGGGCGGAAAGAAGCGGGACGAAAGAAAGTGTTGCAGGATGAGGATGAGAATGTATAACTGGGATGTATGAGACGACAGCACCCTACTGACTCTAATAGGATTCTGTTAGCTTGTAATAAAAGATTTAAGTTAATACAACAGGGTAGAGTAGAGCCTAGTCAAGCCCTTTAACTTATTGCTAGAATTTTATCTGTCCCAATAAAGCTAGTAATACGCAGTAGCCATTGGGCATGCAATTTCAAATGCCGGTTATTGCGCGACATGGCAGCAAACCAGCCACCGAATCAACAGCTCCTTGAAAAGCTCAAAGCCCTTGGCAAAATCAAGCCTTTTCTCTTCCTGAAACTCATGATATGTTGGCTGCTTTGGATCGCCGGCACCCCTAGGTTTAAAGCTCCCAGTTTCCTTCTCTACGTTATGAGCCTTGACAAGATGATCCATAGCCGTCCCTGTGCCGGATGAGACTACCATAAGCTCCTGTGGCTTCTTCTGTTTCTCACACAGGTAGCAGTAGTGATATCGCGCCGGTTTAGAATTGAGGTCGCTTGAAAGTTGGATATCCTTTCCCCAAAGCCAGATTTTCGATTCGCGCTTTATAGTATGTTTAGGCCCTTTGGTTAGCGTTCCACATCGAGTATAAAGCATTGGCCACCCGGTCGAGCCATCCCCTATTTTTGCTTTTTGTTTACACCGACCTTTCAACCCTCACCACCTAGAATTGTTTGATCCTTGCTTACACTATGGCTTTACCTGGTTCAAACGACGTGCAAGTCTCAGAGCGCTCTCAGGAAGATCGTATACAGGTTGTAATCGACGCATTTAACCAGTAATTGGTCCCATCTTTGTATCAAGCCTACCAAGTGTTTAAGGTCCCTTATTCGACTCTCAAAGCTCGATATCGAGGCAGACGCTTTGCTAAAGAGTGCCAGCAGTCGCAGTAACGCCTATCAGTACAAGAGGAAGCGTCAATTAAGCAATATATAAATCAGATGGCGGCCTGGGGCTGGCTGATTATAATTCAATACTTAGAAGGCTTGGTAGAAGATTTACTATAAAAGAGAGGGAATCATGCGCCTTTAGGCCACAATTGGTACAAGAATTTCCTCACCCAACACCCTGAGGTTAAGCTCAAACTCGCTTGCGCTCACGATCAGGCGCAAAAGGATGCTACTGACTACGAAGTCTTACAAAAGTGGTTTGACCTTTATAATGAGGTGCGCATTAAATATGGGATTTTAGTAGAGAATCAATATAATATAGATAAGAAGGGCTTTATAAAAGGTGTAAAAGATAACTGTAAAGTGTTGATTTCTGTAGAAAACGAAAAGCTTAGTTAATTCAATTAGGAGATTGCAATTAGGTGTCGGTAATTAAGGCGATCAGGATGAGTAGATTCTTATTACCTCCCTTTGTAATCTTTTAAAGGAAGCAGATCTAACACTCATAAATTAACCTATTAATCGATTCGCGTACAGTTATAAAGTTAGCCCTACTAGTTAAACAGATTGTGTAATTACTTTCAGCTAGATCTAACACTTCAACGCGTACACACAACCTCGCACAATTAGGACCTACCGACTATTAATTCTAAATGGCTACATCTCTCATGTCTTACTTGATTTCGTACAATGCTGCAAAGACTCGAAGATTATTCCTCTCTACCTACCTCCTTATTCAACGCACATCCTTCAGCCTCTTAATATCGGGGTCTTTTAGCCACTTTCAAAGGCGTACAAAAAGTAGGTTCGGGATAATAGTTTCTTTGGAGCCGAGCGTATTACAAATCAACAGTTCTTACCCTTCTTTCAAGCTGCAAGGCAAAGGGTGATTACAAAGCATAGTATTACTAGCGCGTGGAGGAAGGCAGGCCTTCTGCCCTACGATTCCTTGTCTGTCCTTCAAGAATTCAGGCCAAAAACACCACCTTTTATTAGTCTAACAAATGAGGAAGGTGTACAAATTAATATTTAAGCTAACGAAGATCAATCAAAAAGGATAAATCAGCTTGTTACTGAAGTCCTTTAAGGTGGTCCATCCCAGTTTCATGATTCTATTGAAACCTTGAAGGATATCAGTCTAACTGCCGTTGCTAATAGGTCCGCACTTCAAATTCTAAATAATGATCTTGTTTGAAGGCAGGAGAAGATGTCACCAAGTAGTGCTCTCGTCATCTATCACATGTGACCCTCATGGCGTCAGCAGCTTGCGTACCCACATTCGTAAGCTCCATGTATATAAGCCCTAGATAGTTCATCAATAGATCATCAGGTTGGCCATGACTTTCACTCCAGTGCAATAGGTTACAGAAGAGTAGGAAGAATCGTACAAAGAAACACTTCAGCAATATAAGGCAGTTGACAGTTGAGGCAGCTCTCAAAGAGATGCATGAGCGAGAAGCTCGAGATAAGGAACAATTAACTGGCAAAGAGAGGGCAGCAGCTCTTCGAGGCAAAGTAGGCTTTGCAAAGCTAGTTTGGAAGGAGCTCTCTATGAGTATTAATGTATTTAAAGCTTGAATTCTGCTAGTATTCACCTCTTCCAAGATTTCTTTACGCCTCCCTGCAAGCCACTAATATACTAGTCTACATGAGAAAGAGATGGCTCGACCAGGTGGCTGGCTCAACCGGGTAGCTAATGCTTTATTTCCTCCTCGGTAAGTAAACTCGTCGAACTTCGGCTGGCCTTCTGCGAGTGAGTTAATTGACGGAGGAGCAAGGACTCCGTCTTCGCTGGGTCGGCTGCTAGCTAATTGAGGGTAAAAACGGTGCATCAACATGGTGGGCAGGATGGGACCAGCGATGAGGGATCGTACGAATGCAGGGATTTGAATTTCGCGCTTGTGGTGGGTTGACGATTCGTTTATTAGCCAACTACACCAAATAACGTTAGAGCTAAAACAGTAGAACTCCCGGTCGAGCCAGCCACCCGCGAGCGATCCCAAAACCCACCAAAATTCTACATTTTTAAACTAAAATATCTCTACAACTACTCAACATAAAATAAGAAAAGTTTAAATATAGCTTCTTTAAATTATATAAATTGTTAAAATCGTATTGTATTGTAAATATTTTAAGCGTCAAAAGCGCAATTCAAAAAATTTAAACAATTTAAACAATTTTCATGCCCCCCCCCAAATAGCCGAATATTTCCTTATTAAAATGTTTTAAAAATATATTTATGTATTCTTTACGGCTTAATAAATTTAAACATAAAGTTCTCTAATGTTTTATAGAGTATTTGTAGAGATATTTTAGTTTAAAAATGCAGAATTTTGGTGGGTTTTGGGATGGCTCACCGCTCGCGCGGGTGGCTGGCTCGACCGGGTGTCTAAGATTTTAATTCTCTAACCAAAACAGTAAAGTTGCTGGCCAAAAGGTGCACCGATCTCTCTACCGAGCGACATTCGCAGCATGAAAAAGTGGCTTACATGGCAATTTGCCATCCAAACAACCTCGTCCACCCTCCCAGTGATGCCCACAGCAGGAAGATAGGTGCATTGGGGCAACCGTGGCCCCGAAGCCTTCAAAACAATACAGTTCAGTGCAAAATTTGGCTCAATCCAAACCCGGTCCAGTCCAATACGATCACTGAGATTGTTCGCCTCTGTGTAGCTCCTAACGCTCAGATTCAGTAGCGTTTTAAGGTATTTGATTACCTCATTGATGTCAGCAACTGATTGATCGCAATTAGCTAATTTGCGAGAATATTTTAGCCATGGCTGCAGCATGGTGGTAATAATAGTGCGATGTAGAATTAATTTTATCGTTAAGCTGGGTGAGCTTCGCTTAGCGAGGCCTCTTCCGCAGGAACATTGTGTAAGCAACCGGTAGGGGCCGAGTAACCTTGCAGATATTGGTTGGAAGGCCCAGCTATCGCTTTGAAGCTTGGGATACCTCAATCAACAGTCTACCACTGTCTTCAAACACCTGAAACTCCTTAGAAACCAAAGGGCAGACCTCCACTACTTAATACACCACTTCGACACCTCCTCGTACGCCATGCCATGTAGAACGCTGAACAACGCCGAAAACCTCGTGAGGAGGTAGCTCATGAGCTAGGGATCAACATCTATCGCCAAACGCTTATCAAGACCTTTGAGAAGGAGCTATATCATCGACGAAAGGCGACAGAGAAGCCTCTGTAAGACTCTTTAAGGACGGTGGATGAGGATGATTGCATTGTTGACCGAGGGTTCGTACTCTTCATGGTGTATTGTATGTACAGCATGAACGCCAAACCGGGAGAGCATCTACCCGACCGGGTAACGTGATAGCGCGGTCCTACAGTTTCTCCTAACGTCAGAGCATATGGAGGATCGACTATGCTGGGCGTGGGAGCACCTCGATTGGACTGACGAGCAGTGGGCCTCTGTTGTTTGGTCCGACGAGATTTCAATTGGTGTAAGCCATGGCCAAATCTACGTTACTCAGAGAGCTGAGGAGCAGTCTGTATGGTCTGTTCGATTATATCTCTCAATATCAAAGGACCTCAGATTTTCATTGAGAAGAGCTGAGCAAAAGGCGAGTCCACTCTGACGTCTATATCAGTCATATATTATCTATCGTCCTTGCGTACGAGAAATACGAGAGCAGGCAGCTTATATTTATGGAGGACAACAGCTCTGTTCACATTTCGAAGGCGACGACTGCTGCTGAGCAGGCTCTTGGCGTGACCTCAATGAGATTGTTCAGTGTCTGGTCCAGCTGGGTCCCGGACTCGATTTTTGCGAGCGGGCGCGTTGATACCTGTATTATCCTCCCAATTTCCTCCCAATCCGCTCGCTCGTACGCCTTACGTGGTTTTGAAGGGCAAAAGCCAACACCATGCCTTGAGGCCAACTGATGGAGCTATAAGCTAGGAAAGAGATGAAAAAAAAAAAAAAAAACCCAGAGTATGTTCAAATCTTACTATATCCTTGCGCAATACATAATTTGACGAGATAGCCATCGATCCATACTCAAACGGCCTGCCTATCCTCGGCGTCTTCGACGACTTCATAGAATTCGTCCTCGTCCTCGTCATCATTATCATTAGAGTCGTGATTAATAGTCGTATCCGTGATATGCTTAATGGATGATTTCAAATCCGAAGAAAAAGACCCTGGCATCGCAAAGGAGGTGTATAGGGTACCTGGTTCTTCGTCGGGAATCCGTTCGACACATTGAAACAGTGCAGCAAATTCTGCTCTTTCCACATCGATCGGAGCCCGTTCGCCAATGCAAAATCCGTCGCGGTAATCGTTGAACTGGGCCCAACATTCGTGAATATTGGCGGTGTTCAACTTCAGACCCTCGGTCCCTGTTTTTCTAAACCATTGCATCATCTCCACACTGCCAACGGCAGCCACGATATTGAGCAGGGACAGGCCGTCAACCGTTCGGCTTGATAAGGAAGCACCTCTGCGATGTAGAACCTCGACAGCACGTAACTCGTTCCGTATCACGGCATGCATTATTGGCGTGATTCCGTCCGGATTAGCGGCGTTGACATCCATGCCTCGATCAAACAGTATATCGAGAATTTGTCCATTCATGTTGTAGTCAAACATGGTGCAATTGCGATAATTCAAATCGGTATGAATGATGTCGATTTCGTGATCCAATAGGAGAAGAACCAACTCCTTATCCTTTGCCTTGCACCGGTCACAAAGGCAAGCCGAAAATGGTAGGTTGAAGTCAGCCAAGGTAATTGCGTTAACGCTGGCACCAGCCTCGATCAAGCTGCTACAGCAATCAATAGATTTACTTTGAACCGCGTGTGTCAGAGGCGTTGTCCCATCATTGCCGATAGCATTGACGTCCGCACCAGCGTGTATAAGACTGTCGACGGCGGCGGTGTCGCCACGCCTAGCGGCCCAATGCAATGGAGCAAACCCTTGGCTGTCGGAACCATTTACAAACTCCGGTAGTAATTCAATAGCCGAGGCCAAGTCACGGTCGATTTGGCCGATTATGATGCTATGCAGAGTATTGAACCCTAGGTTATCCGTGATGTCCTCTACCTCTAGTCGCGAATGCAGGCCATCGAAGGAATAAGGCGATCGCAAGATTGTTCTGAACGTCTCTTCGCCCAAAGAGGTGCTATTTTGGTGTCAGCAAATCGAAAACATGGCCAAAAGTAGATGGTTCCTACATTCCACCCGCGAGGCTTATGCACTGGTTGTAATCTGCTCCATAATCCAGCAACATCAGACAAATGTCCTCACAATGATAGCATAGCGCTGTCTACTTGGTAATGAGCATTTAAAAATGGGGCAGCAAGGGATTTTGCAGTTTCCGAAATGGATGATGTGAGGTGAACTTACATGATATATGTTTAGACCACAATTGAGGAAATCATGCCCTGAAATTCCATAATATGCCATTACCCTCATGACATCTAGAACATCCCTTCGTTGTAAAGCACGCAAAATTTTAATACCAAGAGATCCGGGCAACATGCGTGGAAACCGAAACGTCCATGTGGCTCCAAATCCGCTCAAGTCATTCCAGCTTCCTGTCACGGATATTCCCCATCGCAACAGCCACAGTGGGAACATGTATTCCAAATGTGCTGTGCCCTGATTCTGACTCCCACAAGTCGAATTATTACACGAACGATAATTCAAGATGGGCGTACCACTGAAACGGAAGAACATCCAGCCGAAGAGACACTGAAGCCATTTTGGGGTGCACCCCTGTAAAGGAATATGACATTGGCATGGACAAGAAAGTAGGTAATTCCTTTTCCAGGTATTCATCCTGATCATGACATACGATGCGGGGCGTCGCCAATATCTATCCAAAGATAGCAGGTCTGCATTATCTGATGCCCTCCTTTTTGGGTGGAAGAATGTGCTTTCAACAGACTCTGGCTTTATGGCATTAGCTGTACATGCATCGCTGGCGGATGCAACCGTCTCGATGATTGCTGCTGATTTCTGCTTGCAGGTGGTGAAAGAAGACGGAGGGCTAGTGCCGGGCCGTACGACGGAAATTTGTTGCAGGCTTAAGAGCAGACGTGGCAGCTGGCGGCTCAAGAGCTGTCAGTAAACTGTGGCCCCTCATTCGCCAAACAGCTCACGAAACTTCGCCCTAATTCTCAATTTTGGCCCGGTAATCTCTACACCTGAGTCCACTTCGCGCAAAAGAGACTTCACAAAAAGTTCAATAGCACTCAGTTGAGACTCGGCCCGGCGAAGGAGACCCTCAATCTTAACGTAAATTTCTGGTGCTTGCGATTGCTTCATTGCATCGAGGGTAATTTGGACAATCTCCATAACCACCCTGAAGTCCGTCACCTCGTTGAGTGTAGCCTGAACGTTGGCTGGAGCATAACGCAAACCCCATAGCCTCTTGAGTGCTTTTTCAATTGCGCCAGCAGCGCTTATAAGAGTGACAATGCTAGCAGCTATAGACACAGGATCCATAGATATTGCAGGAGCAAATGCAATGAATGCTCAAATAGTCAACTTAAATGATAATAGCGCAAACAAACTCCAGATCATTTTGAGGAAGGATGAAATGTTAACCTGCGTCAGGGAAGGACCTTTCAACCCTAGAGCTTCTAATAAATGGGATGGGTGGCCTTGCTATTTTTGATGTTGCTAAGCCCTAAATTAATGCATATAGAGTGCTAACCGCGCGTAAGATGCTGTGAAACGTATTTTGCCAGCATTATGGCAAGCCTCGAGAGTCCTGCGCGGGATGCCCATCATGGATGACTGGTATAGGTTGTACGAAAGCAGGATGATGTTGTCCCGCAGGTATACGAAAATGAGGCGGAATGGAGAGCTATGAGAGGGCGTCGTATGCCGTGCTCCAAGGGCTAAGCGCCAAAGGAGATAGGGCAAACGTTGCGTACGGGGCCATCGCTACTAGAAAGAAGGCAACTGGACAGCCTTGGATTGCGGGATATGGTATGAACAAACCAGCACGCTTGATGCAATGCTTTTCATGCGCAAACCAGTCATGTATGATTCACTTTCCGCGTCGGTCCACATGCTTGAAAACATTTTGATCGCATTATGAAGAAAGTACTGCGAGAGTGATATAGAGAGCTGAGGGCTTTTGTAGGATTCTCTGGGAGACACCTCTGGGGCGAGAACAACATAAACGGCGAAGAATGTGACGGAGGTAGAAAAGTAAGGCTGGTGGTTCTGTAGCAAGGGCGAGAAGATTAAGAGGAAAGGTATGAGTCCGGGAGTGGTGAAGGTACCTATTTAGTCAGCTATCGACAGCGGAGAATGAATGGCGCGCAAAACAAGGGTAGCCCACCCGCACCGGCTACACCCTTGTCGAGATGTGCTGAATTGGATGGGACTGTGAAGTGGCCAAGTGTCCGAGGCCTGAGCCACCGCTGAGCTGGGCGCCACGCTGTGGACATACTACTGATATTTCTTAGTTGGAATAACGAAGAAAGGAAACCCGTGCCAAGATAGGGCTTACTTACAAGCAAAGATGATTACTGTAGAGCATTGCACCATTACCACTAAAATCTCTACTGCCCTCCAAATTGCCTCAGAGCCTCAGTACCAGTAAATTCTCACCCAAACTCGTCGCGGCTCTCTACCATCTCTTCCTTTTCCACTCATACATCCAAATCGTTTATAATTGGATACTTCCAAAGCGCTGGTTAGTTTGCAATCTCATCACCCTGCTTCATAAATCCAGGGGATGAGCTCTCAAGCATCGTGGACGACTTAGAAAGAGGGTCACGGCGGCTACAAACACTGTCATAGCGTTGAGTAGCGTTAGAAGGTTAGCGAGACTAGCGAAAAGAAGGGGAAAAGCACGCACTTCATCACAACAATTGGAAGGCGGCCGTTTCCAATGGCTCAGATTGACGAAATTCTAAATGGTAAGTAAGATCACTAACTATTTTACTCTCAACATCGCTCTAGCATAGATCTCAATTATACAAATATTTCAGCTCACCTGGCCTAAAGGCTTTCACTCTGGATTTCAAACCCCAAACTCACGACGTATCCCAGACCGAAAGCATCCTTAACCATGTATACACGAACCACGTTCACCCACTCATGGCGCAACTGAAAGCCGCCAAAACGATCGACGATCGGATAACTTATGGAGAACAAACCATGTCTTCGTGACAGGCATGTTCAACGAGTTAGGAGTCAAAAAGAACTCCGAATTCCATCGACCTAGGCTCGGGAATCGGCAATATCGTCTCCCAAGCCTACCTGAAGAAGGAGTGTAGATACCCGGGCTGAAATCGACGCTAGGAGACACCTAGCAGCACAAAAGTGCCATCGGAAGGCTTTCAACATCATCCAAATCCTCCAACCGGAATCAGCGTGCGGTGGATTGGAGATACGCAACGCTGCAAAGTCACGCCATGCTTATCAAAGGAGATATCTTTCAGCACCAGGGCGTTGCGACTGCGATTGGAACGGCGGATTTGGTATTCTGTGATTACTTGAAGTTTGTACTGGAGAATAATAATTAAATGCCGGATCGCGTTCTACGCAAGATGAAGCAAGGGACAGTGTTGGTGGCTTTGGAACAAATAGTTACAGGAAGGAAGAAGAAGGAAAGGGGCAGTTGGCTACAAGCGAGAGGCATTACGGAAGAGAAGAGAATGAGCGGTGAGGACGCGGTTAGTTGGAAGGCAGGCCCTATCTCATATTACGTGTACAAGAAATAGGGTGGACGAAGAGAGCTTCGCTTCAAGTCTTCCTGGCACTGGCACCTATATGGTGAGTGAACGCATATCGTGGGAAGTAGGGCTCGATGTGTCATAAGTGTGTCTTTAACATTAATATCCTACGTGATAGGCCAATTGAAGCTAGTCCAGTCGGCCACCCTCTTCAATCCTGCAACTAGTGTTTGAAGCTAGTCAGTAACTGTTTTCAAGACCAAAAGTTATACTCACATCCGATCTACTGTCTATTCATATCGAAAACACTATAAAAGGCCCTCAGAAACGTGCCTCAAAGTGTGATGGAATTCGGCGCCCACGGCATATAATCTTCCGTGGTTTCAATCTAAACCAAACAGGAAGTACCATTATTATATGGCGCCTCGACATTAGATGCATAGCCAAACGTATCAATAGTGAAGTTATATCCACTGACGTTGGAAGTGAGCTCCGGGAGATACGCACGAGTGTCACATTGAATACGATTGAACTCAGGATATACAAGCCATTTTTTAGCGCCGATGATGTTGGTAATAATTTCGACAAGTTCTCTAAGGAGAACAATGAGCGGCTCTGAAATAATATAGGCGGTGTAGTTGGGGGCTGGTAATGTGAGGGGAATGCTGGTGTTGAATGTAACGGAGTTGATGGGGACATTCTACAGACCTTTCAATAGAGGAGCGACGTCGCTGTCGTTGGGAAGCTCGATCATTACGAAGCCGCCGGTATAGCAGTCCGGATTCGTTGCTCCTAAGAAGAATTCGCCCTGGTCTTTGACTGTCCGAAGAAGCTCGAGCGAGAATATGTTCTCGTCCAATAAAGCCCGGTTTGCCAACAATTCCAGCATGCTTGGGTAGTTTGACTTGTTTGGATACTTAGAGTGGCCATTTCAAGGTGGTGCAAATCCTAACATCCCATCATATCGTAACTTCAGAAAACCAGTCGATATAGCGCTTGCGCTATTATATTCCTCAAAGGCAAGGCTTATAATTTCAACATAGTTGGTGCTAACCGTATCTCGTGAGAGTACACCCCTATAGCGTAATCTCCAGAACTCGGTTTCTGGGTAACATCCACCGGAAGCGTATGTCCAAGATAGAGAAGAATTGTATTGGAGCTCTTCTAGGTTATAGTGACACCAATCGTCACAGTCGATCGAGGGTGCAAAAAAAGCATTTCTGCTCAGTTCCAAGGACACATTTAATTTCTGCGGCGGAGTTCCAATGGAGATATCGGCAGTGTACACAAAACTGAAGAATGTCTGTTGCCATGGCAATTAGATAATCATAGGAAGCAGTACATCAGATTTTCGGCTCATACCTCGACCGGATTTGATGATCGTAGTGACCAAGCAGTGTTTTCTACACCAGGAGAAACAATAGCCTGAGCGGGATCTGCTCTACGATCACAACGCAAAAGTACAGGTATAGAAGCAGCTCTAGCAGAGGCCCCAATATTGAGTAAAAGAAGGGTATAAGAAATTAGAAGACGCATTTTCGTAAAGCATGAAGAAAGGCAAAAGATGCTCGGCTCCATGAAAGAATGCATACATGGTATTTATAGAATCAGGCAAGGATATTCTGTCGCTGAGCTCAGCTTTGCGATGATCGATGATGAAACACGAAGGTTGATGGATGCACGATGATCGGGGAAGGCTATAACGAAAAGCTGCGCCTTGGTTTTCATGCTGCCACCTATGCTTGCCTATCTTATTTCTTATCTCTATACCTCGGCGCCTAAATATAGCCTCGTGAGCCTTTAAGTAGTGCGGAAGTCCGGCAGACTAATGATGGGGGCTGTTAGAGGAGGGGATGTGACACTCGGGTGTACCAGTCTTACAAGCGACGCCATTACCGCTCTGAATGAACATTGGAGTGCTGGATACGGAGTGCTCAAAGCGGATTCACTTCACATTCCCATCCCCTCCATTCATCAATCCATCCACAAGTTCCACAGAGCATCGAATGGACCCACGAAAGCTCTACTTTCGCCAATCGACATGTCCAGCATGTAGTCTGCTTCCTTTAAAGGAGATAACTGGCTCACATAGCTTCATTCACGCAATCCCGATATGCCTTGAAAACACCGATGTTGGGACGATTGCTCAATTCACATCAAAAAAAATATAACCTCTGTCGGCTTATTAGTGATCTTCATCATCACTGGCTTTCGAATGAGCCCAATCAATTGATGCGCTATCAGGGCGTATCATATAGGCCTTGTGTGAGAGGAGCGAGACGCGAATGCAGTGTACGGATCGTAACTACCGGGATATATATGCGTTGACTTTAATAGCAGTAAATCTCATCTTTGGGTTTTTTTCATGAATGTTTCTACTAGAACATAGTTTAGGTAGCGTTCTTCACAAACATATAGACGACAGATGGGTCGACCGCGACCCCCTCTCTCAACACTCAGTTAGCTTAATTTAGTACTGGATGGCAAGTGTGAAACGAAACACTCTTGTGTTAGGTCTACGTTGAGTCACCCACTTCCAACCCGTGTCACCGATATAACATCGCCAACCCTTAGTCTCTTCAAAATCTCACCAATCACAATCGGTGTAGATGCGGCTCTAAGCAATTGTTGGGGTGCCTATCAGATGTTCTTAACTACCTGATCTGACCTTTCAGAACGCAAACTTGGTAGGGTGGCTAACAGTAAGTAGTACTGTCAGCAGCTACTGCTAGTAGGTGCTCCGCCAAAAAGTAAGTAAGTAAGTAGCCAGCTGGCTAGTCAGTAAGCAAGTAGGAAGCCTCCCTACTGCAGTAGTACTAGCTTTTGTACATAATTTTAGTGTTGATTTAGTTGTGCTTAAAGTGGGTACGTAAAGTTGCTAGGTAAGTGATTTTTGAAGAGATTCGCTTAAAGCAAGCCCCCTGGAAGATTGTTACGATAATCCGACCCGGTGTTACTTGAATTCTTAATGTTAATGCCCAAGTCTATTACTTAACTACCTCTATTAATCTATAACGCGTTAAATTTACTATGGACAGCTTCGTACAGCGCTCTTCCTAACGTAACATACCTACCTTCACGTTCTCTAGCTAAGATACTGGCGTTTCTTACTATCTTGTGGCCTCTTAAACACTTGCTAAAGCACGTGTGCAGCTACTAACTAGTGACTTCTTATCACGCGAATTAACGCCATTAGAAGTAGCTATAAGCACTCTCTATACGCCTACCAACGAGATAAATGGCCTAGATTTTGAGATTAACTAGAATTACATCTATTATAAGCGTGAGAAAGTGCCTGCTAGCTAGATAGGTTACTAAGTTTAGCACAAGAGTAAGCATAACAGAGGGTAGAAAGAATTAATAATATTCCAATATAGAGCAGAGCTATCATGGAAGGATTTAAAAAATAGGGTTAAAAGGCTCTAGCTTTATAAAATCTACTATCTACAGCGTACATACAGTGATATAATTAATATCTCTATAAATAGACATATTATTAAGCACTTATAGAAGAGCTATAAGATTATAATTAGGTAAAATTTAGATAGTAATAGTAGCTAGCCTAGAGTAACTAGATCTAGCAAAGCTATTATTTATACGTCTTAGAAGAAATTAATGCTTTAAAAAGCTTTAATAGATTAAATAATTATTTAAGATTAAAGCTTTCATCACGCTGTATTCTCTAAATTGAGATTAATTTTAATATGAAATTAATCTTAGCTACTTACTATTCTACTTTTATCCTATATAATCCTATTTAAATACGTTAATAAGAAAATAGCTGAGCGTAAAGTAGAGATAGCTAAATTACTATAATCTACTTTTAATAAGATCTCTTTAAGTACTAATATTTAGACTTTATTAAACTATCTATCTTTTCTAAGTATAATAGCCTATTTTATTAGTAGATTAATATTACTTTAATATGCTTTATTTTAAAGTAGCTTACTTACCTAAATTATAATTCTTATTAATATAATATTTTTATAGCCTTTTAAAATTTATATAATAACTATACTAGCGAGACGCAAGCTCGAATAATTATAAGAGTTATATAAAACTATAAAATTAGAGATAAATTTAATTACTTTATAGGAAATAATATATTAAATAATAACTATAAGCTTATTAAAAATCTAGCTAATTTCTTAGAAATTAAGCTAATAATAGATAATTAAATTTGCTATATAGGCCACATTATTAATCTTATTATTAAAGCTATTATTTATAATAAAGGTGTTAATAGCTTTAAAAGAGATCTTACTTACACTACTTTTTAAAAGTAATTTAAGATATTTCATAAATATAGTATAATTAGGTAGCTTTATAACTTTATTAATTTAATACTAGCTTCTTATAAGCGTAGGGAGCTATTTATAGATATATAAAAAAAAAGTTTAAAAATAAAAAAAAGCTATCAAGATATATAGCTTTTAATTTTATTAGAAATAGTAGAATTTACTAGAACGTAATTTATCTTATACTATTACGCTGCTATAAGCTATAGAATTTAATTAATTTATTTTTTTAATAATTTACGCCTAGGCTTAGGGAGACTGTAGAGGGCTATAATCCTTTTAAAAAATCTCTATTAAATTATAATTAGTAAGATATTAAGTATCTTATAGAATTTTTATAGCTATTTTATAAAGTTATGCTTAAGCTAGAAGGTAATGCTAGCTTTAGCTCTCTTTAAAAGACACTTTTTATATATTAGCTTACTTAAGTAAATACTTAGAACTTAAGCTTTAGCTAACTTAGCTATTACTATTAATTATTTACTAAGATAGTTAATAGGCATTATATAAACAGACAGCCTTATATAAATTATTAGTAATTAGTTAGTATAAAAAAATAATAATTAACTAATTTTACTAACTTTACTTACTAATAGGTTATAAGCTCTCTTATCTTTATAATTACCTACTTATTAGTAGTTAAAATAATATTAGATTTTTATATCTAATTAATTAACTTAAACCCCTGTATTAACGCCTTTATCTTTAGTATTAGTATAAAGTTTCTAATATAAATTTAAAGTGCCTTATTAAGAGAGTGAGGCTGTTAGATATTAATAGTAAATATATTACACACTAAAAGCTTTAGTTAAAAACTTTAGTATTTATAAAAAATACTAATAATATCCTAGCTAGCACTAAGCCTGAGCCTTAGGTAACTATAATATTACGTAATATCTTTAATCTACCTAAAACTACTAAAGTAAATACTCTTAAAATATATAATAAAATAGTAATAGAAATTATATAAGCAAATATAAATATATAGTAATAGTAAGATTATTCATAAGCTAATAAAATAGTATAATATAAAAAGAATATAAAACTATAAAATATTATACTAGTAATTATTCTAGAATATATAGTAGAGTTTATTTATAACTAAGTAACAGCAGCAGGACTTTATACTACTATTTAAAACTAATATTAATAAAATAGCCTTACTGAATAAATCTTAGTATATAACTACTATTATAATATGCGTTCTGATAGTTATCTTATTATAAATATTTTCATAAAAGCTTTTTTAATAGCTTTAAATTAAATAAAGGAATTTAATTTCTTTTGTTTAGATAATAAGTAGATATTCCGCTTCTTAGCCGTACTTAAATACATAATACCTAAATACTATAAAGATTATTATAAGGATATACGTTAAAAGGTTGATCTTAAGCTCTATAATATAATCCATAAAATCCAAAATAAGGCGTGAATTAATGTTAATTTATTTAAGTTAATATTTATAACTATAGCTAAGAGTAATAAACCTTATAGTAAACAAAATAATAATAGTAATAATAGTAGTAAAGATAAACCTAGTAATAAATAAAGTAATAAATAAGATAGTAGTACTAGAAAGTAGAAGGAGAACTCTATTAAGAGAAAAAAGTTTTATTATTTTAAGTATTAGCATAATTACGTAAGTATTAGCTCTAATTACTATTATTAATACTTTTATAAGATACTAAAATCCTAGAGAATTAAGAACGCTTTAAAGATTATAGGTAATAATAATAAAGTAGTCTTTATAATATTCTCCTATACTAATATTAATAGCATTATTAATATAGCTACTATTACTACTAGTATCTCTATTATTAAACTTTTTATCTATAATAACGGTAACCCTGATGATTTCTTAGATAATATAATAGCTATTATTCTTATTATAGTATTAAATAAGCTTCTCCGTTAAGCGCAAAATAAAAGCCTCTTAAATAGAATTATCTTTAATACTAGGTTAGATAAATATATTTTTAATATTAAGAGTGCCTTTATTACCTTCACTTTAAGCAAAAATAGCTAGAGTATTTAAACTAGAGATAGATTAATATATATTAAGAGAGTAGAAACTATCTAGCTCTCTATTATTTAATCTAATAACTCTATATAGTTAATAGCTTTTAATAACGTAATTTACTATCCCAGCTTCTTTATTAACGTTATATCTTATAGTAAGATTTGTAAGAACGGTTTTTATTATTATAGCTAGAATAAAAAGCTCTATTGTTAGTTAGATTAATATAAAATAGTATACTTATCTTAAATTAGCAGTATTCTTACCTTTCTTAAAGCCTTTACTAGTAAGTAAGTTATAAAAGTAATTACTATAGTAAGCTCTTAATAGTAGTCTTTAAATATAAAGTATAAAGTTACTTTTTAAAAATTTTATAATATATATAGCTACTGTAACGTTAATGATCTGATTAAATTAATAAATTTAGTAAATAGTATTAAGCTTATTAATATTATAAAATTTAACTGCGATATTTGTTATCTTACTAAGTTAAAAAAAAAATATTCTAGAAAATACAGCAGTAAGTGCTTAATCTATTTAATATAGTTTATATTAATCTTATTAGTTTTATTAATATACTTAAGTGGTAAAGTGAGATCTACTAAATTCTCTTTACTAATAACGCTTTTTATTACTAGTAGATTTAGTTTACAGAGAGTAAAAACCATACTACTATTAATATTAAAAACTTTTATATTATAGTAAAGACTTAGTATAATAAGATGCTAAAGGCCTACTATTTTAATAACACTAAAAAACTAACTAGTACTATTATAAAAAACTTCTTTAAAGTTAATAATAGTCTCTTGCTATTATCTATAGTATATATAGCTTATTAAAATAAAGTTACTAAGTATAGTAATGCTATTAGAGAAAACTATATTTATATTATATTAATAGCCTTAGTACTTAAGTTTAAGAAGCTCTAGCTACTTATAGTAAAGTATATAGTTCTTTTTATTAATTTATTTTTTATAAAGACTTTATTTAATTACAAGACTCCGCACTAGAAGCTGCTGGAGTATATAAGTAAAACTAATATTATCCCTAACTTCAGCTATCTCCGCCTATTTAGTATAGTAGAATAGATTTATATTCTTAAGTAATAATATATAAAGTCCTATAAGTTTAAGCCACGCTCTTATAAAAGTTATCTAATAGAAGTTAAAAGTTCCTATATCTATCTTATATAGGATAATATTACTAAGACTATTATAAGAACTAGTAGTATTTAATAGAATAAGCTTTCTACACTTAATAATAAGTAGATAGTTAATTTTGAGAATATCTATTTATCTCTAACCTACTAAGTACCTCCTCCCAAGCAAGGACATTAATAAGAAAGTATAAAAAGATAATAAATAGATTAAGATAATAAATAAGAAGACCTGGAGGTTATTTAATTACCTAACTTAGGTACTACTATAGACCATAAAGTCACGCAAGACGATTTTAAAGACCTTAATTAAGGTGCCTGGTTTTATAATGATGATGCTTCTTAATATCAGAATATCTACTCTTATTGCTATAAGAACCCTATAACAGTTAACTGTTTCTCTTAAAGCTATTGCCTTACTAAGAAGGCAGCTACTGCCGTAATGCTTGGTAGTAATCTCAGGGCTATTAGCTTTACCTTTACGTAAGCTATTCTTAAACTAAAATAAGCTCACCAGCTGCCTCTAGAGCTAAAGACTCACAAGGAGGCTATGGAGCACCTTTATAAGGATAGATAAGTTATTACTGAAATAAATAAGTATAAGTCACATAATGAGAATAACACCTAAGAGGTTATCCTTAAGCATTAAGATGTTCATAGCCGGCCGCTGCCAATAAAGTGGGTGTATACCTATAAGTTCGGCGCTGCTGGTGACTTCATCTGCTATAAAGCTTGACTTATTATCTATAGCAACTAATAGGGCAACACTGGCTGGGAAACTTATTCTGCTGTAGCTTATTCCACTACTATTAAACTGCTCCTTACCTTAGTAGCAGCGCTTAATCTAGAGTGTAATTAGATTGATATTATCACTGCCTTATTATACAGCAAACTCGATGCTAACGAATAGGTGTATATTAAGCTACCTGATGGTCACATCACCTGACTTAAGAAGACCATATACGGATTACGACGTTTACCTCAACTCTGGTATGAAGAGATAGCCTGATACCTCATTTCTTAAGGCTTCCAACCTCTGTAATCAGATCCTTGCGTTTTCATACACCTAGATTCACATTTAATCGTTGTTATTTACGTGGACGATCTCATCCTAATTACTAAGACTTAAGACATAATACAGGAGCTTAAGTAAGTTATTGTTAATAAGTACAGCTGCCGTGACCTGAGCCCTATTAACTATTATCTAGGCATTAAAATCTCTCGTAATAGAGTTAACTGCAACCTCGACATGTCCATGGAAGCGTACATTAAGAAGGTAGCCCGTGACTACAATCGTATCTCTGCTCACTGTCGTCACAAGCCCTTTAGTGAGAACGTCCTCAATCTCAAAATCCGCCTAAAGGACGATCCAGCACCTCTTGAGCTAGTCAAGAACTATTAGACACTTATTGGCAAGCTGTTATACCCAGCCTGCCTCGTCCGACCTGACATCACCTTCCATGTGGGATTTCTCAGATGCTTCGTGAGCAACCCAACTTATAAGCACCAAGACACGGTGATTAACGTACTGGACTATCTCTACTCACATAAACAGCTTATGCTGAGGTTCTCCGCCCTAGTTGGCACCCGCCTTAACGTTGACATCTTTACTCAGTCCTACGCCCCGTATCCAGGCTTTGAGCTGATAGGGCACTCTAACGCTTCCTTTGCTGACTGTAAGGATAGAAAGTCAACCTCTAGCTATGTGTTCAAGTTTTGTGGTGGAGTTATCTCTCACAAGTCAAGCAAGCAGCAGCTCGTTATAATATTTATAATAGAGTCAGAGTACGTTGCCCTTACACACGCAGCAAAGGAGGCCACCTGGCTCTAACACCTGCTCTCTAAACTCGGATACATAGGCAAGGATCTCCTGCTATTCAAACTCTACGGTGATAATCAGCCTTCGATCAATCTGGCTCGATTAGACGGCTATCATGCCCGCACTAAGCATATTAATATCTACTATCATTTCATACGTAATGAGGTCCGCAGCAATCGGATACAGCTTAAGCACGCTCGAACCACCGACATGGTGGCCGACGGACTCACCAAGCCTCTTAACGTTGTCAACTAACGCCGATTCATCAAGCTCCTGGGTCTGTACGACCCGCGTACTGGCAATGGCAAAGCTGAGTGATGAGCTACCTTAAGCTCTCTAAACGGCTGGCGCCTCTGAGTATCCGGCATTGGCCATTTTCCCATACTAAAAGTGAGTTTCTGTATACCCACTAGCGACAAGTCTTCCCGTACATCTGGAGGATTCATCTGCACTACTTTATGCCCAGTTCAACGGCTATCACCAGCTTAAGGGGGGGGTGTCGGCCTGCCTGAGTGAATACTCAGAGCTTAAGCTTTGGCCAACCTGGCTGCCGCCGTCAACCATTCACTGAGGCAGTTGGCAGGCATTATATAAGCAGACAGCCTTATATAAATCGCCAGTAGTTAGTTAGCATAAAAAAACAACAATCAACTGATTTCACCAACTTTGCCTACCAACACTATGCTATAACTACTTAATAAGCATCTCCGTAAGCTTATTAACGCGATGAGCAGCTAGCGTAACGATAGCTATGTCAAATCAGGCGCTGCTTTAGGCCTTAAGAAGCTTACAAGCTACTAGCAGAGGCTAATCTTTAATAGTAATTAATCTCTTTATATTGTTGCTACAACCCTCCATCCCAAACTACGCGAGAACTAGTTCCAAGATAAATGGCGGAAATACCCTAATTATGTTAAACAAGCGAACGCCTATATTAAATCTGCCTTTAATAAGGCTCTATAGGCTGAGCAGCTTAACAACGACCTAATTGAGCCAGATTTACGCCCACGCTGACGGAAGAGGCCAGGTGATAGAGGCTACAATGAGATGGAGGATGAGATCCTCCAGGTAGACGACAGCTATATGTACGGTGCTGGCAGGGCTTCAAAAAGGCAGGCGAAGAAGCAGCGACTACTTACTAAGCTAGAGCAGCACCTTGAGCCTGATAATCGTAAGAGTGATACAGATGCCCACCCCGAGCTAATTACGCAGCCGTTGGAATGGTAGAAACGAATTGGCAAGCAACGATTCCCTCTGCTCTACAAGATGGCCCTTGACTACTTATCAATTCCTTCCACAAGCTGCGAATGTGAGAGAGTATTTAGTCAAGCTAAACGAACGATTACCGAAGAGCGAAATAGCCTAGGTGCTAGTACAATTGAGGCTGTACAGCTACAAAAGAACTGGTTGCTTAACGGCGTAGTGGATAGTCATCTAGTGACGCTGGCAAAGAGGTTGACAACTAGGGAGATTCGACAGCAGCAGCAGGAGCAGGAGCAGGAGCAGGAGCAGGAGCAGCAGTGGCAGCAGTTACAGATAGAGGAAGCCTAAATTGACGATCGATTTCAACACCGAAGATTTTGCCAAGACTTTGTATAGTACTACTGCAGTAACCTCAGTAAGTAGGAAGCGATTTGGCCAGTAAGTAAGTAGCTAACCTCCCCTACTACAGTAGCAACCTCCCAAAACCCTACTTACTTACTGCCTACTTACTGATGGCCACCCTGAAACTTGGTTTCAGTATCGACGATCTACCAGCAACCTTACGTGGCGCGGTTTGAGTTACATTGAGTCTAGGTATCCCGTATTTATGGATTGATAGTCTTTGTATCCTGTAGGGAGATAAGGAGGATTGGGAGAGCGAGGGGAGTAAGATGGTGGAAGTGTGCTCACATACGTATGTGACAATTGCTGCTGCAAATGCGACTGATGATTCAGAGGGCTTTCTCAAAATGCAGGAGGCAGAAAATTATATGCCTGTCGATATCCGCCCCGCCCGGCTGCGAAGGAGGAAGCTGAAGAGAAACTGGCAAGAATATTCACTCAACCTCCTACAAGGGCTCAGCAGAGGTATGAGCCCCTAGGTAGCCGTGCCTGGTGTCTCCAAGAGCGGTATCTGAGCCGCCGGATCCTCTTCTTCGAACTCTGGTGCTCCGCTGGGAGCGTGTGGAGAAAGGGTTGTTTGAGACACGACGAGGAATTATGGGAAAGAGACTTGTGGTCCAAGACCTTATCCCTCGAAGTTTTGATGATGGGGAGAAGAGATAATACGTCCTGGTTCTCAATGGTCAAGCCATCTACCACCCGGACTATTACTTATCCTACTGATCAACCACCTGCTTTGCCTGCTCTACCTGCCTAAGTGGCCTTGGAATCGAAGGGTAGATATCTTGCCGGGCTTTGGGAAGGAGATATTTGGAAGGAATCCTTTCGAACCGACAATTGCGCCGTAAATTCCGTGTACATGAACCATCGACACCATTTAACAACACAAGAAAGACTTTGACTTCCCGCATTGCTCCAAGCTGGTCGTAGGCGTCCTTTCAGGGAGCCATTCAATTTGAGGCCACGTTTACGAGACTGATTTTGAGATTTTGACTGGCGCAAAATACTTAGACGCTTCAATCCAAATACCTGGCAGAAACTCATTTGGCGAAGTTAAGTCAGGTCGTCTTGTTATGCGAGCTCGACTTCTATCCCGCGAGGCGGATATGGCAGGTCCCATAACACAAATCGGCGGAATTACGGTCGTCAGATCCTGGGAGTAAAATGCCCTTTTTCTCCCGGAGCTTGAGGGGACTGACACCGGTGTTGGATCTTCTCTTGACTATCCTGAAGGGAGTCTGCGGGAACTGGTCGGAATACCATTGGCCTTTTCCGAGTATTTGCCGGGACACTTTTTAGAGGATAGACGTAAAAAAAGGCAAAGTTGAAACCGAAATGGAGAAATTGATGAAAATATGTGATATTACCCTGTGTAGGAATTATGGTCGTGATGAGGAAGCTAGTTTTGTGCTTTACGGTCTACCCAATCCGGTTGTCCGATTTCATGGCCAAGGCGAACAGAGTATACGATAGAAGAGGACCAAGATCTTCCAATGACACGGGAAAAGAACCGCTCCATTCCATCTCCGGTGGGACTTGTTCTTCCATGTGTTGTGCGAGTGACATCACCTTACTCTAGCTCGATGGTGCCTGTGATGATAACTAAAGGTATCTTTGCAAGGTGAAAGCTAGGGCTCTAGACAGAAGGATGCTGTATTCAACTAGATCC
This sequence comes from Zopfia rhizophila CBS 207.26, assembly GCA_010093925.1. Taxonomy (NCBI): domain Eukaryota; kingdom Fungi; phylum Ascomycota; class Dothideomycetes; family Zopfiaceae; genus Zopfia; species Zopfia rhizophila. The sequence continues at coordinate 264,214 of ML994713.1, forward strand.
TCCTAGGATAGGGTATAATTGAAGTGCTAGTGACACTCTTAATATGCATATACGCTCTGCAGAAGTTGGTAGGGTAGTAGATACAAATTCTGTAATTTAGGGATATTTTGCGCCAGTTCGGTTACTTATCTCAATCCTTTCGGCATTATTAACGGGCGTAACTGAAGAGAAAGTTCGTCACCGCTATTTCCACTCCAACGCAAAATATTTGTCTCGTCATGCCGCTCGATTCGGGTTCACTGCTCCCTATTCACAATCCTGATATAATCCGGAACGGACACCGCAGCATAATAGCAACTACCCCTCCACCCCACATCAACTCTTCAAACCTTCCATCAGTAAACTACACCACTCAAAATGTTGATTCAAGAGTCTCACAGAGATGTGCCTACACAGGCGGGAGGGAATATGAGTAATTACCCTCTTCGAACCAAAATTGAAACCTTAACTTACTGAAGAATTCCAGGGATCTTCCTCTTCCACCCAACCATTCCAAACTACCCAAAAGCGAAGTTTCCGGGAGTTGTAGTCTTCAGTGAGATATATCAAGGTATTCCTTCATTCCATCCTCCTGCGGCCTCCCCTTTCTCTCCCACACACCCTCTCCTAAAATAAATCACTCAATCAATTGAACGTCTCTCTTCTTTCTCCTCTATACCACAGAGCCAAATCCCGGAGTCCAAATATCATCCATCTCTATTTTTCCTCCCGATCACACCACCCCAAAAATTTTAGTGCGTCCCCACTTCCTAGTCACCCACTCTCTTTCTGGTCACCTTTCCTCTTCCCCCCCTCCGCACTATCCCTCCCTCAAATCTAACATACCCCCTCAGTAACCGGCCCCGTTGCCCGCTTCGCCCGCCAAATTAGTTCCCAAGGCTACATCGTCGCCGCCCCATCCTCCTACCACGAATTCACTGGCCCCGAACCACTTGCCTACGACGGTCCTGGCACCGACAAGGGCAACGAGTGGAAGATTACTAAGAAAGTTTCTGCGTATGATGAAGATGCTACGTTGGCTGTCGATACGTTGTTAAGTCTTGAGACATGTACTGGACGGATTGGTGCAACGGGGATGTGTTTGGGTGGACATCTGGCGTATAGATGTGCCCTCGATAAACGCGTTTCGGCTGCTGTATGCTACTTCGCAACGGACATCCACTCTCGCACTCTCGGCGAGGGTAAAAACGATGACTCTCTTGCCAGGGCGGGCGATATCAAGGGGGAACTTGTAATGGTACGTCTCCTCTTCCCCTTCCTTTTCATGTCTCCGCCTCCAATACCCTTACTGTGACCTCCCCGCCCCCTTCTAAGAGACCTGGGGACAGCGAAGATTGGAGAGCGAACTAACATTCGAGACGAATAGATATTCGGTAAAATGGATAATCATGTCCCACCCGCCGGCCGTGACTTAATCCGCAAAACACTTCACGAAGCTGGTGTCACGTTTTCGTTTTACGAAGTAGCCTGGGCTCAGCGTAAGTTCCCTACCTCCCTTCCCCCTCCTCCCCTTTCGCCCATTTAAGCCCATAGTTTCAGAGCTAGCATGGCTAATATGATATAGACGCTTTCATCCGCGACGAGCTAAGCAAAGGCCGCTACGATCCTGCGATCGCCGGAATCTGTTTCGAGATGTTGAAGGAGTTGTTTAACAGGACGTTACGCGGAGATTTGGGTCCTCGGAGCGGTGAAGATATTGAAGTTGAGGATGTATGCTGATTGCCCCGACGCAACAGAGGAATCCAGAAAGCTCTCATCACGGAACCAAAAAAAAAAAAATTTGAAAAGCAGTAGAAAAAGAGAACAATCCTCATCGCCTTCTATGTGCGGTATAATGTCCTTCAGGAATCTCTCCAGGCTAATCTCTCTACATGTCACAAAAATTTATAACCACAAATGCCGATTGTTTGATTGTGTAATGAATTATCGAAGGGTATGGACTATCATCTCCTCATTATCCATTTCTACAAGCACTTGATCCTAGATGCCACAAAACCCCCGTCCTCGGGTATCCATATCACCCCACTTCTCCCTCGCGCGCAACCTTCTTCTTCCCCACTCATGATGCTGAATCAAAACTTTTATTGGCCATCATGAACCCCAAGGAGCTCGTAACATGCTCAACCTCCCCGTGCTCCCTAAGTACTACTAGCTCAAACCTCTACGCGATGGCCCATGCCCATCCCACGTCTTCCCTACACCAACTGACCTGAGCTGTTGTCGTCTCAAACCTCAATCTTCTGATAAAACAAGATATACGCAACCTTATTATCCCTCACACTCTCCTTGGGTAGTGGCGTCCTCTTGCCTGTCGAGCTCGGACTCACCGTTCCATTGACCACTCCACTCCACTTCTTCGCAGTCGTATCCTTCTTACTCTCCACCCCATTAACCTGACTCCAACCACCCTCCTCCTTCTCCTCTCTCTCGTCCAGACCCACCTGCTCGTAAAAGTTTCTGTTACTCTTATTGTCCTTCTTGTGCTGCTCCAGTGCCTTCGCCAAAACCTTTGGATCTTCTTCTGCGCCACCCTCGGCGACGTCCTCGGCGCGAATACGCCGGATGATGGTGTCGTCCATGCGGATCCATTCGCTGCCTTCTTGGCGGCGAAGGTCGACGGTATAGTGGCCGCCGCTTGCGTTTTTGCCGTGATGGTATACGACGGCTGTGAGTCGGTAGCGGGGGAGGCCGCCGCGAGCATTGAAGCTGCTGCGCTTATGGGGCGGGAAAACTTCCTTTGGAATTTCTAGTTCAAGAGGGTATCCGATTTTCTTCCAGATCTTTTGTGCGCCGCTAGCATCATAATGGAAGCGTTTGAGATGGAGGATGAGAACGGGCGGGAGTGTTTCAATAAATACTTGTTTTGTAGAAGCGCGACCGCCGCGGGGGGTGTTGTCGCTTTGGAGGGTTTCTAGGTGAGCGAGGCCTTTGAGGGCATCGGCGATGTTGTGAATGTTTGGTGAGCTAATGTCGAGTTGAAGCGGTTGGTAGGGCTCAAGGGTTACGGAAGGCTTGTCACCCGGCTTGCGGTATTCTGAGCGGATCTTGCCTCCGAAGATCTTTGTCACTGGGCTTTCGATCTCGATGGTCCCAGAAGACTGTGTAACCGAGGACTTCTGCTTCGGCCCTACCTCGAGCCAGCCGCTATCCACCGAGCCTGACCTCTCGCTCTTGGGAGATGTGATGCTGTCTGCACCACTCGCAAACCTCCCGCTTTTGATCACGTGTGCGCATTCATCGTGAAGCCCAGCAAGCAAGAAGCCAAGAAACTCTTCAGCGTCTTCTTGTTGTCCTCGCTGAAATCTGTGAGCCAGAGTTGTTAAAGTGGTCATGGGTTGCCGTACCTTCATATTATCAAAGCGAGGAAGGCGCTTAATGACATCATAAACGTATTCCGGGGTCAGTGGGTCACCGTACTGCTCTAGTTCGGTGTCCTTGAGCCTCAGACGCAGTTTCTCTACTGAAACGGCTGAGTCAATGACCTTGAAATCGCGCATGAACATAATCCTAGTTAATTTATCAGCCTATGATCATACCAATAGCCCTTCGTTGGACCTACATGGCGTCTACAAGAGGTGTCTCGGTTTTGAAACTATGCACGGCGCGCTTCGCTACCTGATCCAGAAAGTCGTAGAAAGGAACACAGAAAAGAAGAACTTGAAGAATCTGGAGGGCATTAGCTTTGCTCGTACTTGAGCCATCATCTACTTACAGAATTCATATAACACAGATTGCCTGAGTTTACAAGACCACGAGGCTCCAGGAAAGCAACTTTTTTATCCGAGTCTACCGAGAAAGACACCAATACATCGGAAAGAGAATTGCTCTTGGCTGCGGCTGAGCCATTCGGTGCGATCACCCCATTCGATACTGATGGAGCTTGTGCAGAAGGGGGAGCAGCCTTTGACCGCAGAAGCTCAGCCCAGGATTTTGGCGCTGGTTTTGGAGGTGGAGGTGCCGTGAGCGTGTTCTCTGCGCCACCACTCGTCTCCGCTGCAGGAGTCGCAGCAGGCTCCACTTTCTTAGACTCCTCGTTCTCAGCAGTTACTGACTTTTGTGCTGTTGAAGTAACGCTTGCTGGCTTGGCCGGTTTAATTGGGATCAAGGGAACGGCAGGCTTAGTGGCAGTTCGAGTATGAGAGGCAGCCGCTGGGCGGGCAGGAGGTGGCATAGACGATGAGGGAGTGGTTGGCTGTGTTGAATCGGCTTCAGAAGGAGCTTGTGACGTTGGGGGTGTCTCGAGGTCCGAAGCAGCGGCAGCAGTTGACGCTTGGTCCTCGTGTGCTTCCGTCGGGGTCCGCTCCGCCGACTCTTCCTTCTTCTCGATAATATCATCCTCAGTAGCTACTTGCTCACGTGCTGGGAATGCCAGACCTTCCTCCGATGACGGCACTGGTGTCTTCCTTCGCTTCTTCTTTTGTGATGCCCGGGGCGGGAATTCGACATCGGGTACAGACAACCAAGGCAGAGGCGGGTAGAATGGCATGCGGTGTGTTGGCGGCGGCGGCGGTGGAGGTGTGGACAAAGAGGGTCTCGAGGGCGTGGTCGGAGGTGGAGTCGGGGTTGTCATGTTCACCGGCGGTGTAGGGGAGGAGACTTGAGTCTGCGAAGTGACAGACGGGGTGGAGGGAGCTGGCTGGGGTGTGTGGTTTCGAGGCACGGGAGGTGTTCGTGAGTGCACAATTGGCGGCGTTTGCCCGAGCTGTCGATTGACGGGCGGTATTGGTTGCATGTGCGGGTGCGACGACACTACAACCGGGGAGCCATGGGGCTGATACTGGCGGGGAGGTATCGGATACTGGTGTTGGGGTTGGTGATAGGGGTACCACTGCTGGGCATATGGAGACGCGTGCGGAGCTCCATAGTGCTGAGGATGGTGGTAGGCGGCGTACGGATTGTGAGGAACTGACGAGTGGGTTTGAGGGGCAACATGATACTGGTAGTCACCTTGCCTCCTTCCCTGATGGATAGGGAGGGCAGGCGGAATGTGAGGGCCTGGCATCATTCCCAGCAGGCGTGGATGTTGCCTTCACAGTCAGCGCCGGCCAGAGACCAAGCGACCAACCTGTGAGGCAACGGAAGGAACCCGGATTGCTCCAAGACCGACGCGTGCGATATTCAGGTCTCCTCGCGACTATACAAAGCCGTGTGCGATGAAGAGCTGGTGTGGGCGAGGCGCGGCAGGCGGTGTTGGATGCGGTTGAGAATTATTGCTGGGTTCGGGGAGGGCGCGCGGTGAGCAGAGCCAAGGTTGGAGTGGTAGGCAGAAATAAAGCGGGGCTAGGAGACATTTTATCACCAAGACATTACAGAGCCGTGACTTCTCAGGGCCTTGAGGGTGGATGGTGGGTGAATGGCAAAGGAAGGGCTTTGGTGTTCGACCTAGGCAATAGAAGGAGTTCGAAAGTTCAAGCGGCTCTCTAAGCTTGAGAGGCTGGCCTGTGCGTCCGCTTGTTCTCCGTGCGCAGAGGCCTGGGGGCGGAGAAGTGAACCACGCGAGTGTGCACTGGTGGTGGGATTCAATTGCAGAACTGGGGACTGGTTTGTGTTGGCGCGAATGAAAAATGGGTAGTTGTAAACCTGTTTTCGCTCTCAAACCGAGTTAGCAGCGACTTCGGGAAACGATTGAGACACTCGCCCCGCACGTGATTGCCATTCCTAAGCCGTCATGCAGCATTATTAGCCACATCCTCTGACTCCCCCGTCCAGGTCTGCTCCCCAAGTCCATCACCCTTCTGGGGGGACCCAAACGTCTCCACCTACAACCAATTCTGTTCGCAAACCAACACCTTATATTCTACACCCCGAACCGTCTCTTCTTCCCACCGACCTCCGTTGCTGCTACTCCGTTTGCACCTGCATCACACATCGTCATTACCATCCCTCGCCCTCTGCGCTGGTGGCACCACCAGCCATGTCTTCAAACCCACCAACCATCCCGACGTCGTCCAAAGTTGCAGCCTCTTCCGGGCAGCTCTCGCCTGCGCAGTCTCTGCCAAACTTCATCACGACAGGTGACAACTACGGCCAGCGACGAAGTGGGGGTCTAGGGAGCTTCGGAGCGGGGGCGTCATCGCGCGCCTCCCCATCGCCAAGGAATAATCAGCAATCGCGGAAGCAGCACAAGGGCTCCAAACGCTACAGGCAATCGGATGAGGATGCTATTGCGGAATCTGTAAGTACTTCCACTGACTACAAACACCGCCAGAGCCACCACCTTGGACGTGGTCCTAAGTCTCCACCATCATCCTCGCAGAGCACCCAAAACAACTCGAGAAAGTATTCTGTCGCCCTAATACCCCTGAATAATACGATTTTAGGAACCCGTTGGAGGTATCGCACTTTTGAGTTGTCTCAAACTAACATCGTCCTTTTAGCTCGCAATGCGTCCTTTCAATAGCAGGAAGGGCCAAACTTCCATAACCCACCTCATGAACTTCTCCCTTCCTCCTCGCCCTCAAAATAACCACCACCACTCGTACCCAAGGCACTACCGAAGAAACCGGACCTGGGGATTAGGCTCTGGTTATCATGCTGTTGACAAGGCAAGGTAAACTGGAATCAGAGTCGAAGCTTTTTGACATGCGGCTGATATTTATGAAAATTTCAGATATGTCCATGCCAATTACCGATTTATCGTAGACCCGCGGGGCGATTACCGCGCCCAAAGCGTCGACGCCGATATTCATCTGGACTGGAATAACGTCCTTCAAATACTAGCGTCCTCACAATCCCAAGAAGCCTCGTGCCCGATTTGCCTAGGAACGCCGGTAGCTCCGCGAATGGCAAAGTGTGGCCACATCTTCTGCTTACCGTGCCTGATTCGATACATGCATTCAGAAGAGGACCACAAGCCTCCAGAAAAGAGGGCCAGATCAAAGAAGTGTCCACTGTGTTGGGATACGATATATATTTCGGAGACGAGGCCAGTGCGTTGGTATGTTGGGCAAGAAGGCGAGCCTCCGCGAGAGGGTGGTGACGTCGTACTCCGCTTAGTAATGCGATCTGCGGGGAGTACACTGGCATTGCCGCGGGATGGAGCTGATGCTTTGGGTAAAGACGAAGATATTCCATGGCACTACGCTGCCGAGGTCATGGATTATGCAAGAGTTATTAGGGGCGGCGAGGACTACATGCTAGAACAACTCGACGCAGAAGTTCGGGAATTAGAGACACAGGCGACGGAAGACGAGCTCATGTTTGGAGAGGACAACGCTGAATGGGTTCGAAAGGCAATCAGGACGATTCAAGATGCCAAAGAAAAGGTCAAGGGTATCGGCAATCCACCGGAGATGCCGACCAAACCAGCGGAGCCGAAACCGAAGAGGCCTCCAATTGTCTTCCATGAGAATCAGGAAGATACTCCGGAAATGTATCTGGTCCAGAACGCAGCAAAAGCAGGCCAGAGCTTTCCTCCCACGCCTCAGCCGAATACGCCAACCCCTGATGACGCTCAGGACACGAATGGGAACGCTGCACGGTCGAGAAAACTCTCTGTCACGTCCCAGTCATCAAGGACCAGCCATGGTGGGATTGGGTCAACACTAGCCGAGATCCGCAACCGGCAGCACCATGAGCATCACCATGCCCCGTCAGAATACTATTTCTACCAAGCGTTGTTGCACTACTATCTCTCGCCCCTCGATATCCGCATCCTGAAAGCGGCATTCGGGAATTTCGCCTCCTTCCCGTCAACAATTCTACCACGCGTAGAACGCGTCTCAACTGGCCACATTGTTGATGATGACCTGCGGAAACGCACAAAGTACCTTGCCCATCTTCCTTATGGCTGTGAGGTGGGCTTTTTGGAGTGCGATTGGACCGACACTGTGGCGCCCGAAATCCTTGAACGCTTCAGGCCGGAAATAGAGAAGAGGCGAAAGAGAAATCTAGATAAAGAGACCAGGGAAGAGAAGGCGAGGATAAGGGCGGAGAAAGAGGAGACTGCACAGTTTAGAAAGAAGAGGCCTAGTATATCGGATAAGTTCACGGCGGAAGATTTCCAGCCGCTAGGTTCCAGTAGCGTGCGAGATGATACCGCTACTGACGGGGAAAGTGCATCGACGTCTCCGCCATGGCCATCGAAGCCCAGGCAAGGCTTTGCGTCTTTAGCTTCGCCTTCCACGAGTCCGTCCGCGCCTCGTACAGTCTGGGGAACAACGGCAGTCGCTCCTACGTCACCGATTTTGCAACCTCAAGAACATCATGATATACCTGATGATGGGTGGCTTCAAGGATGGGAAAAAGACTTACTTCAGGAAGAGGAATTAGTGGCACAGGCGCAGGCGATGTCGCTAGCGGAGAATGGAGAACAAGTGAATAAGAAAACGGCGGGAGGAAAGAAGGGAAAGAAAAAGAAGATTACCCTGATGAGTACGGGGGTTAGACGGGGTGCATAGTGGTTGGTTTAGGATAGGAAACATAAATAAATGGCTTTTAGCACGCAGTGTGCTGCACTGTTGCAGTGTTTCTGTTCTGGATTTCGTGCAAGATGTTGCTTTCTCTAATTACCTCCCGACCCACATAAATACATCCATAACTCACTTCGCTTTTTTTACACTTATACTCTTCTCTCTACTTCAGGCAGTTCCCAGATCGGTGAGAAAGTCTTTGGACTCCGGAGAAGGACTGGAGATGGAAAACAACTTTAAAGATACAAACCTAAAGTCGTTCCCGGGATAACTAAAGCCTAACGTAGTTCTCGATTCTGCTCTGCTGAGACTTCAGATGCCTTTTATTTTTGACGCTCTATATATACCTCATCTAATCTCTGTTGACCTTTATCCTTCTTCACTCCTACATTCTCCTCTCTCCATCCAAAGGGGTTCTCGGTTCGGTGAGAAAGGCTTTCAACTTCTTTCTCGGGTCAGCTGAAGCCTAAAGTGGTTCTCGATTCTCTTTTATCGATGTTCCCCTTTATCTCTGGCTCTATTTATACCTCTTTCCGTTTCGATGGAGGTTTGTATTCCTCTCTCCTACACCCTCTTATCGGAGAGGCCTTCCTCACAGTCGTTCTCTGGAAGAGGAGTCGAACGTAGAGGGAAAAGCCTTCCTGGGACAAAAGTCGACCTCACATGAAGAAGTCTAACTGAGAAAAGAGTCAAACTCAGATAAGAATCGAAATCACGAAGAGAGATCGAAGCCACGCCAAGAGGTCGAAATCAGAGAAGTCAAAATAGCCAAGGAGGCGTGCACTCAAGGAGTCGTTGACAGAAGGCCAAACTCATCCCGAGCACAATGGCTATAGAAAATATTCCCGACCTCTCCTACCTACCTAATATCACAGATCTTGAGTGGTTGGAGAGCACTAAAATCTCGGAGTATCCCATGCTCAAGATAGGAAACACCGACGAGGATGAGGACGTTTACATCTGCTGCCCTGAACAAGACAAGCAAGTTTGAGAGTCGCTTCAAGGACACAACGGGTGAAACCGTTTCTTCAAAGAATACTAGGATTACGGTGTGCAAACCATTCAAACACATCAACTACCCGAACGAGACGAACCCTGAGAATGGCCATGTGAAGAAGGAGGTGACTGCGGTATTCCTACCTTCTATAGAAGAAGGGTCACAGAGATGAGAAAGTTATTTCAAACCACCAACGAAAACAACCGGGTCAGGCTTACCTAGCTCTCAAGGATTACAGCGAGGATAGTATCAAGGATGCTAGAAAATCCAGGGCGCGGAATGCCAGTCCGACATCAAGTTGGTTCGCGACCTCTGAGGCGACCACGCCCTCTACTCCGAGCGCTAATAAGACACCCAAACTCAGCAACGCCATACCAAGCGCGACCCTGGGACCGTCTTCCGCCGCTTTCAAAGACACTACCAGCCCAAATGACCCATCCCCAAACCTATCCCCGTCAACTACTTTCACATTGCATCTCACAGAATGCGAAAATAGCGTCACCATCCAAGGAGTCCTTTCCGAAAACGTGAGCTATCTAAATGTTCTTTACATCACCATTCCATATTTACATGAGTCCTGTGTCCTAACAATCTCTAAGAAACATCGACGCGTTCTGGACGAACTAGATTTCCTCCATACGGAAAACGAGCGGTTGAAATATGAGAAAGTCAAGGCAGCTGTTAAAAAGGATTGACTGTTGCTATAGCTGCAATCGAAGGAACAGGTGAAAATTCTCAGCACAAGAAGCCTAGGATGAAGGAGGGAGAGGAGTAGGGGACATGGTACATGAGGAAGAGGTGGGGATGCTTTGGTGTGGTGTGGGTTATTCATGGCTGAAATGCACAGAATGAGGATCCAAGGAGGTGGTGAAAAGTGCGATTCTTTTGGGAATTGAATAGGGTCAGTGGGATATTCGGATATGGGAATCTCCAGCTTTCATGACTGGCAGGAATAGATGGTTCGGAACATGGGATGTAGATCCGCTGGATTCCTGCTATCATTCTTTTCATCTTCACAGCTTAGGCGTACAACAATAAGGAGACTTCTAATCTACTCCCAAAGGACATTATATATCTTCTCTAACTCGAGTCCCTTTGAGTCGAACAAAGTTTCCTCACCGCTAACGGTGGTAGCTTGTGTTTTAGCAGAAAATGAGAGAATTCAATATCAAACGAGACGCATTATAAAGGGTCAGGGAGAGGCTCCTATTATTTGCGATTCAAGATTCCAATTGTGGAAGGATACTTAATGCCGGGGCGGAAAGAGCTTCCGTGCCTATGGGCACGTAAGCCACCCTTGCGCCGATCTTTCATTGGTTGATGCACTGCATGGCCCCAGTCCGTCCACCCCTTTTCGCCTCTGACACTTGCATTGTGCTTCATATTGTGGCTTCTATTTTCTTTTTGGTTGTTGTAACCTACTTCACGAGATCAATAAATTCATGGATGCCATCAGTATTACGTACAATTGATCTCATCATTTCATGTCCTGAATTTAAAAGATTATGGTCCCTGCATCTATGAGTATCTAGAATGCTTCAACACATTTCTCCTCACACTCGTCATAATATCACTGTGTAACGGCTCCGAGAAACTCCAAGCGTCTCCCTTCTTTTTCCGTCATATCGAAAATCACAATTGCCTTTCCTGATACAACAACTCCATAGTGTCTTGGAGAGGGTATATTGTGTTGTGGCCGGTAGGCTGTCTTCCTAAGAGCGAGAGATATGGAATCTAGCTCAGAATCCAGTTCAAACAAGTGTTTTGCAAGTTTAGCTGCAACAACCAGGTACTTGTCCCTGTTCGTATGCTTGAACGTAGATTTTTCCCTCTTCGGCGGTGGAGGAGCAAGTACGAAGACGTCTCTGAGCGAACGGCTAGAAGAGAGCTTTCTAAGCGCTTCTTCGGTGACCAAAGAAGAAGGGCGATTACAGGATTCAACTTACTGCGAGTGCAAAAGCATCTGCTTCAAAGTTCGGAGTGGAGGTCCTTTTGACAAATGGCTCCGCCGAGCTACGGATCAAAAGGCCAAGGCCAGTGAGATGTGGACAGGCATTAGCCACTGAATATAGATGGTAAGGCGAAAACTCTTCATCACCAAAGCGGAGTGATGGGTTGCGCAAAGTACTAACGTTGGTTTTTAACGAGCTCTGCAGATTCAACCGGATACTCGCTCGAGATGTGAATGCACAGGTCTTCTAATCGCCGAGAGGGATCCAAGAGCTGTTAGAACCCCCTCACAAAAAAACAACCAAACCAACCCAACCCATCGAAGAAATGCCTTTCGCTCTGGCTGCTGTTGGCTTAAACATGAACCTTCTGAGGCTGATTGGATAGGCAACTAGGATTAGCAGGAATGCTTCAGTGTCTGTGCAGTCATTTAGCTCCCGCTCTTGAAGACTGGGGAGTGAAAATTACGGCATTGTCCATCGAGGATTCATATCCGTGAGCCGGAGTGAGGTCAGCTGGATAGGAATCGGACTCAGAGCAGAGAAAAATGATTCGAAACTCCGCAGTGTTCGACGCTGAGGACCAAAGAGGGACAGTGAGTGCAAGCTTGAGTACTTCTTTGCGAGGGTAGGTATAAATGCCAAATTCGCTCCTGGACGTAGATAGAGGTCGAGAGATTTGGTCTCAGTCCGTCTCAATCTTATCCATGCACCAAAATGGGATGTCTGATTTTCGAGTTCCGGAAACTCCCATGCCCGAAGGATGATCATCTCCGGCTTTTGCTGGGCATCAAGGAGAGAAGCGAAGATTTCCAAAGATTCAGCATTTGTGCGGCTCTCGGAAGTAAACGCAATTATCTTCAACTGATCTTTCGGAATCGTAGCAGCCACTGCCTGGAAGTTCTTCCGGATAGATGTACTTCAAGGAATAGTGAAAGATATGGCAGCCGTATGTTTGAAATGTGGTTCTAGTGCGGAGATCGGTATGAGCGCTCCGTTCAACCGTTCCAGGTTCAATGATGCCACGCAACGGTAGAGAAGTTCATGAGTGTGGACTGGAAAGTCCTTACAGATCAGGCAAAGGACTCATAGATTGGGTGGTTGGAGTTAATGAGTTGTCAGCTACGAACTGAAAATGTGGACTAATACCATACGTATTCGAAGAAATATATCTTTATCTCAGGGGGTAAGTCTAAGAGAGATGTCATGTTTGTATGATGCCTTTGTTGGAGGTTGTTGAAATGGGAGTTAAGGTGGAGCTTAGCATAGAGATTTACAGATTATATCATACAATTAGTACCACAGTGCTAAGGTAAACCTTAGCTATCACACAATGGAGACCGTAAATTGAATCCCTGTTCCGTCACATCGACACCTATCCCACTCCCAGGCTGAAGTGCAAGACTCCCCTCATGGGGATAGGTCTTTCTAGCAAATCGGAGGTTATGTCAAACTACATCTCCTCCGATAACCTTACTCCGGCTATATGCTGGCCCTAACTATGACTACAGTCAGCATTTTAGAGCCCGACTTAGGTACCTATTCAGGTGGGTTTTGATTCGGCTAGGAATGTAAGGTAGGGCCCAAGTCAAAGACTAAGATGCACTCTCAGCATTGTATATCCCGCTGGAGCTGAAGTTGTGCCTTGAATCTCTAAATGGCTTGATCTTACTATAGCAATTTTCTCTTCTTTGACCACCAAGCAAGCTTAGTGCATCAATGAAAATATATATATATATAAATAGAAGGAGCATTCGATCGTCACCAAGTATCGCCGTAAAACGCTCAACTAGACACCCGTGGACCAAAAGGGAGGAGGAAGGATCGTCTGTAGGCAAGCCTGGCGGACGCCGAACACTTGGTCTGAACATCGTCCATTGTCAGTGGGCAGGCGTGGCGGCAAGCCAAAACACCTGGTCTGAACACCGTCCATAGAATGGTTGTCAGTGGGCAGGTCTGGCTGCTAGGCCGCCATGAGAAGCATAACCTACTCTGATACGGTGGGGTAATTTGAGCTTGTAAGAAGAGGAGAGAACAGGCTCGTACGAGCACGAAACTATGAGTTGAGGCGGGAAGTGGTTGAGCAAAATCACGACCGACTGGGGAGGCAGAGATCTTATATAATTTTCCGGGCTGAGGCTGACCGTACTCGGAGAAACCCTGGAAAGAAGTGGTGACACTACGTGAAAGCAGTGGGCCCCACGAGGTCTTACAGTGCGCCTCTTTCTCGCCCTCTTTGGCTTTCCAGTTTTCTATATATTTAATTTAATTTGGAGCTATATACAAACCGAAATAATTTAGAGGGTTGGAGGGGTTAGGGGGGGAAAGAAAAGGAACGTAGTTCAGCGGTAAAACGCTCACTCAATTACGATTAGTCTAAGAATGGATTTGCCCTCCTAAAACCCCTTCAGGTCTACGAAATCCTGTGATGTCTAAATTCCATAGGTACGGATCCAGTCCTAAGCTAAATCAAATTGTGGCGAGTCTCGTAGGTGCGAATCCAACCCATACCCATCCTTTATCCCTTTCTTTTATTTCGCTGAAAGAATTTAGATATTTCACCAAGCTTCAGCAATCCATATTTAACTAATTTAGCATAAAACAATTTAGTGGCCGGACCTGTTTACCTTTCATTGGAATGTAACCGAGCAATTTTCACATATTTCTAGCACAAACCTCTTGCGGGTTTCACAAGACTCTAGACGCTTCCGTAGGTTACAGCACGCTCTTCGTTGATCGGATCACGACGCTGATGACATTCATTATCCTAATCATCACCGTTACATTTAACGAAAGTGAATTGTTGGTTTTGCTCACTTTAGTCTCTCCTACTCAAGCAGATCATTCCTAATTCATGAGATGAATATTTCATGTTGCATGGCTAATTCGCACACATTTCCCACCATCGAAAGACATCTCGCCACTTGCATGCTCATCAGTAATTATCTCTCTCAGCTAGCATTTCCAATGTTTTCCAGAGCAAAAGCCAAATTGTGTATGTTGGCAATCAAGTTTGGACGACGGCAAAATTAAATAAATTACATAATCAACATAGAATGTGAATGAAATGCGAGCCCTTGACAGGCTTTATGAACAGCTTAAAAATCATAGAAAATAGTGTATTAAACAGAAGCTTGATCGTGTGTGGACCGTAAATCTTCTTGGAAAAGAATACTGTGGTCGTGAATGCGTTGCACGTTTACCACATGACCGCACAACGACGCATATCACCCGGCTGGACCGTGGTTTGCTTCACCCACAATACAAAATGTATTCAGACTGACACCACAATGGATGCATATTGCGCAAAATGGCCTTTAATTTTCCTTCTTGAATAATTTTCTACTTCGTAGCTTCAACTCCTCAACTTCCACCACACTCTCAGCCACGAACTCCAACCTCCACACAAGCGTACCACACGCTAACCTCCGACCGACACGCCTTTAACGACTCAAGAATTTATCGAGCGATTTGGCATTTCCGTAATTCTTTCACAAGATATCTAGACTTATCATAGACTTGACAACCACGCCCGACTATAAGAGTCTTCCGAACTATCCCACTTTTATCGACTTGACTGTTGACGATGACCCACCTTTTGACGATGCTTCACTCCTTAATGGCACTCCACACGGTTCACCCATTGACGATACTTCGCCCATTGACGGCGATCCACCTTACGGGAAGTTACTATTTGCCCCTCATGTACGAAAACGCTATCTGCGCAAAGAACCTTTACGGCAGCTCCAAAAGCAACGCCGACAAATGAAGGAGACCCGAGAGTGTGAAATCTTCTACAATCGAAAGCCGGGAGCTAAGTTCTCAAGAACAACCGCTCGCCGTTGCCTCCACAAACAACGCTGTTGCGCCGAATGAGTTCATGAGACCATCTCGATGCAGACCAAGTCAGGAGCGTTGAGCATCACTTGCCCTTTCGAGGGCTGTCGCGAAGCACTGAACTTGGAGGAAGTGAATCGGCTGGCTGGACTAAAGATTTCTGCTACGTAAGTCATTACATGCCTCTAATCGAGCAAGTGAATATATACTCACTATTTCAGATACGATAACAATACAAGCCAACATGTACTAAGCAATATGCTTGGTTTCGTCGAGTGCCCAAACGGTACATGTAAGTATAGCTAGTTTCTCGATCCACGGGCCCCCTGTGCCATTTTCACCTGCACTACCTGTGCCGCTCAATTCTGCACCATATGCGACATACCATACCACACCGGGATGACCTGCAGGGAATATCAGGTTTATGCCAAATACAAAAAGGACAAGATCAAGACTGCACAAGCCCTCCAAAACTTACCAAACCCTGCCCGGGTTGCAGTAACCGGATTGAGAAGAGCACCGGATGGAGTCATATAACATGTATGGCTCTTAAATACCTAATTAGCCCTTATTCTTGATTAACATCGTATAGGCCGTACATGTTTTCATGAATTCTGCTGGGAACGTGGTGCAATTGGCGACCTATCTTTGAACGCGGAGACTCCATGCATTAAGCAAAATGCGTCTTGTTTTTACCACCAGGTCAGGACTAGCGCAATATGTGGGCAGGTTATGGACGCGGTTACTAGGTTTAGAATGTTGGTGCAAAAGTAGGGCAGATACAATAGATTCCTGCTTTTGTTCCTGCAGTAGATCTAGGTTCATGGGATAAGGAGTGATATGGCATTCAAGTAACTGAAATTAAGGGGTTTGACAATGATGATATGTTGAATCTGGGATGAAGCGGATACATTCTGTTCCACCCACAGCAAGTACTTTCCCGGAGGCGTAGGCTTCGGAATTGTGAAGTTCATGAATTCATCATTCCCATTCGAACCCCAATCCTTCGCATCCCCAACTCCATACTCCTGGATCTTAAACCACTCCCCATCGCCTTTGTACGTCTCCAGCTCTCCAGATGTCCGCGACAAGTATACTTCTCTTGGCCTCGGAGGGTAGATCTTCCTTTGAAAAATTACTTCCGTAAAGTCCAAAGCCGACAGTATCGCCGGCGACCACAGATGCGGTTTCGGTTCCAGGACCGGCTGTGGATGCGCCGATGTTGCAGCGTACGTCATCGTTGGCTACGTCGTAAAGGAGCATGTTGTATGGGTTGGGACCTATGTCTCTGCCAGCGGAAACGAAAATCAGTTTGAGTTTTTGGTGGCTTGGATGGCCGGGATAGTTGGGGGTTATGGGTAAATGCTAGCTGGGTGTATTGTTAGTCTTTGCCTACAGTGCCGTTTACGGGGAATACGTTGAAGTTATCTAAGACCGGAAAAGGAGTTAGCTTGCAGCTGTTAGATTGTTCGAGATGCGAAAAAAGCGGGGATACGTATAGTGCGCATCTACCGATCCTGCATAGTCTTGCAGTAGAGGACCGACAACGAAAAGATTTTATCGTGAAGGGAAGTACTAAAGTCGTCCACGAGTGGTCTCCCCATTCAAAGCGCAAGCATTCCACTTCTTGTATTCATCTCCACTTTAGGAATTTGGATCGGAAAGGAAAATCAATGCATAAACAAGAGTTTACAAAGAAGTGCTGCAAAGAAAGGTTGTGTTCTGCTATTTTGCCGATGACTAATTCGGTAAATTCCTGAAAAGGTGTACCGAAAACGTGTAGCTTGATAGATTGGAAAACGTCTTACTTAATTACTTTTGCAGAGATATGTGTCTGTGTTATATACGTCAAAAGATAAATACGGCGATAATACGCTGAAACCAACTGCATTGCTTAAATAGCACAGGAGGTGCGCTCTGGTCGCCTTCCGCCTTGTGTTAAAACCTTTCCATAAATGGAAAAAGGAAAGATGGAAATTGAGGAGAGAAGAGATAAAGACGTGAAGAATGTCGAAATGCATTTAGGAAGCTAATATCATATGGGTCATGGCAGGCTGAAGAATATATGGTGAAAGATAGGCCAGAGCGGAGGCGAGCGCAATGACTAGTTTCGCAAATATCTATTATAACTAGCATTCGGAATACTAGTATCACTACGGTGACTCTTGTATTAGCTATTAGACCAAGAGGGATTGTAGGGCAGCAGTACTCACGTAACCGCGAGGAAAGTCACCTGGGCATCTATGTACCTACTGTCTCTAGTTGTTCTGATGAGAAGAATAAAGGAAGGAGGGACCTCTAACTAATGAAACTTATTGTCCACACGTTTTCTGACACGAGCAATTGTTGGAATCAAACATTTGCTGATGCTTGTGTGCACGACCCAGAAAAAGATCTGCTGCGATCTGCTGATTCATGGATCAGGTAATCATGTTCTCTTCAAAGGGCTTTTTCATTTGCAAGGTTTTAACTGCCTTAGGCAAGTGAACGTTAGAGAATGCTGTTATCATCTCTCATGCCATATAAGTGAAGTCTCGTCGTAGCTGTGAAGTATTGGAACTTTTGGAACCTTCTTACATCGCTTCTAGTTTTTGCTTAGCCAAGAAAGGAATCAGTTTGCTACTTAGTTGCTTTTCTTCCATAGCTTTTGGTGTTTTCGAGTTCAGCTGCTTGAGACGGTTTGTGGGTGCAGTAATCGTTTGGTTACCCTGACGGAATCCCGCGCTGCGTCTGTCACCGGGTTTGGTTTATCATGAAGGGTGTTAAACTGATATAGTAGCCATTAGTAAGGTCCTAAACGTAGGGAAACCATACATAGGCGTAATATCAAGTATTGGAGAGCGCCCAGATTCGATATTGGTGTCATTGAGCTAGCGGGTAGTGTGAACTTTTGCGCCTCGTCTGGAAGGGCTGAGGTTCAGGCAACCTCATTTCGTAGCTCTTCTTATCCCATGCATTGCTGAAATGGCTTTCTCGGCCCATGCACGCAATCAGCCATTTCAGCAATGCATGGGATATAGTTCAAGTGATACTATTCAGCAATTTCGTTGTCCGGAAATTCCGTGAGGTCATACATCAGCATTTTGACAACCTGCATAAGTCGGGACCATCGACCCTGACGACCACATTTTCGACGAATGACCTTGAACAACGGTCAGGGTACCAGGTCATGTAAACATACAACTTCATTTACCGCTTATGCCGCAGTCTTGAGAACCTGGGGGTAGGTAGACTTTAAGCACGATTCGTACTCGGGAGCCATTTTTGTAGATCGACATACTCCTGATGTAAGCAGACACTAACAAGCACCGGGAGCTCATAGGTGCAGGCTAGGTAAAATGGAGATGCGGAATAACGTTGGTTGGATTGATAAGTGGCAGACGACGAGAGGTGCTTTTCACATTAACATATCAGATTTTAGTCAGCAGGTGTTAATTTAGCGGGGTGGCGGGGTATTTTTAGCTCCCTGTGCCACCTGCAACTCTTTTCCTGACCTCAAATCTTCAGGCAACATCCAAAAATCATCGGTCTTTGTCAGTGTAATGTGGCTGAAAGAGGGAACAAACTCGCTCAATGAGATTGCCATCGAGAGCAGCCTTCCTTGCGATGACCACATATTCTGGTTCATGCGTCCCCAATTGGCTATTAGACACATACGACCTAGGGGCCAGGATCAGAGCCAGGATCAAAGTCAAGAGGGGCAATTGCTGACTGCGACTGTGAGAAGGTTGTGAATGAGGTAAAGGCTATTGGACGCCTCGATGCAAATGCACAACTGCGAAAATGTAGCACTCTAGTGCTACATAAGCCCCGCTCTTAGCCTGGTCATCTGGAAGCAAGAGCGATCAATACCATAAAGGAAGAGCTGAGCTCCTCATTCTTCCTTTGAAAATTGACCCTTTCCTCCGCAACTGAACGATTGTCTTTCCAACTCTTATCCCTATTATCCGTGAAGCCTCAGGGTGAAGAGCTCTCGCCGTCTCATCATGTCCGCAGACAAGTTTGTCAAGAAGTCCTATGATTATATCATCTGTGGTGGAGGAACAGCAGGTCTTGTGCTTGCAGCGCGACTCAGCGAGGATCCGAACGTCAGTGTTGGAGTATTGGAAGCTGGCGGAAATCGACTGAATGATCCATTGATTGACGGTCCGAATCTGTTCATTCAATTGTGGGACAAGCCAGAATATGACTGGTGCTTCAAGACGGTGCCACAGGTGCGTAATATCAAGCCCAGTGTAGACTTGAAGGCTGACGATGTCATTTTAGAAAGGGACGGAGAACCGAGTCCATGGATGGGTACGCGGAAAGGTCCTCGGAGGGTCGAGTGCAGTGAATTATAACATGTTCTCCATGGCATCCAGGCAAGATCTGGATAATTGGGGAGAACTAGGGAATAAGGGGTGGAGTTTCAATGAACTAGCACCATACTATCGCAAGTTTGAGACGTACAACCCACCTTCTAAAATCTTGTCCTCGAAGATCAACGACAAGTATATCGATCCTCTTCTGAGAGGCGGGGACGGCCCAATTCAGGTCAGTCTTTGATACACACTCTTTTTTAAAGCTCACTCTCTCCATAGGTTTCCTTCTGTGAAACCGATTTCCAGTGGCAGCAAGAAGTCTGGCCGCCCACTTTCATCAACGCGGGTTACCCTGAGCCCAAGGATCCACGGAGTGGCTCCGCTATTGGTGGATTCAATCAATTGACTACCGTAGACCCTAAGACGACAAGAAGAAGGTTTGTACTGCACTATACATATCACCTCTGCCTGGCTGACAAGAGAATAGCTACTCTGCAAGGGCATACTATGAACCAAATTCCGGAAGACCAAATCTATCGGTTCTCACAGAAGCTCTGGTTGCCAAAATCGAATTCGATAAGAGCGGATCGGGCAATGCTACCGCCACGGGTGTACAATTCATCGTCAATGGCGCTACACACACGGTCAAAGCAAACAAAGAGGTCATTGTTTGCGGAGGGGTCATCAACTCGCCTCAGATTCTGGAACTCTCTGGCATTGGTTCTGCAAGCCTGCTTCCAAAAGTCAGGATCAACGTGGTAGTTGACAACCCCAACGTTGGTGAGAACCTGAATGACCATTCTGCCACTGGTGTTTCCTTTGTAAGTAGCAACTGCTCAAACAGTGACTGTGGGCATAGACTTACATGACCTCTAGCAAGTTAAAGATGATGCCCCTACGGCGGAAGTCATCTTTCGCAGCCCTGAGATTGCACAGCAAGCAATGGAGGCATATCTGAATCATAAAGCCGGGCCATTCACCAACGCCCCGACGACTAGCGGCTTCGCATCGCTGAACATAATCGACCCCAATCTCTCTGAATCGGAGAAGCATGTTAAATCCTTAGTTTCTGAGTATCAGAAATCACACCCCAATGCTGATCCAGCTGGCAGAGACCCTATACTTGCAAAGCAAATCCTTGACCCAAAAGAGGCTATCACACAGGTGGTCATGCTTTCTGTGGGAGCTGAT
The DNA here is from genome assembly GCA_010093925.1 of Zopfia rhizophila CBS 207.26. Classification (NCBI taxonomy): domain Eukaryota; kingdom Fungi; phylum Ascomycota; class Dothideomycetes; family Zopfiaceae; genus Zopfia; species Zopfia rhizophila. The sequence goes on from ML994713.1 coordinate 284,900, forward strand.
ATCACCAAAGCTGCCTCGCCGCCTGCAATATTTATGCATGATGCACCCGGAAATTGGATCACATTGGGCGTCTGCTCTACTCGTTCTTTCTCCCGCGGAAGTATTCACATCGAATCATCTGACCCGACGAAGCACCCTGTGATTGATCCAGCGTACTATAAACACCCTCTGGATCTTGATCTAGCAGCCCGCGGTATTCTGCATATCATCAAGCTGGCGAATTTTGAGCCGCTCCATTCGAAGCTGAAGTTGGACGAGAACGGAAATCTGATCTTACACCCATCTTTCACGAACGGCCTGCCGAAGAATCTGGAAGAGGCTAAGGAACTTGCGGCTGCTAACACGGTTACTGAGTATCATCCCATTGGCACTTGTGCCATGTTGCCGAAGGAGAAAGGGGGTGTTGTTGACAATGAATGCAAGGTCTATGGGACAAACAATGTCAGGGTGGTGGATGCTAGCATTTTCCCAACCCACGTGCAAGGCAACATTATCAGCTTGGTGTATGCGGTTGCGGAGAAGGCGGCGGACTTGATTAAAGGGAAGACAGCAAGTGGTGCGAATGGATAGTAGGATGACGAAGTGTCACGACCGATGATTCCCAATAGACTAATGAATGTCCTACAACAATGCTGTGGGCACCATGACGTACATAAGGACTTGGGTTGATCCTCTGCCCGAGACATACTATTTAGTGAGCCGCTTTTGGCTTGCTCCGTATTTGTCTTACCTAGGCGGGACAATCGCGCGTGACCAAACCAGGTCAATTCTAGAGCAACTTAAGATTCCGTCGCAATTTGCCTACCAACCTCATTTGCGTCTTCGACCATATCGTCCGTACGCGTTGGCAAGTCCGCCATCAACGTGATCAAAACTAGCACATCATGGAGGATCCGCGCAGGCTCGCGCAACATCTGGTGCAGTTTGTAGAGGACTGAAAACGCGACGATTTTCAACACTTCGTAGCCAACACCTGTGTTCGGAATGCTACTGATTTTGAGGTCAGATATGTTCCAAAAGGAATTGAAGGTGTGTAAGGGACTCCGTGAATGTTTAGTGCCTTGGGGCTGACATGGAGTTTAGACGACAAAACATACGAAAACTGTTTCTCCTTTATCGTCCGCTTGAATCCAGGAGCAATGATATTCACAACCTTAGTGTTTGTCGTACACGATGGTTGAAGCCGAATGTTCAAATACGACGAACCTTTTACTAGACACGTGTGCATGTCAATGCATCTCCGTGATTATCTTGACCTTGTTGTAAAAAGAAATCCTCCTGTTCGGACGTCTATCGTTGGTCAGGGTGGCTACGATCTTCTCAGGAATTGGTACAAGTTTAAGTACAGGGCATTTCAATCGAAATCTACAAGTTTGCTGTGGGTGATGACATCTATCCTCACATGACAGAGATAGCGCCAGGAAAGAAAGTCGTCACGCTAGAATATGGATGGTTTCCAGAGGAACTGACGGCCATCTTAGAGTGCACTCACGACTCCACGGATGAGGTCGCTGCTACGAAGGTCGCGCTGGTCAAGCCCAACAAACAGATATGGGGAGAAGTGCATGCAGTGGCCTGGCGATATAGTCGTCAGAGCCTCCAAGATCAAATTGTACTCAGAGACGTCATAAAGCATATAAATCCGCTCCAGATAAAAGTACTTACACACATCGGACTGAAGTTCGATGACTAAGAGCCCGCGGCCCGGGGGAAATACTCGCCACGTCCTCCCTCCCAATCTTCAACAACTCGATATCAATTTCAGATCTACAAGGTTGGAGCCTCCCACAAGCCCTTGTCGAGCTCGGGGCAGAGTCGCTGCTACATGGAAAAAGGACTTTGCATGCCAGAAATCGTCACTGGCTAGATTCTTGCGTTTGGAATACCGCATATTCGGCACATTGCGCATATCAAATTCGAAGGATATATCAAGACCAGCACTAAGAATCTGTTTGAGCAAATTCTAACACAGTTGAAGGAGAATCCAAGTTCGCCACTTATTCGGACCGAGCACATTGAAGCACAGCCGCCGATTGTCTTGTAAGTTACTCTTCGACCGTGCGTTTGGGAGGACAAATCTATTGACAATCTGCAGCCCTCCGAGATGTGTGTGCACGAAGCCATGTGGGTTCGGGGCGTAAAAGGTGTTGTTCGATGCCTGAGAGCGTAGACTGAGGTGCGAGGAAACCTCAGGAGCTGTTCAAGGAGTATGGGCTCGGCTATGAATACTAGCGTTTGGATTCCAATAATATGAACGGAATGACGAGAAATGCGGTAGATGCTGCCTTATTATTTCTTTACTTCGGTCTTCCTGTATACCAACTCATTAAAGCCAAAACCTACCCAAGGACCCTTGCGTGATCATACAATTAATGCTATTATGTCCATAATGATGCACGCAGAATCTGGGCTATCCCTCTGTCCGAGGCGTATATCTTCAGATGTCACTTTTTTCTTGCCTGGCTTGATGGTCTCCTGAGATGGCCAAGACGCTACTCTCAATTAGGCATGGTGGAACTTAGGGCTTGAAGCTTGTGGGGAAATCGGAGCACCTCTCGCCACTGAACCATCTCACAGCTCGGCAGTCTTTATCAGGGCCGAGGCAACATGCATGAATATCTGATTAGAGTCGCTTTCGGAGCGCCTCCTGACTCTATACCTATATTTGATCTGAGCTGATTCTCTCCTTGCTAATCTCAGCTCCCATCCACATCCAGCCATCATGCCCACAGCCTCCGAAAGAATTCCCGCCGTCGTGCGGCCCTTGGTCAGCGAGAGAGCTCGCAAGACTCTGGATCTTGTAAGTCTGTACTAACTTCATGGCTTCTACTAGAACTACTTCTAATGTTCAATGTCAGGTTGAGAAATTTGTCAACGAAGACTGCCTCCCCTCCGACCCCGTCTACCATGCCCAGCTCGGCGAAGGAGCCAGACGATGGAGCTACCCACCGGTCATGGAAGATTTGAAGAAGAAAGCTAGAGACTTGGGCCTATGGAACATGTTCCTGGCAAAGGGACACTACAAGGAGGGGGCCGGTTTCACCAATCTGGAGTACGGATTGATGTGCGAGCAGTTTGGCAGGTCGAGAGTTGCTTCTGAGGCAACGAATAATTCAGCTCCGGATACGGGGAATATGGAAGTGCTGGCGAAATATGGGACTGAGAAGCAGAAGAAGAGGTGGCTTCAACCGCTGTTGAATGGGGAGATTAGGTCGTGTTATGTTATGACCGAACCAGATGTCGCCTCTAGCGATGCAACGAATGTTGGATTGAGCATCAGGAGGGTTGGAGACTCATACGTATTGAATGGTCAGGTGAGCTGTCCCTCGCAGATGTACGCAACAACCCCTAATACCTGCTAGAAATGGTGGATCTCTGGCGCGGGTGATCCACGATGCAAACTGTACATCGTTCTCGGAAAGACAAACCCAAATCATCCTGATAAATACAAGCAGCAGTCAATCATCATTGTTCCGGCTGATGCCTCAGGTATCACAGTCAAGCGCATGCTCTCAGTCTATGGCTATGACGATGCACCACATGGCCACGCTCACTTGACCTTCAAAGACGTACGCGTCCCTGCAGACAACATAGTCCTAGGTGAGGGTAGAGGATTTGAAGTTATGCAGGGACGTATGGGTCCTGGCCGTATCCATCACGCCATGCGATCTATTGGAGCCGTAAGTGTTCTTGAAGTCTTGAGTAAAGTCTACTGAAATTTGCAGGCCGAAGAAGCTTTGCGCTGGCTCTTGACGAGGGCAAATGCAGAGCATAAGAAACCTTTCGGCAAGCTTCTTTCTCAACAAGGTGTCATACTCCAATGGATTGCCAAATCGCGAATCGAAATCGATGCCGCGCGTCTTATTGTCCTGAATGCTGCTGCTGCCATTGACTCTGGTGATGTTAAGACGGCGTTGGTGGAGATCGCGCAGGCGAAAATTCTAGTACCGAATATGGCTTTGACTGTGATCGACCGTGCAGTACAGACATATGGAGCTCAGGGAGTGTGTCAAGATACCCCGTTGGCGTATATGTGGGCGCAAGTGCGAACTGTGCGGATTGCGGATGGACCGGATGAAGCGCACTTGGAGCAGCTTGGGAGGAGAGAGAATAAGAGAGCTGCGGAGGCTAGGGATTTGATTCAGAAGCATATGGATATCACGGATGCACTCTTCAGGAAATATGGAACGCAAGAAGTTGGACCTTGTCCTAGATTGTAGTCTCTTTCGTGTTCTTTCCAATGAAATTGAATTCAAGCGGTGTGTTTATCACTCAGACATAAAATATCTTCCACCACTTTAGTGGATTTAGAACCCATGTGCAACCATGATGTCCTTACCATGAAGGGAAAATGGGCCAAGAACCGCGGAACCTTGCATCTCAAGCTCTCCAATAACGGGCATAATCATACCTCCACCTCCAAGAGCCCAAACATCGCGTTTTGTTCCTATGTGCTCGGCACCTTGCCAACAAGCTTAATGTTTATCGTCAGCACCTCCCTTGTGCTGACGCCCGCACGGGTTCCTGCCCCTCCGGTCGACCCGCCCTCACCACCTCGACCTCAACCCTCACAGCAACCCCATCACGCACTCCGGTCCATCAAATTGGCTGGCAGCTGACTACCACCATGGCCAGAACAACCCTCGTAAGCTCTCTATTGACATACATGCCTCTCGCCTTGGTTAACCCCACTAGTAACAGTTCCTGCTAACCCTTGCCCTCATCGGCCCCTACCTCTATGACCGCTACCTGGGCATCTCGTCCGTCCTTTCGGATCGACCTGGAAAGCTGAAGTCCATACACAATATTAAACAACATGAGGTGAAGGTCCAGGATCGGATCCGGAATTGCGAGGATGTGGGGTTGGCGATATTGAGTTGTGATCCGGGGAGAGACAGATGGAATACTGTGATGGTGAGACATCCTCGAATGGCACAATACGGCATTGAGATATTGAAAAGAGATATCGAGTAAATATATGTCAGCTGAGATGCGGAATAGGGCTCGTTTCACCCGGAACTCGGTATCGCCAGCGGCGCCCTCTATATCTACGATTACTCCAATCCAGGACTCTCGGACGACGAGGCTCTCAAATCTCTAACCTTGAAAAACTTCAACGTTGATGATTTTCATCCTCTAGGTATCGAATTCGATTCTCCAACATCCACCCTCTACGTCGTAAATCACGCGCAATCAGGATCCGCTATCGAAGTCTTCAACCTCTCTATAAAATCCCTAACCGCCACACACATTAAAACCTTCAAACATCCTCTCCTCCACTCCCCAAACAGCATCCACTCCCTCGGCTCCGGAAAAATCTTCTTCACAAATGACCACAATCTGCGCGCCTCCCTCTCTCCTCTCCTATCAAAAATAGAAACATGGTCAGGTATACCCGGTGGAAGCGTTATCTACGTCGATCTCAATGATCCGTCGACCGCGAAAACAGTCGCCCGTGTCGGATTCGCGAATGGCATCACAATGCTCAATTCAACTACTCTAGCCGTTGCTTCGTCGTCCAAACCGGGCGTGCTGTTTTATCACGTCACACCCGACTACTCCCTGCAATACAAAGGACTTATCAGGGTCCCCGCAGCAGTCGACAACATCTCTGTTGACGGAAAAGGGAAGTTGTTAATGGCTGGTCATGCGTTTGCACCGGAGCTCATTAAAGTGGCGAAACGGAGAGCGAAGTGTAACTTTGAGAGTGAGAAGGAAGAGGAGAGAAAGGCTTGTGAGAACGGTGCACCGAGTTGGGTAGGCGAGTGGAGTGAGGAAAAGGGGTTGAGGGAATTGTATAAGGATGTGGAGTATGGGAGTAGTAGTACCGCGGTGAGGGATACAACGAGGGGACTGGGGATGGTGGTGGGGTTGTATGAGAGGGGGGTTTTTGTGTTCAGGGAGTAGGTGGCTAGATGAGTGAATGAAGGTATGGGCTTTTGGATGGGCTCTTAGAGGGGCATACGAAGCTGGAGATGTTGGTGCTCGGGCAATAAGAGGAATGTCTCCAGCATTTTGGAAATTACAAAGAACAATGTTTCTGCTTACATGAAACTTCGTGGCGCTAATTCTAGGTCCATATTTGCCGACGATAGTCACCACGAGATAAGACTCAGTGTCACAGCCTCGATATACTTCCTTACGTTCAAATTTCGATTGCTGTCACGGTCGGCTATCAGAGCAATCACGGAACCATACTTCTCTTAGTGGGCTTACCCTAAATTTGCAACTAGTGCGTGGGTACAGACGGAATATTTTCTCGCGGTGAGTTTAGGTACATAGATTCTCATCTTAAAGTTGTTTCTTGATTAATTTACTTTCTTAGTAGCGTACTTCTCCAGCAGTTTACTTATTCGATAAGTCAATTTCCAAGTATCTCATTACCTAGTAACCTACAGCGCTAGTATTATAATTTTCTATGTTTGATTTCCTCTAGCATCTTAGTCCCTTACTACGTCACTCCCCTAGTATCTTACTTTCCCGTAGTCCATTTCCCTAAACAATCTACTGTTCTAGTAGTTTATTTCCCTAGTAGTCTACTTCCTAAGTATCTTCCTCCTCTGGTATCGTGCTTCCCTAGTAACTTCCTCTCCCACTAATCCACCCCTTTGTATCTTACTTCCCCAGTAGCCTGCCCCACTAAGAATCTTACTCCTTTTGTCGTGTACTTCCCACAGTCCTCCGAATCATCATCTTCACTGATGCCACAACTGTCCATCTTCCTTGTCATCGGCGTCAGACAAGGCTTTGTAGCATCCATCACTGCGACATTCAATACATCCTTTAGCTTGGGGAGGCGTATTTCGGTGTGGGTGCCCAAAAGGATGCGAAGTTGTAGCACTACCACTCATCCCATTGACTAGGATCGCGACATATGGACTTGGCGCCGAGGGTCCTGGATGCTGCGTATAAGGTGATGTGGTGGCCATATCGCCTTGCATAGCACATCTTTGACGTGGGATGGCAACAACACATCTCCAGCATCGACATTTTGGTGCGCGAGGGACCGTCCATTTTCTTGGAGGAGCTGATTGGATAGCCATAACACGCAGCCCGACAGTCGAGCCAAGTGCGCGATGTTCTACGCCATTCCGACGTATCCAACCTGTTTCTAGATTGCTGATGCCTGGAGGTGGGATGTTGCCGTTGTAACCGGAATTAGGTGCCCCGTAACGAAGAACTATAATTACTGGCTACGTGGGCGTAGGCGGAAAGAGTGGGATGATCGGTCTACCCTGAGATAGGCACTGGCAGGGAGAAGGAGCCTTGGCTAGGTTGTGGTGACCAGCGGGATGGGTATTCCTGTTGTACCCCGAATCAAGGCGTGGCCCGGAGGAACTAGAATTATGCGAAGATTTAGAAGGTTGTGGTGCCATGTTGGTGAGTGGAGATAAAATAGGATGGGGATAGTGAGTTGAAGGTTACAGGTGCTTTGTTGGGATGTGTGGGTGATTGGTTTGGCTTGAGCTGGAATTTGATGCTTGGGAAATGGGGGATCTGGGACTAATAGAGGTACATGTGTGCTTTAAGGTGGGTCCATCTCTTGTGTCCTGACGAAGCTTATTCTGGATGACAGGAATTATAGGGGAAATAGTCACTTTTGGTCACATGTGACCTTATTTCGCTCGGCCGCACGCACTTTGAATTTGGTGTCAAAATTGGGGCTTTTTTTAGTATGAGATGCCAAAAGTTTTGGGCAAATATTTTTATCCTACTTTTTGTATTACCTACGTATTATGCTAACGTCTAATGGTTTATTGCGTAGAGATTCGAAATCTAAAGATAGAACAACGCCGCGACGCCATACTCGTAAAGCTAATGCAGATTATGCCTTTTGCAGAAAAGCAAGAAAATTCCTAAACCATTCCTAGTCGAAGAAAAAGACCACATAAATCGTAAAATCAGGAGACAATCACGATCCATTTCCCTTCCCATGGGAATGTAGCAAGTCTATCAGTACCCTCGGTCTCTACTCAGTGGGGCATGTTCTCTACGCTGCCTATTACGGAGCCATAAACTCCCTCATAATTTCTTCTGGCAGTCCTGAAAGCTCTAGCAGATTTTGTCTGTCACGATCCGAGAGCGTATCCCACGCTGACAATGGACCTTCTGCCTCCGTTGTTTGAGTGGGTTCATGGCCCTCACGTTCGGAGAGCCAGGAAGGGCTACTAAACATAGGCCGAGGTGCGGGGGCAGCAATCGGCAGATTTTCGTCTACTGTAGAAGTATGAACTTGCTGGAAGGGACCTACCAACTGCGTGTAATTTGGTGCCGCGCGACAAAGGTCTGGTACGGCTTGGACAGGAGCACGGCGGGTAGCCGATCCAAGCTCAGAGATTACCCAACGCGCGAGGAAATGGTCGTATTGAAGTACCTGGCCAGGAAGATGGTCAAATCTTTGTTCAGGTGCATGGGTTAGGTCCATCTTATTTTCTTGCCATGCAAAACTCGAACCCGGCACTGAGCGGTTTACCTGGTTCCCATTCCCTAGTCCTATGGCTGCATGGCCTGGTGCGGTGTTATTTTGAGGTGCGGCAAAGGCAGCCTGATGGACTCCATGTCCATATGACGCTCCTGCAAGCATCCCATTTCCCTCCCCCACAAAACCAGGACACGGTGCGAAGGATCCTGTCCACCGCGCATTTATTGGGTCTGCGGCTACACCGCCTGGTGCACTGCCGTTTTGGGCTGCCGTAAGAAGGGCGAGGCGGCCTTCATGTCCATATGAAGCCCCAGCGTCGATCCTATTTCTCTCTCCCACAAAACTCGAACTCGGCGCGGAGGATTTTCTGTGCTGGTCATAAGCCAGACCTGGGGTTCCAGTATGTTGTGGAGGCCTGTTTTGACATACCCTGCCATGACGATGGGTATCGTCAGGATTTGGAACATTCGGGTGCTTCCAAATTCTCGGTACATGAGGGCGCAGACGCATTATATAATAGTTGCCGTCTGCCATTCGGACCCATTCGTATTTCGTTCCGTCTTCCCCCACCACAGCGGCGGGAATTTGGGCTGGCATGTGCTCCATTTTGGTGGTGTGCTGGTTTGTGGTGGTGGGTTAAGACTAATGATTTTGGACCATAAAAGATAGAGAAGAGTGGTGTGCATTGGGTGAGTCCTGATTTATTTTTGACCTCCGAAAGGACGGAGGATAGTCCTTTATATGCTTCGAAACATAAAAATTGGGTCACTTCTCAGTTCTTGCGTTGATGGTGAACTTTAATTAGGAAATGATATCAGATTCGATAATGAATTAGGTCAGTTGCCGACCGTACGGCAGTTTAGGTGCGCATAAGACATACGTTTTGCTATCTCCATCTCAAATGTGGCACCCTGGCATAGCAACGTCAAAGAGTTCCTGAAGCGGTAAGAGAGGTGAGTCACTTTCGCATCACAAAATTCCCACTAACTCCAAAAGGTCTATATCTTTCTGTATATCAACTTTTCATAGCTACAAGAACGTTGCTGAGCCTTTTTTACGTGCTACTCTAGGAATATTCCAACTACAGTAGGGTCATGGAGTATAAAACGCAGGGTAAACGCCGTTCTCGATAATCATCCCAAGGAAGAACCATGACCAGACTAAAAGTCAGTTTCCAACGCTATCCAGTTCTTTCGTTATTCCTATTCATTCACAAACACCTGCGAGCTAGCATGACACTGCCGCTTCAAAATGTTGAATGTCACTCAGGCTCACACGAGAAATTCCCACGTGATCACGCCGGCCATAGCAACGTTCACTGACACACCCCAAATGGCCACGCACAGACTATGCTACCTAGCAATATAGCACTAGACTAAAACACACCAAAACATAGTTCGTTACCAAACAGCACCACAGCCAACTCCAGTGTTTGTCCAGCATCAGCAATCTTGTACACACGATGACGCCCACGACCCGCCTCAAGAGCAACCCCGAGTGCAAGTCTGACTACATGGGCGCAAAGAAACCGGGTCGTGGACACTCCAAGGAAGGGGATGATCCAGAAAAAAGCTCGGGTGGCATCGTCAAGCAGAAGGCGACCAGCAAGAGAGAGGTGCCAGACACAGAGCTCGCCCAAGCAAGTCCAGCAGCCGCGCGCATCCGTCCTCTTTTTTCAGTTCAAGCAGGCCCGTTTTTATCGGCAGCCGCCGGAGGCTGTGTGCACACACTTCGAAGATGAACGCGCTGCATGAACAAGGTCATCTCTACGAAGGTCGTGGATCGTGATTTACAGGTCGGAGAGCGGGATTGCCCGTTTCCAGAGTGTGGTCATGTACTCGATGCTCAGTTGATCAAAATCATGACACCGAAGCGCGTTTGCAATGAGTAAGAGAACTATGCCAACTTATTTACTCTGGGATTGCATGCCAATGGCTTTCACCAGTTGGGACAAGGCCCTCGTTCAACACCACCTTCGCTCCAGCGACAATTTCATCGCCTGTCTTAGCTCGACGTGTGTTCATCATTTCTCCATTGAGGACTGCAACAAGATGAACACAGGCCGAGCCAAGAAAGTTTCCTGCCCTTACTGCGAGTATGAACTCTGCCTCAAATTGCAGCCGCCCATGGTACCCCTGGGAAGGCTGCAACAAGAACAAACTGGTAGAGGATGAGAAGTCCGAGAAGGCCATTACGTCGATGGGAGCGGAGCCTTGCCCTAACAGTGGAGTCAAGATTAAGAAAGACGGTGGTTGCGATCATGTGCACTGTCGGAAGTGCAATTATCATTGGTGTTGGCTCTGTTAAGTTAATGCAACATAGGGCAGGTTGCCAATACCTGAAACCAATAGTTCAAGGTCCGGCTGACTATTACAACGTTCCTCTCGGTGCGCTTGCTGCAGTTCTTCATGGTGGTCGCAATGGTGCTGCAGAGGCTCAAGGGAGGATCATTAAAGGTAGGTGTCAGATAGAGGCGGGCTTTTAGTATTTTCACACTGTTGTTGCATGAGTTTAAGGGCAGAATCATTTAAGGCTGGTTACAGGTATCGGATATAGGCGGTGTTTTGGTAGTTTGGTCGTGTAGTTACAAAAATACAATTGAGGACTATACCTTGCACACAGGCAGAGATCTTCTAGTGGATCTGAAATATCCCTGCCAGGGTGCCCTTTTCCAGCCCTTCATACCGTCCTGTCGCCAACATCATGCAGTGTACAGAACTTGAGGATGGGTGATGTCATAGGCCATGCTTTTGGTGTACGGCCTTTTCTGTCTCATGTGAACCAATTGTAGGATCGTAGTGTAGATAATGAAATGGGTTCGGCTGATATAAGAAACCTTGCGCAATAATCAACTTTGTCCACTTGGTTGTTGGAGATAACAAGAAGTGGTGGTGAGGATCTTCCCAGGGGATCAGTTTGTGACTGCAGACATTTCCATATCCTGGCCAGATTGAAATTCTGAAGCAAAACTCTAGATATGCTTTGATCCTAGTAAAGCATATTCTCGACAGTTGGCTTGCAGTGGGCGTCCAGGATACGACGTCATGGAGAAAGATTTTATACTGACCTTTCACTTGACATCAAGCTATGATTCCTGGTTAGAAAATGTGTAAACAGCAATGGATTCAGCCCAGTCACAGAATAGGCACAAAAGTTTCTCTTCCTACTGATAGACCCAAACACCGACCAAAACAGGTGTTTCTAGCAAATCCTCGAAGGCTCAACCCATTATCAATCAAACGACGATGCGCTTGTCTCGTTCTTCCACGCGAGGCGTCCGGGCTTCGGAGTTCCCTCGAGATCCATCTGCAGAAGCTCCATCTCCAAAATTTCAGCCTCCTCAAGCTAATTCTCCTCAATCTCGATCTTCTGAGGCCCCGTCTCCGGAAGCGCGATCTTCTCACGCTCCCATTAAAGTCAAGGATATGATACCAGTCGATACCTCGAATGACGACGGGATCAAGATTCCGTCTCCAATTCCCAGTTTTCCTAAGCCGTTAGCACTGTCATACCGAAATTTCAATCAATACTACCAGATCCATAAGACTGTTGACAAGACGAGGATGGAAGTCGGCAGTGCCTTAATCAGCTCAATGATACAACACTTCTTTCCGTCTCCGGCCTTCAAAGCCCGCCGTCTTTCATCCCAGAAGCAGGGTCTGTTCGAGACTATTCCGGCCGAGGGAACTGTATTTTGGACTATTTCTGGCAAACAAGATGATGCTTCGAATCGACGAGTTCGGAGGTCAGATCAAGAGGTAGGATCCAGTGCTTTTTCACTCGAAAACTCTGCGACTACACTAGTTGATGAAAAGAGCGAAAGCAAGGTGGACGTCCTTTTCGCTGTAGTCACGGGAAGGGAGTTCTTGGATCGGTCAGAGCGAAAGGGTTCGGGGCGACGGAAATCGTTCAAAATCAAATTCTCCAGCGCGTTTTCGAGCAATAGAGGAGTACTCTTGCTCGAGGAAAAGGTCTTCCGATCTGGCTATGTCGTCTTCCTTGGAGGCAGGACGAAGCCAACCATGCCAACGTTAGAATTCTATACTTACGATGTTGACGGCGAGGATGGGTTGACATTCGTTCCATATTTCGGTCATTCGGATTTTCGGCCAGATGGCTTCGAAAGCAATAGCTTCAGCCTCGAGAGTGAAGAGGCGGAGAAAGTGAACCAAATCTTCAAGACGATTGCGAGTTCCGAACGCGGTTCGTCGGCCAAGAACTCTAACTTCTTGCAAGCCTTGAATCTGAAGCTAACGCTTCGAGGCAGCGAGACTACCCCCTGAAGAGGCCAAAGGAGTCAATCAACCCATCAGGGCTCTTCCGTCTATTCGAGATCGAATCATCGAGGTGGGGAAATGCGTCGAAAGAAATGAACGTACGTCAATCCAAGTCCTAATAATACCGTGTAACTAGGATGCTTACAGAATGATAACAGACTCAGAAAACGCATCGATTACAGGTGAACACCTGAAGTCCATCAGGATCGACAGTGCTGGAAGACTCGTCACGAGCGACGGCCACTTCTTGACCAAAGACAAGGCCGCAGAAGCAAAACGTCTCACAAAGGCCCGCAGAATCAAGTTTGCTGTACCCCAACCCAAGGCTTCAGGTAAAGATACGGTTGAGAAGAAATTGTAAAATAGGTGCGCCGGTGTATCATGCTCCAGTAAAAGGGATGGTCGAAACGGCTCGATTCCTGCATCAAAAGCAATGTACTAATACTTAACAACAAATTAGACAATTTAACTTCAACCTGCACTCTACCCTGGATTTTCTAGGTGAATTCGATATCATCTTGTCTGTGCACCCAGATCTAGTGCTACAAAACTTCCTGTGGCCATAATTACAGGCAGCGTAGCCACAGCGCTAGGGCTTTAGAGGTGATGTAGTTTGCAGTGTTCCAGCGGAGATGAAATGGTGCGACCCAAGTTAAATTCACAGTGCCAGATTCTCTTTACTCTTCATGCGATTTCCCATTTCCTGACTAAAATACCGCTCGGAAATAAGGCAAGATAAAGTCGGTCGTTTTTGTGCGGGACTAGGCAATATCAACGATCTCACCCGCCAGGAACGGCGGAAAGAAGCTCTTGTGCATGTCAACATGCTTATACGACCGGAGTGCCCTTCCATACAGTCTAGGTCCTAAATTGTTATAGAAACTGGAGTGTCCTTCGTCCATGGCGCGCTCAAACAACCCTATCCGCGAGAACCTGCGTCGTCCGGCCCTGACATGCTCCTCTAAAATAATACCAATTTCGGATATGGCTTTATTTCTTACAATTAACAGTAAGTGAAGTGAACCGAACGTAGTCAGCATCTCGCTGTCGCTCCAGAATTGCGTGTACAGGAACTTATTGTTCGTGTGTATCCTTTGAAAGCCGCTGCCCAATATGAAATTCTCGCATCTGTCAGATTCTTGTTCGTCTTTGAGATATCCTTTCCAGCTTCCGTTTGATATACGCTCATATAGGCTCTCGGGAAGGGAACACCACCTCTTGCATTCCAATGGGCCTTCCGGAAGCTCGCCTGCATAACGCCTTCGTCGAGCTTCACCAATGTTGAAAGCACATTGCGCCCATTACGACGGCGTGAGCCTATTGATTTCACCAAGCCACGCCAAAAGTATGATCAAGCTTTGTATCCATATAGTTCTGGATATTCACTTCTTCTAGAGCGCACAAATGTGAGTCATCCAGCTTTAGGTCGTAATCCAGCACACGGGCTTCCTCATCAGAACATTCCCAGGAGAAATAGTCGTCAAAGATATCAGCGCCAGTGTGTGACTCGAGGCTCCACCTACTGTACGGATCTCGCGATAGCCATGACCAAGGTGGAGCAAGCAGAGTCAGAGATTTTCTTCGAGCGCCTTCACTCACCTACACCAAATCCTGCGCCATCAACTCCTTCCACAGTCCAGCTTAGTATGTCAATCCTGCTCTCCCCTGGCGCATTTGGGCGATACCTGCGAAGGCAATAACACGACTGGTCCCGTAGGAGAGCCCAGCGCATGTATGATCTATCACGATCTCATGCCAGCGGACCAAAATTTGGTTTCGAGGTGTTTTTCCCCCCAAGAACAAGAACATCATGCAAAGTAATCTTTTGAGTGGCGCCGGTGGTTCTTCTGGCGTTGGGATATAGTTCTAACTTTCGATAGTGGCAACACTCCCAGAACATCTCTTGTGACCCCATGCGAAGAATTCTTGGGGAGAGAAATCTCTCCTTTCGTGTGTATGCTCGGGACGCCAGAGGTGCTAGTGGAGTGTGAGCGACCCGAAGATTGCTCTGCAAAATGCTGTCATCGTTGTATTCGTAAGCCAGAGCGTACAATGTTCCATATCCTGTGTAGTTTCCAGCGCCAGCTTTCGCTTTAGCATTCGAGTCAGTTCGGAAAGTAGGTCGCGTGTCGTAAGAGACATGTTTGCAAAGTCGGAGTTTCAACGGGTTCCTAGATACGAAACAACCATCTTTTGCAGAAGAGCCTGGTACAGATATTGTCAGCGACGATCTGCCGTATACATTGTCCATCCCAGCAGCCTGGTGCCTTCAATCATCGCGAAAGGTTCTAGGCAAGCTTGCGGTAGTAACACCAGCCTCAAGCTGCGCTTGGGTTGATATTTTCAATTGCAATCCCAGAGTCGTGCCCTAACGGGAGCTGAGAGCAACATAGTCTGGCATCTCGTCATCCGATTTGAAAGCCATCAACTTCAGGGGAACTCCTTCGATCATATTCTCAACGCGCAATAGTCGAGTGGGTGGATTGGATGATCTCGGTCGTGAAAGCACGCTTTCAGCATATGTATCGCAAGATGAATGATTATCCAAGCAGTCCTGGACCCAAGTCTTTGCGAGTTCTCGACAAAACCTTGACGAGGTGGGTATGTTTATTTGTGCCGGATATGCGGTGTCCAATATAGAATTGCCATCCTCATCAAAAGGTTGATCTAATAGCTTTAGCTAACCAATAATGTGCGAAGCCTTGTATTTCCCCTCTGATTCCATCATCAATTGGCACATCAGGGTCCAAACCACCATCCATGTACTCAAGAGGCATGACGCATGCGGGTAATGACTAGGTCGTTTATACCATCATATACCACTGCTGATGATAAGGCGGAGGATCGATTCATCTCTTCAATGAAGCTTGCCGTCATCTTTTGATCTATCAACCCGAGGAATAATGAACACAGATGGCAACCGCTAATACACCATTCTTCATGTCAGAAAGCCGGTACGTGTACGTCCGTCGGTCCGTTTCAGAAGCTTCTTCGCAGATTGTTTCTCAGTATAGCTTGCGGCGGAGAGTATCCCGGAATTGATTACAATGCGGACAAAGCTTATTGACAATGACGGATCCGCTGGACTTGAAATTTGAAACTCCATACCAGGGGCTATGCATTGACGCCATTTCGTACTCCTCATGGGATGAAGAGAAGACTTATAGGGTGAATTCGGATTATGTAGTCGCACCGCAACTCCCAGAATGTGTCGCCGCTTCTGGATTTGTAGTTGGCTGCAATGAAGGGTCTAGAGCAGGTGCTGGAGGACAGTAGGATGGATACTCGTGGTAATTGCGCTGAACGTTCTTAGCATAATCAGACTCAAAGGGATCTACCCCTGTTTCTTGCGCCAGCGATTCGTCCATTTCCTTCCAGTTGGTGTCGCCGGGATCACTAATATAAAATTTGGGAGTGATTCGTCATCGGATTGGCTCAACATCAACGTTGAGTGGCGACGCAACCATTTCGAGAGCCAATTTGAGGATCTTCTCCTAGGTTGATAATTTTGAGAATCTTGAGGTAGTGATTTGGTCTTCAAAGCCTGAATGATCGAGGGTAATGAGGGCTCGAGCGTTTAACGATTAAATTGGAGGCTGAGAGAATCGATTCAGATCTCGGATGCGACGTATATTGGCACGGTACTGGAAGCGTTCAAGTGGCACCGGTCCGTACTGTCGATTCGTTGTGCTCCTGAATAGCCAATGTTGGTGATGAGGGGGAGCTCACTAGTTTTGCTACACGCCCACATTCAAGCTACTATCAAATATGCTCATTGCCACTAGTAGCAACCGAATTCATCCATCTAGTCCCACGTATTCTTTTTCGTAGGATCTTATGACTTGGTGTCTGAGCATACCGCTCTTCCAATCCTGCCTTTCCGCCTCATGTTTGAGCTTCCATGTTTACCCCGCACATCTACCAAATTCCACTTCATCCACCCAGTATCGGAATCACGTCCCTGTTATCATAAGAACCTTATCGCTAGTTCGGGTTTGATACCTAAACTGTTTCCTCCCCAAATCCAGCCTTCCAGATTCATACCCAGAGCATATTTCTCGATCACGCTCGCAGGCGTAGCCAGCCTTACTCTGGTCTGTCGATAATTACTCATATTGCTCGCATCGATTTTACGGGCGCAAATTGGTGTCCTATCTTGCATGAGAGATGGTTGGTGTAATCCGTCGTTGGTGGAGAGTGCTACGCGCAAAGGAAAGCAAGCCTTGATAATGGTGCTAAGAACCGATCACACGGTTGCCCACTTTCTGCCAACCTAGGGAAGCTTCATACACCTAAAAGCCCAAAAAAAATATTTCCATACTATGCTATCAAATTAAAACTAAATGCTAATAGCATATTGGCTGCCAGTAATTGTTTGAATACGCACATGTCACGTGCATTACCCTTGCGCCATCCTTTTCCAAACGCAAAGCCTCCGAGAGGAATACCACATTGTATATATACTCCAACACGTCCGCCATTCTCTCGCAACAAAGGGATTTTCCTGAAACTTCCATAAACTTCCGAACTAGTTCAAGTTGATTGTGTGGGGAGCCGGTTTAACCTTTCCTTTAACCACCCCACCACGTCATTTCATCGGGACGATCAACATCCAAACTTCCAATTCATCTGATTTAAAAAGCTCAATGGAAGACATATTCGCTGCATTCTCCCATTTAAATCTGTGTTGAATCTAACCTGATGCTGCTCCGATTTCTCATCGTAATACCCTTCTTAGCCAGCCCCACTATGGCAGACTCACCACTCATTGCCAGAATCAAAGAAAATGCTGCACGAGGTAGTATTCTCATTCTCGATATGGTATTCTACCGAAGTCTAACCAAAACAAGACAACATCACCCTCACGTCCCTCCCATTCCTAAACGACGCCCTCCAGTCCATCGAAAATATCTCGCTCCCACTAACCACCAACCTCGATTTCTCCAACGCCACCCGCATAGATACCCACACCCACCCCGTCCCCTCCTGGTTCCGGGCTCTGCAGCCCAACGCCGCGGGGCGAGAAACACCCTCGTGGGATATTTCCTCGCACCTCCAATTTATGGCCTCGAAGAGCATAAAACATAGCATTCTCTCAATCTCCACACCCCAAGCCAACGCCTTTCCCGGCGACCGCTCCAAAACCCTTGCTCTGGCTCGCCTTCTCAATGAATTTTGCGCTGCGCTGGTCAAGACATACCCTGAGTGGTTTAGCTTTTTAGCCGTGACGGCGTTACCATATGTCCAGGAAAGTATAGGGGAAGTGCGATATGCGACTGAGAAACTCGGCGCTGTAGGTGTGGTTGTGCTCACGAATCATGAGGGACTCTATCCGGGTGATGAAAAGTTTAGACCATTTTGGGAGGCGTTGCAGGCTCGCAGCAGCGATCGTGAGATTATCTTCATTCATCCTACGGATCCGGTGATTAGAGTGGATGGAAAGTTGATTGATTCGAAGCCCTGTGAGTTGCTGCTAGTCGTAGGCATCGAGAAGGTTGGCTGATAAGTTGCAAGCACCGTTTCGGTCGGGTCTCGGAGAGTTTTATTTCGAGACTGCAAGAGCGATATCCTCGATCACAGCTTTAAGGACCATCCATGAGTTTCCGAAACTGCATTGGCGGATTTCGCATGGTGCCGGTGCATTCCCTGATATCCAGGATCGGTTTTTGTTAGGATTTCCAAAGGATGCGGAAGAGGCAAGAAAGATCTATGCTAAGCGGTAAGTCACCTTCACTCATGATGACTAGAAGTATGCACTGATCATGTCAGATTCTGGTACGACAGTGCAGGGCCTGTATATCCCCGTCAGATCAAAGGCCTTTTAGCTCACGACGTCCCGGTCTCACAACTCGTATTTGGAACTGTACGTATTAGCCATGAACCATTTTCATTAACATGCATTGATTAAGCCTATTGCCTTTCAAAAAATTTCACATTATCCATTCGTAATCGAGCAAAGCAACAGCCGATCAGGATACTGACCATTTCCCAGGATTATCCATACGGCATTGGTTTCTGGGACGTCAACACCAATATTGCTAGCCTTTCCGATGCCGACTTCCTGTCCGAGGATAAAAAACATGACGTTTTCTACCGAAATGCGCAAGAGTTGTGGAAGGGGAAGATTAAAGGGTTATGAGTTGGAAAGCGGGTATTATGGAGGTGAAAAGAATGGTTTACTCAGCGAGTGGGAACCACCACCTAAATCATGAGATTAGTCAAAAGGTCCAATGGGCTTGTGTTAGTAGAACTTACTTATGGGCTTCCATCTTCTTTGAGAGGCCGCCGAACCCCTCCTGAATGACCTTGCGACCAGCAAGCTCATTCGCAAATTTGAGCTTCTGCTGCAAGGTCCAGTCTTCGCTGTGGCGCATAAGAGCGAAGAGCATCCCTGCAATGAACGTGTCTCCGGCGCCGATAGTACTAATGTGTGTCAGTGAAAATTTTCACTTCCAAGCACCGGAGATGAAGCACTCGAGGACTTTGGCACCGGGAGTCTTCAGCTTCCACGCTTCCACATCTTCCCAGCCCTCTGACCCATCGGATGACTTTTGGAGGATGGTTGCACCTTCGGAGCCCCATGTGCAGCAAAGGAGTGCACTGTTCAATAGTGTTAGCAGATGCGTACCGCCCCGACACTGCAAACTAAGTCGCCTACAACACCCTTCCTCTGGCTCTAGCTGCTGGTAGTTATGACTATACCAAGCTTAATAGATCTAGAGTTAGGTGTCTAAACAGCATTATCCTGGATTCACCTAAAAATGAGGATAGATTGGAAGTTAAAGGCTCGATGTTTGCTCTGAGCTGTCCCGTCGTGGCTAAAAGTTTGCCGTAAGAGCGATAGAAGAGAGACTTACTCTTTCTGTGTGAGCGCAGCCTGCTTCTTAAGGCAATCTTTCGCTGTCTGAAAGCCTTGCGCCTGGTCAATGTCAGTGTTACGGCCCTGTGGAGTATAAGGCCAGTCAGCCCACATTTGCCCACGATTTGGAATAGAAGACCACATCTGCTTCTGCGGCAATCTCCATTAAGCCTTCACGGCCCGGTTTCTCGACTTCGACGCTGATCTTGAAGCCGCGAAGATAAGACCGGAGGTACCGAATGCATTGAAGTGTGGTTTGGGGAATTCGGCCCTTGAACCAGTCAGTCTTGTGTAATGAAAACTCCACGGTGCTGTTCTCGCCTCAAAGTGATACCATCCTTCTTTAGCCTCTTCACTCACTGACATCAAGTGGGCTTTGTGAATGAACTCTTTCGCTGTCATCTCAGGCAGCTCATTGTAGTTAACAATCGTGCGGGTGTCAGTTGATTCGCTTTTGATGATGTAGCTCGAAGCGGCCTCATTATGATCGTTTCGATAAATGCCTGAGGGTTCAAACTTCACTTTCATGAAGGAGTTGCGGATGAACTTGGTAGCGTCAGACTGCTTTGACGGAAGCACAGCCAACAGGTGGAGTTGGATATCGTCGGCGCTCGGATCAATGAACTGCTCTAGTACCTCAAGCGTGTTTGGACAGTTTCCGCCGCGCCGTCGCGAGATGCTGGATGCACGGAGTTTCTCATCCTCGCTGGGATAGTGATCGGCGCTGGGTAAGTCAGTGTTCTGGTCAAGGAATTTCTGCGGATCATGGACACTCACGTCAGGATGGTATCAACATAGCTTGCGCCCACGGCGATGATGTGCTTCATCGTGGCGGTCTTTTCAGGCGCAGTGGATGTTGATGCTGCTGTTGATGTGTGTCGGCGAAGTGTTACTCGAGCAAGACAAGAAAGGAAAGGGCCCTCTGTGCCTGCATATTTCAGGACGCTAAACTCAGTTGCTTCCCGCGCATGATGCCAAGGCTCGCTTCCACTAACCTCCTTTCACGTGATGATGGGGCGTGCGCGCGCTTTGACCAGTCGCAAAAAATACTTCAGGTCGCCGACCCTCGCACTACTTCTGATTTCCTTTCTCTTCTTCTCATACTTAGTGAGCATTCCCATCCCACCCCAAAAGTTTGCAAAACTAATGTTTCCAGCCTTGTTGGGATCACCGTGATCAAGAAGACGGTTGATCAATCAGGATCACCTGCATTGCACAGCGCGGAGTGGTCTTGATTTCAATCTCCTTAGGGGGCTTGACCGGGTATGTGTCTATTCCCTTCACTTCCTTGACTTATTGTTGTACTGACTGAGTGAAGCGGAATTTTTGTTGGATTGCTTACGTTGCTTTCACTTTTTCATTGATTCCATCGCCTTGCGTGGTGGGTTGAGGAAGAAGCGACCCATTTCTCCGCTACAAATCGACCAGTTCCGGCAAGACATCAAGCGAACTGCGGCCTGTCCTGTGCCCTACGTTTGTGGCCGAGTCCACGATTACCTTGTCGACAAACTGAGATCCAGTTCCACTGAGGCCCCTGTGGTCACTGTCGCTGACGGAGTAGAGCTGGAGAAAGGGCGCTGTAAGTAGTGTGGTAGAGGGTGAATATTCCAAGCGTGCGATTTATTCTACCTTCTATCTGACACCCGGCTCAATCCCTAACGTTGCGCTGCCTATATTTACCGTATTTATTTGTGTCTGCCGGGAAGGTGCAAGGTCACGCCAGGTGTGCATCTCTGTGTGCCTTCGCAAGCTTGGAAGGGATACCAGGAAAGTGCATCTCCAACTCAAACAAAATCTTTGACATCGCCGCGCCTCCCAGCAAATAAATCAACTCTAATTTCGAATTGCCGCCGTGATCTATTTCGCTTAGCGTTTAACCTAATCCTCTAAAATCTATCTAGCTACCTCCACACATGGACATCTCAGTCCTCTAAGTTCTTAAAAAGTAAGTTCTTTATTCATACTAATTTAAATTATCGATAATCTACCTATAACCTTTTACTCAGAATTATCAACACTGTTTCCTTTCGGAGGACTACTTAACAATTTTCCACGCTATGGCTCATCCGCAGGACCACGCCGTCATGGCGGAGGCATGACTGAAGCGCAAGCCTCCCGAATCTTCGGAAGCCCACACGTCCAATCCAGCGTTCTCGGAGCTAGGTACTGCGGACAACTTCTAAGACAACCAGGACGCGAATACTGCGACAACTGGTGCTGCGGCAATCTACGTTGTTGCCACCACCGGCAGCATATTAGCGGACCCTCGATCCAATCATGATATGACTTACAAACTCTACAGGTGCTTCCTGAAGGGAGAGAGAAGTGTCCTCTAGGCACGCAGGACGGGACGGGCGGTACGCCATAGGGTTTGGGTTTGATGAATGCGGATTTGATTGAGGAGAGGGAAGACTTTAGAGAGCACGCGCAGAGTAGGTATTTGCCGGATATTAACGGGGGTAGCGCTCCGTTTCCTATGGATTTGAGATCCAATCGGCAGGTCATGGAAGTCGGGGAAGCCAGGGCGCGGGCCAAGGGCATATATTGGGAGTTCGATAGGCTAAGAAAGTAACCACGGTGGCTTTGCTGGAATACAAGGCCGTAGCATAGGCGGTTTTTTGGTGGTGCTGGTGGATGAAGTAGCAATTTTAGTAGAGGTGCTGACCGTTTTCAGCGGTGCTGGTCACTTTAGAGGTTATTGATGCACATTTATATGTCCTAATTCATGCGTCCAGGGAATGCAGGAACATCATTTTCTGAATTGGCTGCGCATCAGGTAAGCGGCGAAAGTGAGGTTTATAGAACATAGTAGGTTCATATTGCAGGGAACCATCTAATTAATTGTGCATTTTCAGTCTTCCAGCTTCTTTCTCTTTCCCCACTTTTTCCTTTCTCCTCCTCAATAGTGAACAATTACAAGTATGATGGGCTTATGCTTCAATTGCTATCCAATCCGGGGTTCGTTTCACCACCTTTCCCAAACGCCGATATCGACTTTTTCCATCGGTACCTGTTCCTGTTAGTGACAGGATTTGAGAAGTAAATTAAATATATAAAGCCGTAGAAATAGTGCAAATGCAAGCCAAGGGCCTTCCTTCTATCCACTAATCATTTACAAGGAATTAAGCTATCGAAGTGTGTACGCTTCAATTGACTAGGAGGCGTTCTCATACCACTCAGCAAATGGCATTACTAAACGTATTTACAGCCAACTCCTGTATTCTCTTGATCTTTATTGGATGTTCTAATTATAAACTGTGAATATAGAGTGGTTTTTGGAAAGACGATATCTTCCATTGCCAGCCCATTTCTTCAGACCTCCGTTACATACCCGTCTTTACCGGTCGTGATCTCACTATCCGAATCTCTCCTGTCACAAATCCGCGTCGCAGCACTTGACCTTCTCTATATCCTTAGAACCGTTTTGCCATTCTTGCATTCGCTATCGATCGCCTCATCACACCCTTATCTCCGAAGCTCATAAGAGGTCTCACCGCTCAATGTTAGACGCCACACAACAACCTTGCAGTTAATACCGCCCTTCCAAGCTCTGCCGTCAGCTGCCATTCGACTTTCCCATTGAAAGTCAAACGCATTCCATGCTTCATCTCTAAGGAAATATATATAAACCTAGCATCATTCTTCCCAACTCTCCATAAAACACTTCCTCAATAACGACTTCTAGAATAGCAAATCAGCAAGCTAAAAAGACAGCTCCACTTACCAACAACAGCATACCATAACTCACTCATTATCCACACCAAAATATTCCCTCGGCACCCGGACGACCGAAGTACACTAGGCTACCCACCTTTCGGACGCTTGCCAGGACCTAGGGGTATGGGTATGGGCGGTCCAGTGGGCGGAACGAGAGGCGGTATGGGAGGAGGGCCTTTTGGTGGGTTTTATCGAACGGATTTAGGGAATTTGAGTGTGGAGGATGAATGGATGACAATGGATGATATGAAATAGACTATTAGAGAGATAAGAGTGATTAATAGGGATTGAATCTTAGAAACCTACATTTACGAGATATTTTGGCACCATGATTCAAATTTTATCGCTCTCGCTGTCTATATTTATCGCTGAGGGCGACAACTACCATATCGGTCATGGAAGAACTTCAACCTCTCAACAAAACTGATTCACTTGTATCGACATCCATATCATTAAACACTTACTGAGCCACATATCTCTCTCCTACTACATTAATGTTATTATCGCTCATCATCCTATCCATCCAAATACGATTCCCACTTTTAATAGCTACTCTGCGGCCTCCCCCTCCCCAACCCAAAACACTCCGCCATCCCAAAGAAAATATCAATACTATTATACACACCCCCAAAACTCTCCTGACACGGGCCCATTGCGAAAACCGGGACGTCGGTCAACGAATGCACACCCTGATCATCGGCAACAGGCAATGTCCCGTTAATTACAAATCCATCCGGCGCATCTTTCGGATTAACATAATAATCCGCCTCCGACGTGATATTAACAGCAGGCACTCTTGGGCCATTCTTGTGCACCTGGTAATTCTCCCTGCGATCCGGATCGGCAGCGAGGCCCTGGAAGAGCGTATATCGCGGATCCCAGTTGGAGGGGAAGTGCACGCCTTCGGTGTAGGTGAGATTGCCGGTGTTGATGTATTGGGAAAGGCCGGATTTTTCGTAGGTGCCGACGGCGTTGCGACGCTTGCGGTCAGCGTTTTGAGCAGCGAGGTACTTTGTGTCGACGGAGCCCATGACGTCAAATCCGTGGCCATGGTCGGCGGTTACAAGGATCAGAGTTTCATTGAACTTTTTGAGAGTTTTGAGGTGCTCGATTGTGGCTTTGACTGTGTCGTCGAGCTCAAGGAGTTCGCCAAGTGCTCGGTCGTAGTCAAGGACCTTTGATATATTAGTAGCCAATAGCACCTCGCTTGCATGGAAAAGAAATGAGTTTATAGTGAAAAATAGAGGCGGGCTATATCAGAGAGCCTCTTCAAGCTGGCAGTGGGCTGGTCCAGTTATGGCGATGGTCACATGACGTTGAGGGTTTCCAAGGTTTGTAACTTACATGCATCATCTTATCAATAGAAGCAGCTTCAGACATAAGGAAGAAGCCTTTTTCACCTGAGCGCTTCGTCAGAATGTCGATGGCTTTGATGGTCATTTCCTTCAGGCCAGGTTGATCGAGAGCGGGTTTCTTATCGCCAGACGGCGAAAGTGATTGGTTGAGATTATTTTTGTAGACCTTTGAAGAGTCAGTCTAAGCGCTCGAGAGAGTTAATATACTACTAGATAAACTTACATTTCTGTCAAGCCACTTTGCCATGTTGGATACGGTAAAAATACCGAGGGTTTTGCTATCATTGCCAGCCTTAGCAAGGGCAGTGTTGTTCCAGACGATTTGATAACCCTTCTTAGCAAATTCGTTGTAATAATCCTTGTTCTGATAGGTCTTTCCGCCGAGCTTGGGGTCGTAGAACTGCTCTGCTCCACCGCCAAAGAGAACATCAGGGCCGGTCCAGTTTGTCCAGGTGTAGTTGGTGATGCCGTTCAAGAAGGAGTCAACAATAGCACCGTATTGCCCTCTGTCACGAGTATGGGCTGTCAAAGCAGCAGGAGTCGCATCGGCAATGTAGGCTGTCGAAACAATACCGACATGTCCTCCAGTGAGACGATAGAACATTTCGGCGATGGTCTCAACTTTTGGATCATCGAATGGGTCCTTGCTCGAGTCAGCATAAACACCAAGACAGTTCACTGTACTTTTGTGCCCAGTATACAGAGCACTGGCTGAGTTGGCAGAGTCGGTGATGAAGGTGTCGATTGAGTGAGTCATTTGGTGTCCTAGAATCGGGAACTTGTCCATCGCCATCTTCGTCTGGTAACGTCCATTGACTGTCTTGTGGGCGATTAGGCGTGCAGCCTATCTCGATTAGCCAAATTTCGACTTTTGCACATAAAAGATAGCTTGCCGTAATCATGTTGGTGGTCATTCCATCACCGATGAACATAATGATGTTCTTGGCCTTTCGGACCTCCTGCAAGTCGCGGACCAACCAGCTTGCCTCCGTTTTGGTTCCATTGTTGTAGGTAAGGGTGGCAATATATTCTGCAACAAGCATTAATTGACATCTGCTGTGGAAGCTGTGGAATGTTACCTCCTGGCTCATAAAGTGCCACTCTCCGGTAAGCCTTCGATGTGACATTTACAATGGAAGGCTTGTGCGCATCCCTCGCGAACAAATCTGTATCGCATTCAGCGTCGGAATTCGATTATTCCAGACTTTACGATAACTACCCTCATACCAGGAAAAGTTCCAACGCTCTAGCTTTGGTTCGGAAAGCTTGAAGTACTCGGTTGCTGGCACAGGTGTATCATCCCTTTTAGCAATAGTGAAGGTAAACTTCTCATCCGGCTGCTTTCCGTTCGCCTCAGATCCATTGATGGGTGCGTGAACTTCAAGTCGGATATCGAAGAATTGGCCGGCTATGAACTCCGCCCTGGATACATATGGTGAGTTTGTGAGCATCATCGAGATCATATGGCTTACTGGTCCGGAGGAAACACACAGCCTAAAGCTCTGTTAGTTTTAATTTCTCAATTTTACTGAGACGAAATTCTCGTACCTAACGTTGGGCAAGTTCCGAGGCGCTGATATGTTTGCGCAGAACACGCGCGAACTAGCAAAACACCGGCAAGACCAATTGATCTTTGGGGCTTCATACTGACTGTGAAGAAGTTAGGATTGCACGACGCGCTCAATAAAATTTTGAGCTGCATGATCCTTTATAAGCTCCAAGTGACCCAGGGAGCCCGCCAGCTCTCGGGACAGCGGCCTTCACTAGCCCAGGGATCCCAGCGGTGTGACGCGTAGATAGCTCCATCATTGGGCCAGCCGCCATTCACTGCTACTTGTGTCAGTTTTCAGAGCTGTAAGTGATGGAGTTCTGCCCGTCCAGCAACCGGGAATCAACGATTTCCCGCTATCTGGTTGCGGCGCAGGTGAATGTCATCTCATGGGCTGTTCAGCTTCCTCATTGAGATGAGCGATGGCAGTTCGTTGGATTGCATGTGGCTCATGATTGGGGAGTGAGGATGCATGGCACAACGTGAGAAGGTTGCGAGCTGTGATTCGTTCTCCCGATCTGTTTCCTCCGAAGTTCTTGCCCCGCACCGCCGCTTGGCAACATGCCCATTAAATATTCATTTCAGCCTTGCCGCCGCGTGCTTTCCTACCCTAAGATTTATTGGAGAAGCAAGTGTGAATAGCGGGAAAACGTGCCGGTGAGGGAGTTTCCAGCAATGACTTCCGCGGATCAAACATACAGCTCATCAGTAACCAGTATAAAGTGTTCGCGCGGCTGACTAGCTCTCATCACGACGGATTGTGCGTGATTTCCACCCCTCCAGCTTCCAAGCTTCTCCGCTCCCAACGCTCAACTCTCCAAGCCGGACGATATCCCATTTCCATCACCTCGCATCGTCTTCATTTAAGTCCACATCTGCTACCAATTACTTCTTATCTCAGTCGGCGAAGTCCTATCAATTATCTTCAATTTTCGAGCCCTGTCTGCGTAACGTTTCAATTTCTCTCCAACCTGCTCACAGACAATGTTTGCTCATGTATAGCTACCAGTGCAACAGAACGCGTTTCCAAGCAGAACCTGAATCGACTACTAAGATCAATTTGCCCCTTAGATCCGCATTCTCAGATCTATGGACATCTGGAAATTCGGTGGTTTGAGAATGGAAACATCCAGATTAAGTTTAGCGTCCGCTTCCATACCTTCGTCGCGACTTTTGGTCCCTCTCACGTCTACCATCATATAAGCTGTAGGTACAATCCATCTCATCTTTTTCAAATATCTCGATGATGTTTGGGAGAAGAATAATCAATTCCAAACGTTTTTGCTATTTCCCTTCAAAACGTTCACCAATAGTACTTGCAAACCCACAGCGCTTGATCTTACGAGGACCAATACTTTGGCTCTCCGTTAGATATCTTGCAGCTTCACTCAGAGCAAATTCTCATCCAAAATCCTCCAAAATGCCTAAAAGAACTGCCTATTAACGCTCCAAACTCGGACATTCCAGTATCAAGCGCGCGAGGCAAGTCCATGAAGACCTGCCTTACGACCACCTCCTCGAAGCCCTGGAATCCCATGAAGAAAAGAAGGGTGCGTCCAAAGCCGTCCATCGGTTCCAAAGCAAGGATCTCCGCGTTCAAGGCAACACTGGTCTCCACCAAGCCTCAGAACTCGCGAACAAGTCCAAAAAACCATTAATTTACATTTATCTCAATTGTCCAGCGGAGCTCTCTTGGCATGGGACCTGACTTGCGCCTGTTGACTTTATGTTAGAAGAGCTAACTCTGATGCAGGAAGAGCTGAAAGAAGTGAATATCACGTTGATGTTCTTGCAAGCAGACGAGCGCAACCAAATCGTTCCCGAAGTGGTCAAATTCCTCAAAGACATTTCAGTCTCTCACGTCTTTGCAAAATATGAATACGAAATCGACGAACTCCGCCGTGACATCAAATTGTCCAAGAAATTAGTTTCAAACATCCAAGTATCATTCCATCACGATCAAGCCGTTGTCAAGCTGGGTACTATGACGATGGGCGCAGGTAAGCCAATGAAGGTCTTCACACCATACCATCAAACCTGGTTAAGCGTCATCAAGGTGACCCTGATCTTTTGCGGATGGTTCCACCACCTACCAAGAACGATGCATCCTCAAAAGAGCTACAATTGCTGTTCGACTCTCCAGTCCCTAAGCCCACGAAGACAAACAATTTACCTCAGATGAGGACTGCAAGGGAATCAGAAAATTATGGCTGGCCGGTCACGCCGGAGGCTTAAAGCGCATGGACTCCCTCCTCGAGCAAATCGACAACCACGCCGCAACCCGCAGCAATCCCGCCAAGAACTCTACATCTCGCATGAGTGCATACTTCTCCGCCGGTGTAGTCTCAGCCCAAGAATCACTCTCCAAAGTTCAAGAATACAACGACGGAAGCAGCAATTTCAGCTAGTCGGGCTCTGGTCCAGGAGTCTATGGCTGAGTTCGCGAAGTCGGGTCCTGAGAACTGTATCGTCAGACCACGCTTCCCACAACCACATACTTCAATGAATCTCCCACAGAATCTGAAATTCGATTTTGTGCGGTGTTTTGATGATGAGGAGGGGTGGAAGAAGTGGTGCGAGGAGAAGTCGGGGGAGCAGTTTGTGGATGTGCGGATGCGACAACTGAATCACGAGGCGTATATGCATAATCGGTTACGGATGAATGTGCCTTCGTATTTGTATTGTACCTTGCTCATCGATTATTGTCGCGGAGAGCACTACTGTGCTGAAATGTTGATTGATTGGGATTTATCATACAATACGCAAGCCCGGGAGCCCAGTTACACCATCTTTAGCCCTGTTTCACAGGCTGAGAGGAATAATCCTGATGGAGACTATGTTCGCAAATTTAGGTCTCCTTTGCATATCCTATGTTGCGTGTGCTGCTTCATTTAGGGATATCAGAGTTGAAATATGTAAAATATAAAGCGATCTTCGCGCCATATGGGCGGTTTGCCGGGGGGGGGTGGTTGGGGGGTCGGGGTATCCGCGGCCGCATATGGATTGGAAGGAGACGAAAGCGAGGGCGATTGGGAGGTTTAAGAACGATATGAGGGATGTCTCGCCTTAGGATGAGTAGTGAAGCCGTATATTGTTAAATATTTTATTATCAATGCCGTCGTCCGTTCACTAGTGTTTAGTGAATCTTGTATCGAGCCTGACGTCGTGCCTCCTACGCACTGCTGCCAAAGGTTGTCATATGCCGGAGGGCCATCGCGAGTTCGTGAATTTAGCTGTGGAGAAGGAATGAAATTGACGTATTGAGGAAGCGTAGAGACTCTTGGCTAGGGCGAAATACGTGGCTTTAACTGCGCAGCGATGGCGTTAACAGCTGGAAAGGAAGGTGAGGAGATCTATGCCTTCTAACTGCGTATTCTGCTGCGGCTGGGCTAAGTCAGCCTGATGAACCTCAACCCCTCTAGGCAAACACTAGGCTGATTTACAGCATATAACACAGAAATCGGCGAGACGACTCAAAATGGCAGTTTCCATAAAGCCTCAACTTGTCTCGATACCCTGGGAACGGCCTTGAAAGCCCGCATGATTTATGCACAGCATAGAAGATTGACCACACGTTAACTCCAGAGAGATAACAGGGGCTTTTGGCATCGTTGAACTGGCTGTGAACGTAGCCAATTCGCCGAATATGGAATAACTACACTACCTGGAGCCAAAAACATCTATGGGTCCGGCTACGGAGCGTTAGAGGAGAGCCTAACACTTGAAGACGTCTTCAAAGACTTGTGAAGTTAGTACTTTCATTTCGTGTGTTTATCTGAACGCTCCGGTCATGAGCGAGAGAATACAGAGTGGAAAATGGATGCAGCTCCCACCTTGCGTTCAGTATGTACTGAGCAGATCCGGATTCATGATGAGTAAGGCATCCGAGCAGGAGCAAGTTATTGGTGAGCTCGCTAAAGACTCCTTACCGTTGATCGACCAGCTTCTCAATGTCCTCCAGGAGCTCAAATCACGAAGTGACAAGCGCTTCTAAAGAATTGAAGCGCTGGTCCAGGCAGTTAGAACGGTAAGCAAGGAGAAAGAGCTTAATGGGATTGAAAGAAGGATACACAATATCGAAACTAAAACCAGCAGATCAATGCTGGATCTTCTTCGAGACAAAGAGTCTCGCGTATCGGGTGAACTAAGAAGGCTTTGCGGAAATCAACAAGCACATGGAGGTCAGTACTGAGAAGCATCTTGAAGACCTTAAACCAACCTATAGCGATTTGCCACCTCGTATCTTCGAGTTGCAGCGAATCGAAAGACTCTTCAAGACAGTCTGTCGGCTCTGTTGGCCACATTCAAAGCTGAAGTGGAAAATGCTGCCCACGTATAGAATGTGTTGAAGAGCCTATGTTTTGATATGATGAGGAAACGATATTCAGATATCAAGGAGACATACCTGAAGACACTTCACTGGATCTTCGATGATCTAGACTTTCGGTTTAGGGGATTTCTTCGACACCATAATGGCATATACTACGGTAGGTGGCAAGGTACGTAGGGTCTCTTCATTGAGGTTATTTCTAATACTCCAATTCGATTTAAACCGTCACTCTCATCATCTGAAAAGTTCGCAGGTCTGCGTTAATTATTTCAAGTAGGCCGCCGGCAGTGGAAAGTCAACGCTAATGAAATATATCTGCGACCATCCCAAGCCCCGCAAACCCCTTCGCGAATGGGCGGGAGGCAAGAAGCTTGTGACTTCGAGTTATTATATCTGGAATGCGGGTCTTCTCACGCAAAAGTCGTAGCAAGGACTCCTCCAGAGTCTACTTACCAGGTATTCGCGATATTCTTGAGCCATGGACGCGTGCAGAGCTTCTTAAAACACTCAAGAGAGTTTTCGAATATGGTTCACTTTATTTACGATTCTGTTTCTTCATCGATGGCCTGGATGAGTACGAGGGCGACTCTACGGAAATTGCCGAGTATCTGCAGGATCTGGCTTTGTCCCACGGTATCAAGCTATACGGCTCAAGTCGGCCGTGGAGCGCATTTGCTCGTGCCTTTGGGGATACCGACTTCCGTCTGAAAGTCGGGGATCTAATCAAGGATGACATGAACACAGATGTTGAGAAGATGCTTTAACAAGGTAGTCTTTCCCAAATGATTTTCTACCAAAGACCGTCGATTCGCATCTTTTGCTTGTCAAATTACAGAAAGGTCCCAGGGAGTACGGCTTTGGGTTTCCTTAGCTGTTCGTAACCTTGTCGGAGACATAAGAAAGGCGAAGACGAGTATCGCCACTTACAACGGAAGCTTGACGAATTTCCTTCTGAACTGGAAGAGTTCTTCTCGCGGATAATGGATAAGGTTGAATTCGCCAGGCTTTCGCCACATGTAGACTCTGAAACTGCATAGCCGCTGCAAAGACTTGCTCGAAATTAACACAGTCGTCGACGGCCTGGGCACAGTTGATGGACGCATTGTGCCCACAGGATCTTATGTCGGTTGCCTGCACAGAACAGTGCGGGATTTCCTAACAGACACCTATCAGTCACAACTAAGGAAGCGTGTTGCTCCAGGCTTTAAACCGAAGCTTAGCTTGTGCAAGTTGCAACTACAATTACTGAACACCCTTCCGGCCTATATGGTCTTTCAACTCGAGAATAGAGCTTGGCTGATACCAGTTGCTACCCAAATCATTACTATACCCAAAAGATTGAGCGTATGGGCCATCCTGTGTCAGAGCCCTTGGATGAAATGGTATTCGCCGTATCTCGATCCGCAAGGCAAGGAAATATTTGAACAACCTCTCCGATCCCTCTGTGTGTCGAGCATAAAATAGTGACCATCGGAAATAGTCATGACCCCTTTCTGACTTTCGTCATCCGAGCGCGATTGCATTGCTATGTGAGGGGAAGGCTTCAAAAAGATCCAAGGACAGTTCACACGAAGCCTGGGCAGCGATGGCTCGACTATGTCCTGAGGCCCCTATAGTGAGGGGAGGCTAGAAATTCCAGCTGAGATGCTAAAAGAAATGTTCAGTCTTGATCCCGAAATGTCTCGAGTATATTCCGAGTGATATCTCTGCTTCCCGAAAATGGCGCAGATCCTAGTTAGGAAATTTTAATATGCTATAGAATTACGGTCGGAAATTTGTTTGTGGGCCATTGCTATACAAGATTAGCTCAAAATCGACATGAGATTTCAGTATGGGAGTGGAGTGGGTGGTGTGAAGCCGCGCTACTGATGATAAACCATGGAACTGATACGGACTCTGATATCACTCTGATTGAGTACTTGGAGGGGCGTCCCACTACAAAGGGCAGATCTTTCTGGGACATGGTCCGAAGCATATTTAACGAGGAGCAATTGGAGCATCTCCAGCAATTGGCCGCAGTGGTTTCAGCAGCGCGCGAACCAGCCAAGTCGATATTCTGGAGGGCGGCAATTAAGATTTCGATCTTTTGGAATTAGGCTTTTAGGGCATCGGAGGCTATTGGAGTTACTAACCTTGTGACATGGTTTGTCACTTCTCATGGGATGACGATGAAGTAGTCTGATGAAGGTAGGAGTTTTGCTGGATATAAATGTCGCAGGTACGATTTTGACATGGGTTACTAAGCTCAAATTTATATTATGTAGGTCCTTTGTGCTTTGCATGGTTTTAAAAAGGGCTTGCGAAGGGGAGCATATTGCCCTAATTTCATCTTAGGCGATGGCTTCGCAATTCACAATGCAGATTTGAGAAATAGATGGTGTATCTGGAAAGTGTTTGTAAGGCTATGGGTTGCATAAGAATATATGAAATGAGATATGATACAGGGGAGAGCTAATGGAGAAAGAATTAAATGAGGATTTCAGGGAGAGCAGCCGTTAAGTGTAATGATCTGCGTAACTTTCTTACTTATTTTCTTTACTAAAGACTGACTGTTTTTTTCGCACTTCTCAACGAATACATAATTTAAGACAGGGATGAGATTGATGGCCCTGAAGATTTACAAGATGGTGCATTTGTGAGTCTTCGAAGGTTTCTCAGTTGGGGAACGTCGTGACCGCCCCGCTCTCCTATGTTCGCGTCGTTCAGGTCGCCTTTGTGGCTGCTGGAGAAGCAGCTGTCTTCTAGCCTTCATTCCCCCAATCGACACTCTGCCAGCGCGTATGATAGCATCGTACACCCCTTCAGGAGCAGTATTGAAATCCTCTATGACCTCAGTAGCGGTCACAACGTTCAGACGCAGCATTCTGATTGCAGTTTGGCCATCGATGGGTGAAAGCGTGATCGTGCGACTGCCCATCCTATTCACTCGAAACATCTCTTCCGATGGTTCAAGTTGCACAAAGTCTGCATATACCGGTATTCTCTCTCCGAAAACGATCCCAGTCTGAAATAAAGTCGCGTGAGGTTCATATGGATGACAACTTGCAGCTGGATTGCCTCTTGCTCGAAGTTTGAGGCAGGCATCTCCAACGACTGCATATGTTGCAGTACGATCGGAGTCGCGCAGACATCTTGCCCACTCATTGTCGTGTAGATCAAACATCACCTGCCGCTCAGTATTGACTGTGCTGAAGTAGGCTGCAACAAGATTGCCTCCTTGCTCTCCAGTGCACTGAAGAAGCTCAAGCAGTGCACAGATGAGGTTTGCTATATCCTTCCTCATGTCGCGGTTTCGTGTCCAAACATTATTGACCTCTTCGAAGTTTTCATGCCGTAGAGCGCTTGAAAAAAGCTCGCCCCAACGCGTCCTCCCCCATCCAGGAAAGTAGGCCTCAAGGCGTTTGCGCACACTTTCCAGTTCGAACATATCTTTCATCCGGATACGTCGAGCATTACCCGTACAGTGGCTGATTTCAACCCCGACGAAGTTATTCAACCACCCTATATTCGCATTCAAAGGGCTGTGTTTGAACGTTTTCCAGATATGTTCTTTCAAGGTCACCCCCGGGAGTCTCTTTTGCGCTATACTTGCTGTCGCGCTGACATATTGTCCCACTGTGATACCACCTTGTCGAGTCTCGACGGCCCAACGATGTGGAGTTGCCCCAAGGAACCCCATTGAATGGCCGCAATCATTCTCATACTGCTGGACGGGGTAGCGGCATTGCTCGTTCTTCTGCAAAGGCGCGCCAATCAGGAGAATATCCTTCGTCGAAAACTCGATTGGAGGAGCGCCAAGGTTTGGGTCCAAACCCGTGTGGGCTGGTAAATGACTAAACCAATGACAAACTACTGCATTCTCGACGGCAGGCTCCTCTTGAACTTGCACGGGGCAAATGAATCCTCTTGAAACATTATACTGCCAAACGCGCCCCGACGCAGCGTTTTCAGGTGATACTTGCCAGACTGGACCCCAAACATCGGCAAAGACATCCATATGAGTGAGAACAGATAGCTTAGAAGGCGTTCTTGCGCGCTCTGCAGTCGCGTCCTCCTCGTTTATTACCTGAAATACCCATACATCTGCATCGTTGAGGAATTCGCTGAGGCAAGCTAGCGATCTCAACATGCACACAAAGGAGCCCAACTGTTTCTGACCTGTGAGTATCTCTACGCAAGAAGGGCCATTTTCAATATAAGAATCGAACCGTGATCCGTGGGATCCCACGTATGATACTAACGCCAAGTCTAGTAACAGAACTGTAGCTCGACATAATTTCATAGTGGCATTTCGCGACTGTATGTTTAGGTTGGAAGGGTATAACTGCATAAGACGTAACAGACCCTTGCATTTAGAAGCAACCCGTGCGGTAGCCTTGTCTGCGTCCGATTTGGTTTTGCCGTCAAATATCGAGATAATACTGTTTTCGATGGTAATCCTTAGGTCGTCGACTCGACTCTGCTTTATTTGAACAAGCCTAGCCATGTCTTTTTCAGGCATTCGAACCAGCATGCTGTAAAACTCCGTGCAAAACCCAGCTGAAATTAATTTGCTGAAGCTTGCGAGGATTCGAGTCAGTATTAGATAGCTCTTCTAGAGACTGGCCAAGTCTTGCTGAGCTTCCCTCAACTCTGCCAGCGACTCGTTCCTGGCATCCGTGAATGATCTTTCGAAGTCCGTTGGAGTCTTTTGCAACATTGGGTGCCGGTGCGCTAATGACGCCTCATCCTCTGCAGAAACCACTTTAAGCTGAATGGAGTCCAAATCATATACACCCCTACACTTAAAATACTCAGATGATGTCACAACATCAAGCTCTAGGTAATCGAGTTGCGCGTGATGAGCAAGCGGATCGACAATGTGAACATCAGCGTTGAAGTTGCCTGCCCGAGCCTTTGACTGCCAATAGTCAATTCGCTTGGCGGTTTCCTTCCTATCCAAGATGGGCGCTTTGATGCGTGGGTTGATTTTAGGTTCAGGTTCCGTGGGCCAAAGGTGATGCTGCTTCTCAAATCCAGGACTTCTTCGGAAGCAACGAATCGTGGCACCCGATTTGATATAGTAGGACTTCAGCGTTTTATGGTCATGCAGGTCTTCTTTTTTCGAAATTGAGACGTTGCGTCTTCGGTGGAATCCCAGCCTTATCGCGTATCCTCGATTTTAGGTCAAGAACCGTATCGTCCGGCTTCACGACCAGCCCGAATTTTCGCTCAGGATCTTGGTAACAAAGGACTCAGCATGCTATGCTACTGCGGAGAGGAAGGGACGCCTTGGAGGAAATCCGCTTACCATGCACAATTATGAAGACCTCCATTTGTAGTCACCTTATTCTCTTGTCAGAAATGGCAGTCCCAAGCCATCAATCTATGTTTGAAATAAACTTTTGGGATCGTAAAGTACGAGATGGGCTCGTTCTGGCTTTTAGAGAGGGGTATTGCTGCCTTGCCGCCTTTTATCATTATCTGCCAAGGTGGTGTGAACTCCGGTCAAGCAAGGGTGACAAGGCTGAGAAGGACATGCCGCATTGCTTTATTCAGCTATGGCTGGCGAGGGCAGTCACTATTTGCTGTATTAAAGTGAGGGGTAGATAAATGAAAAGCCCCTGGCTAGGGTCAATTGCATCTCTGAGGCTTTTCTATCAGGTCACTGCTACCATTACTATAGACTCAGAACTTGTAATTTAATAATCAGTATCATAAAACAAGGCAATGCTGGATGGCTTGACGAGAAAATGACTAAAAAACAGTTCTGGCACAGAACGAAGTTGCCATAGATATTTCAGAAGGGTTCTCAAGTTTTAAATTGGGTGGGAACCTATGAAAGTCGTGTTATACATGTGGGGGTGTAAATTACACAATAAGAATCTTATACATACGCTGTTTCTGTTCTTTTCGGGTCCCATCCTTGGCTTAGACAAGTCGACTCCGCCCCAGAATCCAACCTTATCCCCGTCCTTCCTCCCGAGGATCATGGGAAGTGTCTTCTGAAAGCTACATGTTCTTGCTGCACCTGCCAGAGAGCCCTCTAGGCGAGGGTAAGGCTCCCAACAGATTATCCAACTCAATATTGGTACTAGGCTCAAAACAATCCGCTGTCTGCTCCCCTAGACCCGATCCTCAATAAAATTTCGAACCACGATATGACTCAACCTTGACCTTTCCATCTTTAACTTCTGCCTCACCCACAAGCTTCGACTCCGACTTTTCCACCTCCTTCTCCTGTTCAGCCTCCTCAGCAGCAGCCTGCCTCAAAGCCCTCCTCCTCTTCTTACTCTGAAACAACAATTCCTCTTCCTCAATCTCCTTCAACACTCCCTCCCACCCCTCTTCCTCGCCCTTATCCCCCGTCCCCAGCACCTTCTCAACATCAACATCCTCCCCCCTCTGCACCCTCTCTACCACCTCCCTCAAAACCCCCAACTTCGCATCTGCCTTACTATTAAAATGATCCATATCTCTCTTTATCCATATCGTCTGTATAGCTTGACTTCCCACCAACATCGCTAAAACTATGTAAGGAGTCGCTGGATTCCAACCTTTGTTTTTAGGTTTGCGAGGTGTGTCTGCGGAACGACGGAGGAATTTCGGGATCATGGAGGACCAAAAGGAGGGTTGGGCGATGCGGGGGAGGGACTCGGTGGATATGAGGCGGAGGGGGAGGGTGGGATTGGTGGTGAGGAGGGTGAATGTGCGGGCTTGGGGACGCATGGGGTTGCGGAGGAGGTGAAGGTATGTCGATGGTGTGCGGAGAAGTTGGCGGAGGAGAATTGAGGAGTCCATTGTTGTTTAACCCTGTTTCGACGACGTCAATTATGGTATGGAAATTCGAGAGAAACTTTTGGGATCAGACAAAGGTTTCGAGTGGCTGACTAAGCGATCTACCGTGAAAGCTTGACATGCCGAGGTCGAAATCTGGCAAGAAGATGTGAGGCCGGGTACAACATTCCTCTTATGGGGAATGCTGTTCTTCGATCCATCATGACATGATAGAATCTAATCTTCAACTCCCAAGCTTCTAAAAGTCAAACCTTCCCAATGGGCCCTAGCCCAAGATCCCCTCGGTTCACCAGAATGGCGGAAGAAGACAAAATGACACCCTTCGAAAAGGCGCAGGTGTGGTTTCAAACCGCCTCTATGGAGGGCTACGAAGTATGTATTCCTACAAATATTGCAAACTTCTTTGTTCTGATATAATTGTACAGGGCCACGACTCCATCCTCCCCCAACACCTAACCCTCCTCTCCGCAACCCACGACCCCACCCCCGCTAACCCTCACAACGCAACAACCACCTTCTCCATGACTGTCCCCCGAACCCTTTGCAACCACGGCAACTCCCTGCACGGCGGTGCCGTGGCCCTAATCTTCGATATCTGCACATCCGTCACCATATCCATGTGCTCCAAACCTGGGTTCTGGGATTCCGGACATGTGAGTCGGACGTTGAATTGTACGTATTTGCGGCCGGCGAAGGAGGGGACGAAGGTTCTTGTTGAAAGCCGGGTTGTGCATTTGGGGAAGAGGATGGGGGTGTTGACGGGAGTGATTCGGGGGGTGGAGGATGGTAAGGTGTATTATACTTGTGAACATGGGAAGGCGTGTTTGGAAGGGTCGTCGAATCTATGAAGTGTGATGATTATTGGTGCAGTTAAAAAAAACCAATTTGGCAAAGTCATTTAAGGCGTTTGGTAGACATCACTATTGATAGAAAGGACTGAGGTTGGAGAAGAATCAAAGATGCCATTGTCCTAAAATCAAGCGCTGAACACCGCCCGATGCATGGGGAATCCTCCAAGATATGCAATCTGTTCCCGTGTCCAATATCGTAAATGAATGATCCTTGCTCTATAATCCAAAAACCTTCCAACGCCTAGGAAATTGAAAATCATATCATAGTACAAAAAAAGTAGTTGTTGCCCGGCTAATAGAGTCTTCGTGCCTTCTACGGTTCACTAGTCTGAATGGTCATCTCTCCAGTGGCAGTCGCGGTTTCCACCCCGGTGGGGAGCTCGAAACCTTCAGTTGGAGATGAAAGCCCGTCGCTGATAGGTACGGTGGGCTCACCAATTGTTATGGAGGTTTCAATCCCGCTAGTTGGGATGATGATTCCACCGTCGCTAGTTGGGGCTGGGATTCCATCACCGCCAGTTGCGGTTGGGATTCCATCATTGCCAGTCACACTTGGAACGTCATCACCACCAGTTGCGGTTGGGATTCCATCATCGCCAGTCACACTTGGAATGTCATCGCCACCAGTTGCGGTTGGGATTCCATCATCGCCAGTCACACTTGGAATGTCATCACCACCAGTTGCGGTTGGAAGAGTCCAAGACCCTGAAAGTGACCACACCTTCGTGGGCTCGGCTTGACCGTCGACAGTCCAGCATGGCATAAAGCTAAGAAGAGTTAGACACAAAGCAAAAGTAGTATGACTTATGTAGACTCACGTCGGCTTCACGGGAAGAATTTGGGTTGCACCCTCCTCGTCTACTGTTTGTGTGAACGACCCAGGGATGGCCGAGTAGCAGTCTGCCCTTGTAAAAACACCACTTGGAACTGGCTTGCCCGGGCTTCCGCCGAATCGGCGACGGAGGCCGGTAGGTTCAGCCTGGTTCGAAGCGCAGGACAGAGACAGTCCAGCGGACTCCAATGCAGCACACCCAAGTGGAGCACCTGTAGCCCTAATTGGGATGAATCCAGTTGGGAACAGTTTGGTGGGCTTCCGTGTTGGGAACCCAGTGGGCACACCAATAGGGAAGGAACGTCCAGACGTAGTGTCGGGAATAAATGGCGGGCTCTCGCCGTCTGTGAAGATGGGAACGCCGGCGGCGTTAGCTCCAGCGAGGAAAAGAGAGACTATGGCGAAGTTTGAGGTATGCATTATGATAGTTGTGAGTTCGAAAAAGACAGGCAGAAAGAATGTCAACGAGTGGAATATGCAGAGTTTTAATGAGTGAAAGTGAACAACTTGCTTGTTGAAATGAAGAACATGTGGTATGCGGCACGGCTGTTATATATCTGTCTTCTCCATACCAGATGGCGTCACAACGCTGGAGGCTTAGGGAGGATTCGGGCATAAACGCCAACAGTTCCTCTCATTTTCCCTGTCAAGAGAAACGAGGCTTCGCCCCAGCCAACAGGAACGGAAACTCAACTCGCAACATGCATGTTGTTAACTACTTTCAGATCTGGCAGGAGGCAATCGGTTGATCAAGTGCTAAGGATAGAAAACCGAACTCTGCTGACGAATCAGCATCCCATGCGAAAGCATAAGAGGTTCATGCAGGGATGCATGTGGAGGATTGGAGAATGAGTAAGGTGATGAGAAGGCATAGGACAAACGTTACGAAAGCTTTGTGGCAGTGAACACCTGTACAACTCGACAGATAACGCTCTGTGATTGGACCATCGACAGTTTTCGATATACTGAAAGATGTTCATCCATGTTTTGTCGCAGCGGATGAAACGGTGGGCTTCGTGGGGGCTGGATTTTAAGAGTGAATATCACTCAAAATGTCAACCACAGCGGCTATGCAACACCTAATCAGGTAGCGACGCGAGCTTTGCAACCAAAGCAAGCAGTTTGTATGAATTAGATGGAATAAGAGTGAGGTCGTAGAATACAACATAGGAAAAACAAGGTGACTACAGGAAAGATGGAAGGTCAGATAGAAAACTCCGACAGCATCGCAACGAGCTTGGCGAGATGGCGTAAGTTGAGATGGCGTAAGTTGGAATGGCGATCTTCAGTTGGTCATCCCGAGAGCCTGGGAAGGCGAATGTTTCAGCGGACTATCAGCTAGGTGCGGCGGACTCCGGAAATTATGTGAGCAACTCGAAACAAGCGCATAGTGTTTGGAGTTGATGGCAGGCGGAATAACGAGGTCTTTAAACTGACTGACACGTTATGCAGAACCCTTCCGGACGCTCAGTCGGCGATGCTGCATATCCGAGAGTTCGTGAAGGATATGATTGAGAAACATGATCAAGTCTCGAATTGTGAACGATATTGAATTGGTGCTGATGATGAGGTGAATTGATGGAGTGATGGCAGAAGTCAGCACAGAGAGAGTCTAAGTGAGCCGATCACTGTGCCAAGGCCAGGCTTGCAGCCGCATTTGAGGAACTACACCTTCGACACCACCACCAACCGACATCCCACTCCAAACGCAATGGATCTAGGCGACGAGGGGAGCTCTCCATGGGGAGGTAATGATCTTTCTCTACACACGGAGCTTCCTCAGCGGGTAACCTTTCTTCACAGATGTACCTTCGCGATCGAGCTCATCGCCAAACATTCCCAAGATAGCACAAGACGACAGCACGCAATCCGGTACGAACCTGTTCATGGACTGCACATACCAGCTTCTAATTGTGGGGTAGAATCCCTTTCCTCCTCGAAAGTAACTGCGGCCTCCGTTCCGAATGTCTCCGCCGCTGCACGATCTCCAGCTGGTCGCGGTCCTAGAAGGCGACAGTATGGCGCACAACCTACAAGATTAGAAGCTGTAGATGACCCCTTGGGCCCTCTGGGAGCTTCAACACCGCCTTCTCTCGAGGCACCACCAGCGCCCCCGCAGAAAGAGCCTGCTACGTCAAGGAGCCCTCGCCCCACGACTACCACCTCCACCTCGTCAATTCATGGTATGATGGATTCGGTGAACCTAGACGATGACGATGATGACGCCCCTGTATCCTTGGGGCCAAGGGTGCCGCCCCCAGTTCAAGCCCCAAGCAACAATGCACCTCAGCGTCAGACACAGCCGAGTGTGAGTGTGGAGCGGGCAGCGAAACCCACCTTCCACATCTCTGTGGGCGACCCCCACAAGGTTGGAGATCTCACCAGCTCGCACACCGAGTATTCAGTTATGACAAGGGTAAGTCCTG
Source organism: Zopfia rhizophila CBS 207.26 (assembly GCA_010093925.1). Lineage (NCBI taxonomy): Eukaryota > Fungi > Ascomycota > Dothideomycetes > Zopfiaceae > Zopfia > Zopfia rhizophila. The sequence goes on from ML994713.1 coordinate 326,295, forward strand.
AATCTGTTGTGTTGCCATAGAGTGCATGGGGTTGATCAACTTGTGTTCTCAGACCACCTCGAAAGGTTACCGCAACCCAGAATTCACCGTGTCTCGCCGCTATCGTGACTTCCTTTGGCTATACAACCAACTGCACAACAATAATCCTGGAGTTATCATACCCCCACCACCGGAGAAGCAAGCTGTCGGACGATTCGATGCCGACTTCGTCGAGTCCAGGCGTGCTGCGCTCGAGCGAATGCTCAACAAGATAGCCGCACATGCAATCTTACAACATGATAGCGATTTGAAACTGTTCCTTGAAAGTGATGCTTTCAATGTCGATATCAAGAACAAGGAGCGGAAAGATCCTGGGCTTGGCGAAAGTAAAGGCATGTTCGGTTCAATGCTGTCTGTTGGAAGCTCAGGAAAATTCATAGAACACGATGATGTAAACCTCAACCCCATCATGCCCAAACTACCATATCTGACTTCTCTTCGCAGTGGTTCCATGACCGAAGAATTTACCTAGATGCCCTCGAGAATCAACTCAGGGCTCTCCTCAAAGCCACTGATACGGTTGTAGCCCAGCGAAAGGGCTTGGCAGAGGCAAGCGGCGACTTCTCCGCCTCATTACACTCGCTCGCCGCCGTTGAGCTCTCCCCGTCTCTCTCTGGTCCTCTGGAGAGCCTCTCCGATATTCAGGTTCGCATTCGCGAGCTCTACGAACGCCAAGCTCAGCAGGATGTTTTGACGATGGGCATCGTAATTGATGAATACATCCGTCTAATTGGCTCAGTGAAGACAGCATTCCAGCAACGACAGAAGGCTTATCATTCTTGGCACAACGCCGAATCTGAACTCCAGAAGCGCAAGGCAACGCAGGACAAATTGCTCAGGCAAGGTAGGTCGCAACAGGACCGCTTGAATCAGCTCAGTGCGGACGTGGCAGACGCCGAGCGGAGAGTGCATCAGGCAAGGCTGTTATTCGATGACATGGGTCGTTTGATGAGATCAGAATTGGAGCGCTTTGAGAGGGAGAAGGTTGAGGATTTCAAGTCTGGCGTTGAGACGTATTTGGAGAGCGCAGTGGAGGCTCAAAAAGAGGTTAGTTGATTCCCCTACGATCATCGTCGTCAGGAATTCTGTTGACTCATGTCACAGCTTATTGAAATCTGGGAAACATATCTCATGCAAATAGATATTGAGGAAGGAGAGGTATTCCATCCTCCAGCCGGCGTTGTGGCATCACCTTCCGAGGCCAGGATGCCCCTTGGCGAGCGTCCTGATAGCCAAGGCTCGGAGACAGATGCGAGGACTACTGCGGAGGCGACGCGGGAGATTGAAAAGTGAAGCAACTAATAGTGTGTAGATTTCTAATCGAGACGAGTTCTCCTCTGACAATTTTACTCCGTGTGTCGGTGATCAACGCATTAGAGCTTTAGTGATGCCAGGCATAATGCACAATATTAGCGTCAGAGTGCAGCCAGTTACTAAGGCATACCTCAATAGTAATGCATGTTGTTCAGTAAATACAATTCATCCTATTGTGCGCGCTCTCAAATCCTCCAAGCATCGCCCCTCCTCTCTGCACTTAAATGCGATCCTCCTAACCAGCTATCGCACTCTACACAAAATACTCTATCCTACCTGTCATCTCCCAGATTTACATACCACTCCATCAACATGCAAAAGCGCAAACTATCTGCGGCAGAAGACCCATCCATCAGCGCCGTCAAGCGAGGCCGAAGACGAGTCCCCTACCTACACCTAGCAGCTCCCTTACCCCCCCATAAAGCCCTTCAGCCCCTCCTATCAGCACCCTAATCGTGTCCTCGTCTGGTGGTCAAGCCACCATCACGTCCCGTCCACTGCCAACTATATCCTCTTAGCCTGTAGCTATATTTTGACGGTGTGACTTGAGGAATCATTTCTGACCTCTTGCAGGGCCTTAAAAGAGTACCAGCCAGACTGGACGCTCATCGAGACTCGATTAGAGGACCTCGTCAAAACGATCAAAAATATCAACCTAGAACAGGTTGAAGCCAAAACGTTCGCCGGTCGCCTTGCTATGCGGACCCTGCAGGGACAGAAGGCAAAAACTATACCGCGCTCTAGACGTCATTCATGAACAGTAAGACCACTGCACAACAAATCTGATCTAGGGCATTAAGATGTGATACTAAGCCTATATAAACTAAAAAGCTAAAGGTATCCGAGAACGAGCCAGACGCCCGCCCATGCAACGAATCCTTTCGCCTGAGCAAGAAAATCTGGAACCGACACTGCGGGAAGTGCGATGTCGATTCGGCTGTGCGTGAAACCATCCACGATAAACCCGACGAATACGCCAAATCGAAGCTTCCAGCGCTCGCAGCGCAAGTTCATCAAGCCCTACCACGCGAGATGGGGGATATGTACTATGATTATGCGTTCGGAGGCAAAGGGGTCACAGATTCGACGCGATATTACGCTCGCCCCGTGTTTGTTGGAGAGGACTTCGCAAGAGAGGTCGTGAAACGGATGTATGAGAATACAGACATACCAAACATCGTGTGCGACAGCTCGAACATTAAAGATGTCTTGCTTGGCGACGGATTCCAGGTCGGCGTGAGACCGGTCGACTACTTAAGGGGCAAGAAGTTAAAGGTTCAAGTCGAGAAACCGGGAGTCGGGAATATTGCATCGGAGAGGACATGGCGAGTCCGAGAGAGAATCTCGAGGCTTTGCTGTGCATAAGGGATTTAGAGGGTTTGAGAAGACTGTGGGTATGCTGGAGGCCTACTTCAAGTTGGTGAAGAGAGGCGTTAAGGTGACGGAGGTGGAGGGACTTGTTAACGAGAAGAGGGTTATGTGTGTTGCTTTTATGATGATCTGGAGAGGGAGAAAAGGACGCAACAGGTACAGTGGCCGAAAGGCCGAGTTATGTCACTGAGTTGGCTTATCGGTGGTTCAGCATAGGTTCGGAGTTCCAGTAGGAGACTATAGCAGTTGGGTCCCTATAGTTCGTACTTTCCTTAAACGAATCGAGAATCTAGCGGTTCAGGCTGGGAATCCTGATTGTGAGAAAATATATATATAGCTGAACCAGATAGGCAAAAGACCACACCTTCGTTTACGTTGACCGCTCTGATTTGACTCAGATATCCCAATTAATGGCACTCATCATCAGAGAAAAACTTAAATTACTAATCACTCTGATAAACCAAACCGGGTCGCCAACAACGTGGATCCGCTTTGAGCTGTCTCAGAGGTTTCTATGGCCTTTTACATTGCATCCCTAACCTCTAAACAGATTCTTCATGCTCGAGAGTTGCCTTTACACTTTCCCCAGTTGACCAGCACCCAATTGAGGTAACGTTCTCAACATATCCTATCATGCATCACCTTCGAGTGACCTAAGCAATCCTCCTCCAATATGTCTTGCAAACTTGAGACTTAGGAAAGGGGTCCCAGGGAAGGATCCGGGGAGGATTCTTCATCACGAGGTCCAAATATGTTTTAAGACCGCCGTCCTCATCAGCGACGTTTCAAGGAGCGAAGTAGAATGACGATGAAGTTATTTTAATTTGATCTTCGCATTCGGTGACGGTTTTGGCTAATGACCGGTCCTCGAAATTCCTATGGTATATCTCGAATCGTATGTGCAGGCGAGCGAGGGATAGATGCCTTCTTCTCAGAATCGGATGTCGAGCAAGTTTCCGGTTCACCTTCTGCCGTTAAGGCCTTTTCATTTCCGGAGAGTCTGATTGGCGATGGTTTTTGGAAGAACTTGCGACGAATACTGTTTATGAATTAGTAAATGAAAGGTACTGGTTCTCTTCGAGGATAAAGGGGGAACGGAAGCGCGGAATGTAAACTAGAGAAATGTGAACACTCACCTATTCCAAAGCACTTTCCCAGCTTCATACATCAGAACCAGAAGAATCAATGAAATGGCCACCTGAATAATGAAATAGTCACACTTCCTTGTATCTTCCTTACTCATCTCCATCCGCCGCTGTCTGACCTCATCATCAGTCTCACAGACAAACAAACTCATGCCATCAGCCAATCCGCTCCTAGCGATGCCTCTCCTTTCGCTCATACGTAGAAGTAGGCTAGTTGGTAGTGGACTGTCAGCCTCTAATACTTTAGATGCCAATGCACTGGAGAACTGGATTGGGATGCTATGCTCCGATGCGAGGCGTTGAGCGGAATTCCAATCCAGGGGTTGAGATTCGAGAGCATCGCAAGGATTAGAACTCGATTGAATAGAGGATCCCTCATAAGAACTGCAGCGACATTGGAGATTTTTGAGAGGATCAATCGGTGAAGCGGTGGTAAAGTGGAGTATCGTGAGGAAAGCCAGCGGGAAGCTGAGACTGTGCATATCGAAAATCATTTCGTAGATGGTTTGTTCCACTTTTGAGACTAGTTGATGAGGTGAAATAACCAAAGAGTTTGATGAATTGAAGTTGTGATGAATTTGGGTTTGTTGTTGGCGACTGTGAAACGTACGTTTGTGGAAATAGAGCTAAGAAACTGGAAATGGAGCAAACAGGATTCACGTTAAGACAAGACTTGAGCATAAAGAACAAAGAAAAGAGACAAGCGATTATTTCCTTTGGAATCACGTCAGAGTTAACGATTTCCTCTCCTCCGTAAGTAAACTTTCGCAAGAGTCTTCCAACAAGGCGCAGTCACTCCCATGAATCCCAAAAACGTGGGACACCCCCGAAATGGGGTTCTAAGCGAAGAAAAAAGTCATGCAATCCTCCGACCTGACAGTGCTGCACACACACGTCGCATTGACGAGCAATGAAAGAACTAAGGCCGCAAAACAAGTAGTAACGACGGCTTGCCTCACCTACAATTTACTGCAAGACATCCACCCCTCACGGTCCAAGTCGCAATCCGTCGCAACGCTCTTCTTTGGTCGCAACGGCTTAGGCAACAACCTAAAACGATGAGAATGGTGTGTTAACCTATATGAAATTGAGGGACCGATAATTCAAATCGGGCCTTTTGACAGTTGCTGCTGGACCTGAGTTTGCCGGAAAGGAAGATGATTTGCCTATTTCACGGGCGAAATTCTAGATCCTTCGCGCCGTATCCAGCACTTGTTTCAAGCGCACCCGCGGAACCCGAACGGAGTGGTGTTGAGTGGTGGTGGTGGTTTGGCTAGACAAAGGGCTAAAAGTGAGTTGTGAAGGGCGGCCATACGTACGACGCCTAACGTCGATCAGGGTTTGGTTGCGAAACAGACATCTGTTAGTCTCGACCTGGCAAACTTTTGAAGTTTTGCTGGTTAGGCAATTTACTTTGGCGGGTCGAGCTTCCTGAATGAATGGCCAAGACCGTCAGGTCGTACAGAATATGCATGGGTGAGGAAGCTTTGATAAATTGTGCGCCACCACAGCCATCCTGGGCCAACCTTGTCACACCACGCTGTGAGCAAACGGACAGCCAAGAGATTTGAGATCCGGAGGGCTGGGCCTCGGGTAGTGCCAATACATTCTTGATCCAGTCCTCATGCTCTTCTTACCCTGCAGAGGGCAATATGTAAGAAGGATATTGAGAAATGAAGAGTCCGGCCGCGTAAGCTGGGAGCCATTTTTCAAAGTATGGTATAGCCAGTGTCGATAGCATTCCGTGGGATGCGAGGCAATTCAGATGGACCACCTCCGTTGACGTCCTACCGCTAGAAAGTATGTCACCGTCACGCACCTAACGCCTCGAATCGCCCTCTTCTTCCTCCATATCTCCCTGTTCTTCACCATTAACTTTTCCCCACGCCCCACCATGATAACCCTCTCTTCATGAACCACCCGCAAACATTCCCATCGCACCACTCGGGTCGCGACAAT